>CAJQUW010014747.1:0-500607 GCA_907163375.1 Prostheceraeus crozeri
AAAATATTATCACCCCCCCCCCCGCCCCCCCCCCCCCCCCCCTCCCCCCGCCCACCCCCCCCCACCCCCCCCCCCCCCCCCCCCCTCCGGGGGGGCGGGGGGGGGGGGGGGCGGGGGGGGGGGCGCGGGTTGTGGGGGTGGGTGGGTGGGGGGGGGGAAGGGATGTGGGTCAACTATGTGGGGTTAGGTTTTGGTGTTGTGGGTAGGGTGACGGGTGGGGGCGGGGTGGCATATTTGACATTACAAGGCCTAGGCCCATGCTAAAATACAATTAGTATCATGGCGCAAGATTAAAAACAGATTTCGGTCAGGAAATCAATTCCCTACAACCGACACACCAGCGGTATGCACGCCCACCAAAGCACCACGCCCCGCCACACAGCCCCCGCCTGCACACCACGCCACCCAAGAAGCTAGAAACTAAACAATAGCTTAACACCACAGAGAGAGTCTAAGTCCAAACAAACTACCAACTATGCAACAGGTAAGCATGCGCGCCTCCTATCACGCGTCTTAGTAGCCTATAGCCATAGACATCTGCTAAGGTGTCAGTTCCACAACTCACTTTCAGTCACTATAAATCTATACTCACATTCGACATCTACTTTGAGCTCTGAGCGTCATCACACAACACACAGAACTCTATATGCTATCTCACGCGTAAGCATATCTCACATCATCTCTTCAGCATCGCGCGTGAACTCTGACAAAGTCGCAATAAGTATCATTTCTACATACACGTGAACTGCACGCGAGAACTATCAGCGCATATGGACTACTCTACTCTGATCTATTCTCCGCGCGCTGCACAGCTACAATACTGGAATGCAGGGCGCATGATGGATCTTATCCACTACTGACACTTATGGTACTATACTACATCGACTCAATAGAGAGCACTACAAAAGGTATGAGAAGAGCGCTTATGTCAAAATCATATCTTCCATTCTCGGAGTCGCTAGCCTAACGTATACTTTATAGGCCTCAGCGTCATCCCACACTATGATTCAGGCGCCTACAGATTCTACTAGTTTCACATAGAGCATAGGAGTCTCTCCACAAGTCTCAATACCAGGACAGTGCACGACTACACCACACACATACCACACACACAACAACACCTCGCACGTTCTGTGCTAACCTGACATACTCTATCTCATCTCTATCTTTTCGAATCACTTAGATGAACAAATAGTAAAATAGAGGCAACATCAGGTTTATTTCGGCCTATGCAACATAGCGAATCTGCAGAACGTAGTATCAGTCCGTACAATGTACATCACTACACATCTTATCCATGTCTCTAGTCTAGTAGGTCGTGTGAGCTTCTGAATTCTCTGTCTATGTCTCGATGAGCTCACACACGGACAAAACGTGGACATATGGTGTTAGACCTTCGTGTTCTGAGCAAACAGCTGAGAGACAGATTCGAGTGTGTGCATCGACGATCTATCTTCGAGTGTTTCATACGATGACGACTCACTCTCATAGTCACCGATCTAAGAGCGCTGTGGAGAACGCGTTGCATATTGATGCATGGTTAGACGTGTATGTTATGGTCTACGAGATACTGATGACTGTCTACATAGGGTCTGACAGGTGAGACGACATGTGTGTCGAGATTCGGAGATGTTCCTTGAGTTGGTGAATAGAGTGATATGTAGTCACAACACTAGGGACTATCATTATGTATGCGGCGCTTGGTAGCGCATGGACTGGAGTTAGAGAGGGGGTGATATGACGATGGTAATAGAGTAGACTCTAGTCATAGGAGATATGATACTGAACGGTGATCACAGGACACACAAGGACCACACAGGTGATAGGCTAGATTGGGCGAGGAGATAGTACATGTTATTAAGTCAGAGAGGATTTAGCATTGACGAGAGACGAGTGACAGGATCGTATGCATGACTGCGATGAGACACACGGACACTGAAGTAGATGCGTCTCACACGACATATAATGTCACTGTGACACAAGTCATATGAGAGAATATGAGATAGGAAGGCACATGTGTGACAACAGATTTCTGACACACGAAGGATATTGTAGATCACTGGCGACACACCTGTGAGACACATTCATTGACTGGTAAGGTAAGATGTATCTCACATCACAAACATGGCATCGATCACACACAGGGCACATTTATAAGGACACATAGTGCACAAGAGTGAGAGTTATGACTAGGATTACGCACATGTGGCGAGCGATCAACATAGGAGAGGGGAGATGATAGAGCTAAGTGACACACACTTAGCAAGGACTTAGATTAGACACACGAGACGATATAACGAAGTCTTTGGTAAGGAGATAGGAATGATACTTATATCGTGCACGGTGTGATATTGAGGAACGACTTTGGGTCTTGACACAAAGCAGTGGACGGAGTCACAGTATCATCACAAGAGTGCAGTGGGTCAATAAGTGACACAGTGGTGTATGTTTAGGGACATCGTGGAGGGAGGTAGATGAAGATGAGTGAGATAACGAGTGGTGGAGTGAGTGAATACACTCGGTATAGCTGAGGCACAGCTTGCACTTTGAGGGATTTTCTGGGGGGAGTGAATAGATGGTTTGCGTAGTGGACGTCAGTGTGGTGATTGTGGATGTATGGAATGGGATATATGAATTGAGATGGACAGTAAGTATTGATATGACACACAGAGAAGTACATATACAAGGTGATCATATGTATATGATGAGATGGTAGAGTACTTTAATCAAGGAAGGGATGGAGATAGGAGACTCATACACATCACGTAGCTGAGAGTGTAAGGTTAGAATACAAGTGAGACTATATCTATAATATTGCGTAGATAGTGAACACTTATGAGGGGCATAATGAGTACAGGCGCACTATTTATCTCTACAGATTTCATAAAGAGAATGGATGTATCTTTATGTGTTCGGAGGAGTTATGTATGGTGGATCTGCAACACACGAGGAGAGTGTGTCGCATGTGGAGACTATATTGACATGGATGCACTCATAGCAAGAAGTGTGTAGTAGTGGCACGATTTATTATCTTACTATGGACAGCGTGTTGAGACTAGAGATGATAGAGGTGAACGTTAACAGTATATTAGGACAGTATGGTGGATGGTCTACGACCAATGTCTGTGGTGGGTTGTAGATAGTGGTGAGGAGGTGGAGTGTCACGGAGTGTATTGAGTCAAGTTTAGAGACACGTTATGGGAGTATGCAGTGTGCAGGTGGTGCTATGGTATGAGGATATCGTTATAGAGGAGATCAGGGTACTTGATAAACAGTGCTGTCACTGTCTCACTGCATAAGACATCAGGGGGAGGCCGTGGGGGCGATGAGTTTATGATAATGTGATGATAGACGCAGTAGATGTGTGAAGGGATGGTCGTGGGAGGAGAGGAGGTGGCGAGTGAGTTGAAGGTAGGCAGGACACTTGTTTCAGACATGGCGGGAGTAACAGGTGGGTATACAGTTGACAGGTTGTCTCTATATATGATTTTGTTGATTGGTGTGAGTTGACGTTTAGGGAGAACGGTTCAGTTATCTCTGGAGTGATGGTTGGTGTGTGTGATTTTTGTTGAGGAGTTGATGCAGATGTTACTGACATGAGATATGGTGTTATGGTCGACAAGTTGTGGAATGTAGAATCATGTAGATTGATTTGAGAAGGTGTGTAGGGGTGGACGTATATATGATTACTGCATATGAGTTAGAGGATCAGGATTGTGCACACACTTGAGTAGTATGCGATGATGTTTATGTATGAGCAGCAGCGAAGAGTAGATGTACTTTTGCGGAGGAAGGGTGACAAGTTACTTCATCTGACACAGTCAGATTGATGAGAGAGTGGGAGCTGAGAACAGTATTGTAGATAGGGGGCGGGTCTGAGACATGGAGATTATATAATAGTATATAGTACTTATAGGAGACAAGAGAGAGACGCAATGGGGGGCAGGGTGCAGTGATGAATCGAGGTGGATTTTAGGAGGTGAATGTGAGTCTACGACCAGTCTATCACATAATGATACAGAGGTGAAGAACAGTTAATACAATATGACACACACACATAGTAAGTACTGTGTGTCGTTAATAGGATGCATGTGTGTGCATACTACTCTGTCTGAGACACTAATGAGCATGGAATATGGCATTGAGAGTGCAGAGATAGCACTACACGAGTGGATATATGTAGTCGAGCACTTTCTATATTTCTATCACGACTAGTTTGTGGGAGGAGTGGCCGTATTTCTGAATCTTTGGGAGATGTTTCGAGATGGTTGATGTCTTTGGTGTATGAATGCGATGGCATTAGTTATTTGATGTTGAGTGGACTATTACGGGTATGGGACATGGTGTTATTAGACTTGAGTGTTAGGATCAGGAAAGTATATAATTGATTGAAAATAATAAGTTGTCATACATCTGGATTATTTAGCGGGTAACTGTCTAGTTATGAAGTGGATGATGTGAATTCTATATTAGTATACATATACTAATATGTGTAATAAGTGCATTGATAAATTCAGGTGAATAACAATTTGCATTTGGATTAATGTTAATTTTGAAGTGACAGAGGACTTATGTTTTTATGTTGGAAAGCGAGAAAATATATCATAGCATAGATTATATAATCTAGATTGTAATACATTTCGGGCGAACTAAAAATTCACAAAAGGAAAAGCTGCTATCCATCATATGATATTTGGGGGGTTGTTTAGCGATAGGGGTCATTTCTATGTCCGATTCCACTTCCCACTTTGGCACGAGCTATACTACGCATCGTGACATTACTTACGCAATCATTGAGACAGAGAGACACTACACAAAATCTATCAACGCATGACCCGTCCTCTGCACAATAAGTGTGTAGTGAAGTGGGGGTGTGTCCGCTATAAATTTTCGTCCTAGTACATTTCTCGAATTTGCGGGACATGAATAGCCAGGGCAACCAAGTTAAGATTGGATATATTCACAATGTTACATTCCGCACGCAGTCCTGAGAACATTTGGATCCATATTTGCGTAGAGAGCAGGGCAGTCATCCCTATTTTAATTCTGATTGTGCGCTTACAATGTACGATTTCACGAAGGCTGGGAATTGGATGTCGATTAAAAGCGAGATCGTCCATAGAAGCAGTACTTTTCAAGGATGCATGTGCGTATGTTTGCGCGAGATTACGGCACAGAGAACAGCGGCAAATAGCCCATACTATTGAACTACTGTGAACGATATTTGGTGCTACAAGATTGGAATGAACACAGTGACACGAGATGCAGAGGCGAACACAGAACTTTTGGTCTCAATCTGTATAGGGAGCGCTTATGCCGAATTGACTGCGCAGGCTGTGAGATACACCAACTAAGCTCTGGATTCACTGAAGTTCAGCTCTTCTGGGTCCTTCAGGACGCGGCTTGCTATTGTCAGACACACTAGCTATAGCACACTAGCTACGCGAGATAAGCTGGACACTACGTCCTGTGCACGCTTAGCGCGAGCTGCGGTCTAGCGCCAATCTCCGCATCCTCAACTATCGCGCCAACGCATTGCTTAGTCTCTGCCACGCTCTGATAGTCTCAGCGCACGCTTATCACCGCCGCGGCGTCCATGGGCTCCTGGTTCTATGACAGTGAGTGCAGAATCCATAGAGAGACGGAATCGCGCTATCATGAGCCATAACCCTTCTGGACACGCCAGTCAGACTGTCCTACAGAAGACATGATAGATAGTGACTCGGAATATCTTAGCACAGCAAGCTCGATCTTAAAGTGTCATGCAGTATATACCACGTCAGCTGGGCGCCGCGAGCACACACAGTTCACTCGTTCTCGACTATTCTTGCGTATCAGCATGATGCCATAGATATTGATCTGCAGAATCCATCCAGTAGCAGATGTATCTGGTCTCCCGCGTCTGAATATAATATCGTCCGATATACACCTAAATACTGAGTTCACATTTCACACTAGAGCTTTCAGACCGGCTATCACATGCACACGTAAGGGTCATGAACTTATACTTCACGGAGAGCTTACTCTTCTTTTGAGACCGAGTCAATGATCGAAGTTAGATTGTGAGAGCGTCGTGTATGGGTTGCGACGTGAATCGGAAAGGACGATCATAGACTGAGAGAATTCGCATCTGGGACACGGCACCTCTGAAAGTTGTCACAAGCTCAGAACTAACTATTCACAAGCAGCTCTGAGATAGCGACTAGACTAGGTAAGTCTTGGTATCTGATGCTGTGCGAATATCACACTACAGGAAACATGCAATCATAGATACGTCTGCGTAGCAGCGAGAAGTGAGGGGAAAGCATATAACACAAAATGATACGAGTGGCGTGCTGACACGCCTTCTAGATCACAATCAGAGCGCGAGTGTTTCCTCAGCATGCCTGACATGGTTGATGATATTGTAATGGTGGGAAATGACGGCAAGAGATAATGGTCTGAATAGAATAATAATAAGTGAGGATTTGGGGGAACAGTTGATGAAGAGATTGAGCAAAGCAATTTTTCAATTGACAAGAGAAGTGGGTATGCAGACAACACAGCGAAGTCAGTGAACACTACTAGTGGAGTGGGGGTATCAGAGTGGAGTGTAAGGTGAATTAAGGACGAGAGTCATGACAATATTGTAATCATATCGAGATTTAGTGACCTATGAGATCGGAGTGGGTTTAACAGTTGAGACACGATAGTTGGAGTGAAGAGAGAGTGAAGTTAGATATTAAAATAATATGTGTTTCTTGAGTGTCAATGGGGTTAATTGTATTTGAGGGATTTTTATTTGGAATAGGGACTAGGTAAAGGGTTGGTGGGTTGCACAGATTTGAAGGTACATATATAGGGATTTTAATAGGTTAGGAAATAATGAAAAAAAAAGCACTGGGGCCGTACAACAGGTTGAATGCTCTCCCCATCAACGTCCCTGACCTACCCAAATAATTCAGCCCCATCAACAGTTATTGGATTTCAACATTGTCCATTATTGTCATTTGCAAAGATTCCTCCGGCAGAAAGATCGGAGACACGCTTATGAACTTCAAAATTCCTCTCTGATTCTATTGATCCATTTTCCGAGCGGCTTTCGACACAAATCTGTACGCATAGGCCAGAGCTGTTTTCTTTGTGACGAAGAGTCCTTGTGGTCTCGTCAGCAATTATATAGAAGTATCTGGATTCACATTATCATCTTTATGCTTCTGAAATACAGAGTCGCCCCACTATCTTCAATCAATCTCCTCATATATATCATATCTTATCATGTGGATAGGCTGCGAGAGGGGGCGGGGGGTGAAAGGGGGTGGGGTGGTGCTGTCAGAAAATTTACCTAGATTAAGTGAGGACATGTATCACCGAGGGGTGTAACATCTATATCTAAGCTGATGAGCGTGCTGTGTAGGAAAAGATGGGGGGGGGGAAAGGAAGGGAGGGAGGGTAGGATTTAATAGGAATGTGAGGGGGGGAGTGGGGTGAATATGGGGAATGGAAGTGAAGTGAAAGATAAGTTGTTGGGGGGGTGGTGGGTGTGAAGGATGGGAGGTGGAGGTTGGGGTATGAAGGAGGGAGGACAGAGTGCTCTGTGAGTGATTGTTATGAACACATGGGGTGGTATGAGGTTGGGATTTATGGGAGGGGAGTGTGGGGTGGGAGGTGAGGTGTGTGAATATCATATTGAGAGTTGGGTGAGCGTGTGATCTAGGGGAAGTGAGGTATACGTATATGGGTTGAGTGTGTGGTATGGGTGTTGGTGAGTTGGTGAGGTGGGATGTGGTGTTTGGGGGGGGTAGGGAGAAATTATGGATCTATATAATAGGGTTGGAACATTGTTAAGGGGGTAAGGTCTATCTCATTAGTTGTGTTAATTCTATTAGACTAATAGACTCCGGGATGAATGGAGACTTAATATTATGTTTATAATATACTGGTGTACTGTGTGGTTGTTTAATTGAGGTTGGTTTGTGGTTTTGTGGTTTTTATTTATGTTGTTAGTTTAGTGGTGGGTGTAGGTGTGGGGTTTTATGGTGGGTTGTGTTGGGGTGAGTTGGTGTGTTAGTTGTTATGTTGTTGGTGGTTTTTGGTTGGTTTGTGTGTGGTGTATGTTGTTTGGGGATCTATCTGTGTTTGGGATTTGTGTGGATTTGTTTGTCTGGGTGGGGGTGGGTAGTTGGTGGTTATGATGTATAGTGAGTGAGTGTGTGTGTGTAGTATATGTTCTGGTTGGTTGGGGGGGTGGAGAGTGTGGTGGATATATGAGTGGTATTGGTGTTTTGGGTTGGTTTGTGTGGTTGTTTATGGGGGGGTGTGGTGGTGGTGTGTGTGTGTGTGTGAAGAGTGAGTATATTGTTGGTGTGTGTTGGTGGTGGGGAGTTGGGTGTGTGAGTGGGAGGTGGGTGGGGATTGGAAGTGGGTTTGGTGTGTTTGTGGGGAGAGTGGAGAGAGTGTGTGGTGTGGTGTAGTATATATTATTTGTTTGGGGAGGTTGATGTGTGATGTTGTGATGGGTTTTATGAGGTTTGGGGGTAGGGGGAGTAGTAGTGAGGTGAGATGTGTGTGAGATGTTTGGAAGTTTAGAAGTTTGTGGTGGGATGAGAGATGTTGTGTGGGGTGGTATATTTTTGTAGTGTTTTTAGTTTTGGTGGTGGGAGGTGAGAGGGTTGTATGATAGTCTGGATAGATATTGATATCTGGTGTGTAGTTGTATCCTTTATGTTTTGGTGTGTGGTGTTTTGAGTGATATGTTGATGTAGTGTTATTGATTGTGTGTTTGTAGTTATATGGTGAGGGGAGTGTATGTGATGTGTGTATGTGGTGTTGTATATATATCTATGTGTTGGTGAGAGATTATTGTGATGTCTATTAGTGTTGAGAGGTATTTGAGGGTGTATGTATCTATGTTTTATATGTGAGTGAGTGTATGTATAGATAGGAAGGAGAGGTTGTGTGATTATTATGAGGTGAAGAGAATTTTTTGTGGTTGTGGTGTTTTATTGGTGTGAGCGTGTAGGTGTAGTTGTTTTGTGATAGTATGTTTGAGTGGTGTATATATATGATATGGTGTGGTGGTGGTGAGTTTGTAGGTGATGAGAGAGGTTTAGTGTGTGTGGTGAGAGGGGTATGTGGTGGGTGTGTGTGTGTGTGGGGGGTATATTTTTGTATTGTTTTTTTGTTTGTTTTGATGAGAGTGGTGTGAGTAGTGGTGTTGTTTATGGACAGGTTTGTGTATGGAGATGTGTTGGGTGTTATTTTTTTTGTTTTTTGGGGGGGGTTTTGTGTTTCTTGTGTTTGTTCATCTGATTGTGTAGTGATGTGATTGTTTGATAGGTGGATGAGAACACACATAAGTTATCTATCTATTATGTGTTGGTTTGTGATGTGAATTGGTGAGTGTATACATAGATAAGAACATGAGATGGAGATTAGAGGTTATATGTGTGATATGTGAGAGAGGAGTGTATCTCTGAGAGAGATATGAATGGTTAGTATGGGTGTAGAGAGAGTGAGATTTACACACATGTCAGGTTTGTAAAAGGGTATTATGTTTTGTTTTTTGTTTGTTTGATTGAGTGTGTGTTGTAGTTTTGTTGTGTGATGGGTGTTAGTGTGTTTGTGTGGGAGGAGTTGTGTGTTATATATAGAATGATGTGTGGATCTCTATATCTATACTTTGGGAAAGATGGTAGATGAGTTAAGTGTGATAGTCAGGGGGTAGTGGTGGTTTTTATATTCTTGATTATTATGATTGGTTAGAGGAGTTGATTAGTGAGTTTTTTGCATGAGTGTGAGAGGTTGGGTGAGAGGTTATGATTGGTTTGGGGGCTTGTTTTGTAGTTGATTGAAGTGTGTTGTTTTGTTTATGATATATTTGTATGTTGTGTGTGGTGTGTGTGATGTGAGATATGTTGTGGGGTGGATTGAGTGGGTTTGAGGGTTTTTTTTGGGGTTTTGTTAATGTAAATTTAAGTAATTACAATTTTATTATTTCACTTATATATTATATTATATTTACTCAATCCTCCATTCTATATTCATAATAAATCCATCTATTTATATTATCTCTATCCATATCCCGCCTACTCCTTCTGGCAAATCATACCCACAATCATCCAAATTTATTATATCTATGCAGAGTTCCAACAAATACAATCCTGAACCTCACATCCCTCTAACCAAGCACGTGAATTCACCACACCAACACACAAGTCTACTAAGGAACCTCCAGACTTTTTGTCCCTATTCTGACTCACAACAACTCGACTGGAACCACACCATCAATCAATAACCCGGTCCACTCAACAATTGTACAGGACTTCCAAGTACGACCTACAGAAAAACTAGCAACAACCAAATTCACACGATGCAACTTAAATCAAACCATAACCTTACGGATAGGTTCCTATACAATGCAAATTTAACACACATGTTTCGAGCGCACGGTCACTACCGGCGCCCCCCCCCTGCTGGACAGCATCTCACATTCTCGATTTTGTCGGTGCTTTTCTCCACATGTAGCAGCACGGATTGTATGTTCGTGACATATAGCCTCGTTTGAAGAGCAATGCCGCAGCCTAATTAGCCTGATGTTTATTTTTATAAAAGGTATTTGATTTGAAGGTGAAGCAAACACGCGCGCGACCGAATCTCAATATACAAACCAGATTGATCATGTAGATCTAAGCTTGCATATATAGCAAAACTCGATGACATGTAAACTCAGACGCTCAATTGGTAACATAAATCAGAATACCGGGCGTCCAGACTTCGCCCTACTACCGCGATTCAAATAACCACACTTCTTTTTCTCTGCCCGTTTTAGAAACAATGGCGGGCGGGTCGCACTTGTTAAAGGCCTGGAGTTTACATGTAACAATACGAGCCGTATCCATGACGCCGAATCATGCGCGCTTTGTAACTACATAACAAGTAAACATTTTGATACTTAAATATTTGGTCGTAAATCACTTTAAAGGCGTCTCGAATTCTGTCTAAACTGACTAAAACTGACAGCTGACCCAGCGTACAGACGGCGGGGATCGAAATTAATAATAAGTCAAGCGAAAGTGGTATGCGGCTTACCTGAGACTAGTTGCCGAAATATCCGGCCCAGAAGTGCGGTGGTTTGAAATGTGGATATAAGTGCATCTCTGGTGCATCTCTGTTTCATAACGACAATTACAGAAGTCAGAATTCTGATAGAGTATAGCGGCGCACTGTAAGACCGACAACAAGAATACATGTATACGGAAATTTCCCAATAGCTGTGACAGAGATTAATAGTCGAGGAGATGTGTCTTTACTTCTTGACCGCGGATCCCATGTCCTAGCCGATTCCGAAGTTTATTTCCAACTACTTTCCGGCACACTCATATTCTTGAGTCTACAGGAATCCACCAGCACTTGACGCGGTAAACAGCCAATGTCCATCCATAGTGCCACTATTCTCATGGTGATAGTTAGGTACCCATAATAAGTGTAAGTGGTCCAAAGTTCGATCGATCTTTTCCCTTTTCGGATTGTAGTCCAAAGCAAGAAAATGTACCTTCTACGACAACCTGACACCATTAGCTTTCACATACGATAGCCATTGTAAATAACCCCGTCCCTGAAGAATTTCAGGACGGAAGAACGCCATGGCGCTTCCGCTTATATAATCTTATAGTACTTAGCTCTGAACGTAGTCTGCTAAATTCACTAGAATCATTCTCTTTTTCCAGTAAGGGCTATCTTGCAGCGCAAATTCCTACTTCTCAACGTCTATCTTTTTCGTAGGCCGACATTGTTCCACATCAGCCTGAATGATGTCACCATGTATCGAACCTGCGGACATCCCGATGAGATATATCGGTTTGCACTTTCATGTCGTGAGCCCCATGATGTTACATCAAGCATTAATCTCGATTCGCATCCTTTCAATCTTTCCACGATTTCCTTCACTTTCCGACAAGAACTCTTCGATACTTTTCATAGGCACTTCACGCCTTGATCATTGGACAGCGTCTGCCTCGAGCTCTTTTTACGCAGGATACTGATTCAGTGATTCGTTCGAGGAATTTTTCAAATGTTCTTCTGACGATATTTCTTCCAGTAATCGGGAGTTCCTACACACTTTCGTTTACGCTCAATCGGTAAATCTTTTGGTCTTAATGCTAGCCTTAGTTATACCAGTTCAATAGATGTCAAGGCTTCGAGAGTTATTGTCAACAGAGTGAATTCACCGCGATCTAAGTACCGTCTGTCCATGGTCCATTTCATTATTTGAGGGATAGGCATGTGGAGCGCACGTTTTGCATTTCGGTTTTTCAATCGAGACAACCCATTTTTGATTAATCTAGCTTTTTTACACGCATGAGGTCATTTCGATAGTGTCTGTCCAGGTCAACCCACCAACTAACACGCCTGTCAGGGGTGATTCAGTATTCAGGGAGATATGAGGAATATTTTGCATGGTTTTCCAATTGGTGCAACCTTTTTGGTCAAATCTAGACTAGTTGTAGGGTGTTACATAATAGCCTATGTTTACTCTATGTTACTCACCACTAATAACCAGCCAGACGGTCGTTCCCAGCATCTCTAACAGCGCACTACAATATGGTGGCGTACAAAAAAATGGGTAGCCTTTTCGTCTATGCTCGACCCCCCCCCCCTCACGCGTGGTCTATACTGTATGCATCCGTAAGCTCTCTGATAGCACGTTGCAAAACGACATCACATGCGTTCTTCTTTCGACAGTGCCATAACTGCGTTGTAAAGCTCTATGTAAAGAAAGTGAGCTCTAATGCCGATACGAGAATCAGTGACGTCTTACTTGAAGTCGAATAGTTATGCCATCAGTCAATAACTTTAGACCATATCTTATTAACAGAAATTTGAATTACACTTGGCTGGGCTTCTTCTTGGGCGCTGGCTTGCTTGGGGCTGGCTGCTTGCTGTGGCCCGCTCATGCGCCTACCGTGGCTCTGGTGCCCTTTTTTCTGCTCTTGGCTGGTGGCTGCTGCCTTTTTTTTTCCTGTTGGCTTCTGGCTTGGGTGTGCTTTTTGGCTGGCTTTTTGGCTTCCTTGTTGTTGCTGTCTGGCTGAATTGCTTGTGGCTGGTGCTTGTTGGGGCTGCCTTTTTGGGGTTGTGCCTTTGGTGGCTGTTTTCTCTTGCTTGTGGGGCTGGGGCTGGGCCGCTGCTGCCCTTTGGCCTCCTTTTGCCTCCCTTCTTCTCTTCTCCCTAAATTTTTCTTCTTTTTTCCTCTTATGCCTTCCTTGTTCTGCTCTCTGCTTGCCCTTTATTCCTAGCTTGCTCTTGCTGTGCCGCTGGTTTGCTGGGCTGTCTTTGGCTCTGCTCTGGGCCTTGCTATTCCGTTGCCGGGGGTGCTCTTTGCTGTGCCTCTTGCCTGTTGCTTTGCCTTGTCTTTTCTTCTTCTCTTGGGCTGCCCCTTCTCTTTGTGGGCTGCCTCATTACTGCCATCTCTACTACCTCTTCTTCACTTGCCTTCTTCTTTTTTGACCAATTTGCTCTAGCCCCTCCTTAGATTGGCTTGCCGTTGGGCCTGAGCTGTGGATTAAGTGGATCTTGCTTGCTCCTGCCTTTTCATTGGCTGCCATTGCTTTCCTTGCTCCTTGTCTTCCCTTTGGCCTGGCCTAGAGAAATGGCTCATGGGTGCCTGAGCTGTTGGTTGGCTGGCTCGCAGCACTGCTACTGGCGCTTATAGTTTGCTTCAGTTTGTGTCTGCTCATTCTGCTCTGTGTTTTTGGCTGCTGCTTCTGGCCCTATTTTCCAACCCTGCGTGTGCTGGTGCCCTCTCTTGTCCTTTTATGCTGGCTTGCCTCTCGCCTGCGCTGGTGCCCTGGCTTTGCCTTATTGTCTGTTTCTTGGCGTCTGCGCCCTTTGTGGTTTATGAGCGATGCCCCTGCCCTCTCTTTTTATCTGTCCGCTCCCGCTCTTTTGTTCTGTTGTGCTAGGTGCCTCTCTCTGCTTTTGGCTGTGCGTTGGCTTCTGTGGGCCTCTGCTGTTTGGGCTTTGTTTTGTTCTGTTTGCTGCTATTTGTTGCCTTACTTACCGTGCTGGGGGCTGTGTCTGCTTGGCTTGCTGGGTGTGGGCGCTTTGTGGCTTGCCTCCTTTGGCCTGTGGCTGCTGTTGCTGCTTGGCTCTTCCCTTTGATTCGTTTTGTTTGGGTGTGGTAGCCTACCGCCCTTGATTTCTGTGCTCTCTTGCCTGAGCCTTAGCTCCTCTGTTGGCTGGCCTTGGGATTTCTCCCCTATGGCTGCCTGCCCTTTTGCCCTGCTGCCAGCGCTGTCCTATGTTCTTCACTTTGGCAGTTGATGGCAGGCTGTGCGCTGATGTTGGCCTGTGTCTGCTCGTGCTGGGGGCTGGCTTGATGCTGGCTTTTGTCCTTGACTGCGTGCTTGAGGTGGTGGTTTGTTGTGGGCTGCCATTGTTCTCTGGGGCCTTTTCTCCTTTAAACTTTTGTAGGACTGTGGCCCTCTTCCCTTGGGGGTGGGGGTGTGTGGTTGGTGGGGTGGGGGGGAAGGGGGGGGTGGGGGGTGGGGGGGGGGGGGTGGGTGTGGGGGGGTTGGGAGAGGGGGGGGGGTGGTGGGGGGATAGGGGGGGGGGAGGGGGGGGGGGGGGGGGGGGGGGTGGGGGTGGTGGGGGGGGGGGGGGGGTGGGGGGGAGTGTGGGGGGGGGGGGGGGTGGGGGGGGGGGGGTGGGGGGGGGGTTGGGGGTGGGGGGGGGGGGGGGGGGTGGGGGGGTGTGGGGGAGGTGGCCTAGGCTGGTGGTGGGTGCCAGGGGGGGGGGGTGGAGGGGGGGGGGGGGGGGGGGGGGGGTTCGTCTTGCCTTCATATCTATTCTTTAATGCAGGCCTTTCTCTTAAATCGGCCTGCCTGCATGTGCCTTATTCCCATCTTCGGGCTGGGGCTGCCATATAATTGTCAGACTATTTTCTGCCTTTAAACTCCGCCATAGTCCTTGCCAAGCTGCCTTTCTACTACTATTTGCCTCGAGATTGCCTTAGCCTCACAATTTACAATTAAAAATAACTTTCTTCACTGTGCCATCTTACTCTGACTCTAATAATCTATATTGTTTATGTTACCCACTTCATATAATCGTAGCCTCTGGGCCTACTACCTCCTATCTCTACTAACTTGCTACGCTTTACTTAAATATTGAGGGCCTGCCTCTCACGGGCCTATTTAACTTCATTAACGTCTTTGATATAATCTTGCGGGCCTTTTATAAACTATAGGCACTTAAAAATCTGCATGAGTCCTGCCTCCCTGTCTGGGCCTCTCCTTCTGGCCTCCGGGCCTTAAAAAATACGTATACTATCTCATTTTATCCTTCAAATATTATTACCTCAGACCTTTTTTTATTGGGCCGTACTGCCTCTTAGTCCATCAGGGCCGGTATTAGCATTACATATGTTAAATGCAGGATACTATTCTGCTGCTATACCCAGATTGGCTGCTTCCATACTATAAAATCACTGGTTTGCATTTGAGATTGCCTTCCATGCTGCCTGCGCACTCAAGTTACACTACTCATTATTAGACTATCATCTTACTGCTTATTTCCCTCCTTCCGCTGGCCTTACTTTGGCCCTTCCATGCCCTTAGCTATCCTGGCCTTTGGCCGTTCCACGCCTCTACGTCTACCTTACTGTAGAGCCAAAACGAAGCATCGGATGGGAAAACGGAGGCCAGATTCGGATTCAGCGTCAAATTCTACATGGAAATGGTGTATTTCCAGCTCAATCGGAGCACTAGAACCGGAGATAGACGGTTTTTTAGATGTTTGGATGATGGGTGGTATACGCTCATCAGCTGAAATCGCCACACACTATATAATCTGGAACCGAGAGGGAGACTTGTCATTTAAAAAATACAGAGATAGTCCCAAACGGTAAGTCCGTCTCTCTGAGCTCCGATGATAGCTTCGGACATTCCAAAACCCGAGTTTCTGTAAGAAACCGACTTAGAAAATTTCAAAAATTTGCTGATATCAGCTCAAGGCGTCAGACTTAGAGGTTAGCCAGGAGATGGCCTTCGTCTCCAGGCCATAAAAGACTCCAAAACTTTAAAGGCTTGTAACTTTGCTTCTACAAGTCCGTTTGACTTGATTCAAAAAAGGTTCGGTCGCTATTGACCTGCCCTAAGTGATAGACTACTTATAAAATTTCATAAGTAGTGCTAAAAAATTGAAAAATTTAAATTCGCTATTTTTTTTATTTTTGACAATTTCGGGGTTTTCAAACCTTCTGAATTCAACTAAGACATTTATAAAGTTGTGAGAGGCAAGCTTCGGCTTGGAATTTGCAACCTTTGTAAACAATCCACCAACACTGATTTTCATGTCAAAATCGCGGCGGGGTCCGGATAACCAACCAACACAGTGATATGACGCACGCTCTGTCCGCGGAGGTTGGATTTGTGGGCCGAGGCCTTGGGGGGAAAGTTTTATTGGGATAAGATCCCCTCTGAGTAATGCCTGTAACGGATTCAAAGGTTCGAACTCTCACTTTCCACCAATCTCACAATTTAGCTGTATGATTATAAGAATGACTGCGAGCCGCCCAATGTCGCCTGTTAGTAATTCTATTTCATCCTTCCTTTACAGATACATAATTACAAAATGGAGGCAACTCAAAATTCTTATTTAAAAAGTGTTCTTGCGGAGAAATAAAAGAGGGTGGCGAATTCAAACGTCACATAAACAAATATAAGAATACTCCTCACTTCCACGAAGGAAAGAGCCGTTATTTCCGGCTGTACACATTGCCTGAAATTTTTGAAAGGCAAAGAGCATGAGGAATTTTACATCGCCCACGCCGACTGTCTAACAAATATGAAAATAAAGAAAAGATAGATGAAATAAAGCAGAGCGCGCCCTCCCCGCTCAAAAAGGCAAACAATTACATAACATACCATCAGACATCGGCAAAGTGATCGCACCCTTCTTCAACGAAGAAAACAGTCGATCTTGACGCAGACATCCACTACAAGAGGCTATTGCAACAATTTTGGAGCCTGCTGCTTCGGCCACTACCTCATCACAGCAGAAGAGAAGGCCCCACTAAGCGATTTGGACAGCTCAGATGACTCCGATTCTGAGGAGGACGTCATTACTAAAGACACGGAAGAGATAGGAAAACCAACAAATCAGTCTTCCCCGAAAAAGAAAGTAATCGCAAGCAAACCTTCTCGCACCTTCCCCAGTAAAGAAGGGGATTAAGCAGCAGATGAACAGCTGGAATAAGGATACCCAGATCGCAAAAGTGATCCAGGAATACGCACTCACGAAATTGAAAGATGAGCTCACTCGTTACAAAAACGAATGTTCGGGCGCCGCGCGGATTCGGCCCTTAGGGATACAATTTCCACCTGAAGGGTCAGGTAGCCGAGATTCGGGCCCTCAAGACCCAAGTGATCAATTTAGAATCTTTCCCCTCCCTCTTCCGAAAGGGCGCTTGCCAGCGAAAAACGCGTTACTGAGCAGACAACGTACATAAAATCATTAAAAGCTCAGGAAGAGGTCTCAAATTTAAAAATTGAGCAATTAAGGACTAGCCTGACTGGAGAGTCAGAAGAAAGAAGAGAGACGCACAAAACAACGCTCCAATTCTACCACATTCATTCCCATCATCAAGAGCAGAATCGTCGACAGCGTCATCCTTGAGAGTGAGGACTTGGAATGGGGGGGGGGGTGCCACATTCGAGTGCTACGAGGGAGCAATGGCGGAGATGCGCTGTCTCCATGTCTCTATAAAGCATGATGGCGAAATAAAGGAGCTGCGCCACCGGAAGCGGAAACTGCCGGCCAAATACTTCTACTCAAACCTCAACCATCACCAATCGCCATCGGGGGCGGAAGGGGTCGCGAACCGGCTAAATTTCTCTTATGGTAAGTTAATATCATCTCTATCACTTGAATATATTTTCATCTATTTTTCCTCTATTTTCAGATACGACGAGAACGAACCATCGGCTCTCTTAAGGGCCACCATGGGGCAAGACATGATAGAACCTCCTCGCGGTTTGCCCTGGGCAGTCTTCGGACTGGCGAATACTATCATTAAGTTGAATCTGCTATCAGTCAACTTGAACGTTGCAAATGAAGTTCGGTGTAATACTTCCTTTCGACGGGCGTTCCTGTAAAGGGCGGCGGTGAAACCCGTAGCTATGTATACCGCAAGGGACATTCGGCAATGGTCAATCTTGTTAAACCTCTCTGCGTCATGTTTGCAAGTGATTGCCTCTGTCTCAACGTAGTATGCATTCGCGCCAGGGCGACATTTAGCCAACTGTCGAAGGTTACCTTATAAACTATCCATTGCATACGTTATGAGAACCATGAGTTCTACCTGTCTCTATCAATGAGACGAATTGATGAATGGAATGAAATGGGAGGACACTCACGCGCCACACGCAACATAACACACTTCTCTCTTCCATAGTCTAACAAGCTCTTTACACATGGATCGCAGTCGATTGCTATCCCTGTATCAGAAGTGTAAGCTATCTTAATTTTATTTGACACTATTTCATCTACCATTATCACCCATATGAAATGTTATAAGATTTGCAAGTTAGACTAAGCGTGCTACTATTTCCAAATGAAAAAGTATACATGGTTAAATTATTCACTAAAGCCCCATTCAAGTAAGTCAGTATGAAAGCAAAGATAATACGAAATAAACATTTATTATGGCATGTATTTTAAAAGGTCTTCATCGTCAATATCGTCCCAGAGTCTGACTTCACATAGATCACAAAAACAGTTGAGCTGCTTTAAACGTTCTTCTGCAGCGTCCCTCACGTTGTCAATGTACGCCCACTCCGCCACGGTCCGCGGTTGGGAGTTAGGGGTGTACCACTCCCATATTTGATGCAACTGCGACTTGCTGGTCATCTCCATCACATCGTCAGTATCGTACTGGAGATACTTCCACCTCACGCCTGTTAAGTCGGGACACTCCTTCTCACATACACTCTCCTCTTCCTCGTCCGCTGGTAATGATAACTTTCGTATATTGTCCAGTCGGTACAAACCTTCTCCACCTTCGCCTTTCTTGGTGCATTTGGTGTAACGAGCGCCTTTGGTGTTGAGCATGGAGAGGAGAACTCCAATGCGGTATTTGGTGTTGTTGGAGGGCTTGTCATGTTGACTGTGAATAATGACTTTGAAATGTTTTCTAATTCTTAAGTATACACAAGCAGCCAATCAGAATGAACATCCAATGAATGAAGAGAATGAAAGTATATAAGCAAAGTGATATCCGTATCATTTCACTCTGTCTTTGAGACGCATAATTGAACTGTTCTCTGACGAATTCTGTATTTGAGGCGTACAAGTGAACTGCTCTTTAGTGAATTTCAAATTTGAGTGAAGTCTCTATCTTGTTGAAGTATCAAGCTTAAACATAATTTCGTTCAAATGGTAAGTTGAAAATTTCCTCTCTCATCTCCCTCAAACGTGTAGCTAATAGCATCTTCCTCAATTTCAGGCATCAACTTCATCACCAACGCCCTCTCTTCTCGAGGAAAGTTTAGAGTTATTGAGTCAAGGTAGGTTGTAACACTACACTGAGACTTGAACAGAGATGATAGAATGATTTCTCTTTCAGGTGATGCGAGTTCCAGCTCAGAACTGTCGCGATATGGCAACGAGTGGGAATGTGCTGACTGTGGGCACATCTTCACGAGGAAATGGGATCTCACCCGACACATCAAGCGAGGTGTTTGTCGACCTAAGCCGGCATCAATCTCCGAAGGTAGGGATGATTCTGTTAACGATGTCTCCTTTTCTTGCGACTTGTGCATTCAGTCTTTCGAGACACGTTTTGAACTATCTTCGCACAGACTTCAACATACACACACGAACGATACCTACACCAACGGCACCTCCTCTATCCGACTCACTGAGGTGTCCATAAATAATTTAGTGAGGAACTACCAGATGGACTCCTCAGAAACCATTGCTAACTTTGAGGAATGGTTTCATCAAAATTCATCATTGATAGAAGCGCTCTTCAACAATTTAGACAATTTTAGGATGAAGGCGCTCATCTATCTTAAAATAAAATATGTAAAAATCGACCACCATACTGGACAAATAATAGAGAGGTTAGAGTTTCACATACCCTCCTCTCCTGCAACCGAGGTTGTAGACTATGAGTCTTGGATAAATTTTCACATCCAAGGATTAAAATTAAATATTGATAAATTTAACGAGCGCGATAGCGGTCTCATTTTTGACGGCATTGAGTCCGCCTTATTTAAAATCAGTCTATTAGGAAATCATAGTGGTCGAGGCTCCTTTAAACTTCCAAAAAATTTAAAAAACAAAACAGCAGTCATCAATGTCGATTGCGAATCGCAATGTTTTAAATATGCTGTCCTCTCCATTCTCCACTATAATGACATCAATGCGAATCGAAATCGCACATATAGCTATAGGCAGTGGGAGAATGAATTAAACTTCGATGACTGTAATAGTGACGATATGAAAATTAAAGATATAGAAAAATTTGAAAAATTGAACAACATTAAAATAGTTCTCCATGTTTGGGAAAAAGGATTGAAGGGTGTGCGCTACAACTCGCGTTCGAGTTGTTATGAACGTACAGTAAACCTGTTATTAGTAAAACAGGATGATAGTGAGGAATGGCACTACTGCGGTATTCCCAAAATCTCTCGCTTATACCACCACTTAGAAAACTCGAGTAGAGAGTTATATTACTGCGACAGATGTATTCGCCACTTTAGGAGGAAAACTAAATTTGAAACTCATTATGAGTGGTGTAAGCGAGGTAAACTGCAAATGGAACGCATGCCCAAAGATAAGGAGTTTTCATATAGAGAGAATGGTGATGAACTAAGTCCTCTTCGTGTCATCTATGCTGACATCGAATGCTATATCGATGATAACATCCATCGACCAGCAGCCATTTCCTGCTATGAAGTATGGCATGATCACTTTAGGAGTAGGCAAAATAAAATGCGCGTCTGGCAAGGTGAGGATTGTATTTACCAATTCCTACAATTCCTCGAACAGGCTGTAAAATTTCAACAAAAGTATGATGGTGAACTCTATCGCAGATCATTGCATATGACAGCAGATGATCAAGCAAAATTTGATAGTTGCAACGTTTGCCCCAAATGTAGGAAAACATTTGACGATGATAAGATTAAGAAAGTGCGCGACCATGATCACATCACTGGTAAATTTAGAAACGCACTCTGTTCAAAATGTAATTTTTCACTTAGGATGAAACGGCGTACATTACCCGTCATTTTCCATAATTTCAAGGGCTATGACAGCCATATGATAATAAAAGGAGGTTTAGGTCAAATGAAAGAGTGGAAGCTTGATGTAATAGCGCAAACGAGAGAGAAGTTTATGGCCATGACAGCAAAAGTGCCTGTCGATAAAACTAAAGAAAATAAGACGGTCTATTTTGATATAAAATTTTTAGATTCCTACCAATTTATGACTGCATCACTGGCCTCTCTCGTGCAAAATCTAAAGTCTCTTCCACTAACACAAAATCTTAAGAAACAATACCCAAATCTAACCGATGAAGTCATCACACGGAAAGGAGTCTTTCCATATGCATATTTTGATGCAATTAGTAAACTCGGCGAGACTTCTCTTCCGCCCATAGATAAATTTAAAAATGATTTGACCGGTGCAGAATGTAAGACCGAAGATTATGATCATGCACAAGATGCATGGATAAAATTTGACTGCCATACATTTGGTGAATATATGATTGCCTACCTTAAGTTAGATGTATTTTTGCTGGCTGATGTATTTCAGGAGTTTCGACGAGTGGCATTAGAAGAAGATAAGTTAGATCCCGTCCACTTTGTCAGTCTGCCAGCCATGTCATTTAAGTCTGCTTTTAAAATGACTGGTGAGACCATTCATCTCTTACAAGATCCAGAGATGTATAATTTATTTGAGCGAGGAATTCGCGGTGGTCTCACATTTGTAAATAAACATAGGTTAAAATCAAAAATAGTAGGCAATGACCAGACTCATCTGAAGTATTATGACCAAAATAATTTGTATGGTAGTTCATTATCCAAACCGCTACCTCACTCTGAGTTTAGCTGGTTAGATGATAGTGAAATTCAACATTTCTCCAACCCTTCCAACATACTAGCAATTCCAGATGAAGGTGATTGGGGATATTATTTTGAGATAGATCTAATCTATCCAAATAATATTAAACATAAAACCGTGGATTTTCCACTCGCACCCGAATCAGGTGAAGTGACCAAAGATATGTTTTCCGACTTTATGAAACAATTTCATAAAGATTTAGAATCATGCGGTCAACCCGACTATAAGCCTTGCCGCAAACTTTTACTCACCCAGTATGATAAAGAAAACTATCTAGTCCACTTTAGCATCTTAAAATTTTATTTAGAAATGGGTATGATTTTAAAAAGAGTTCACCGCATTATTAAATTTAGACAGAAAGCCTTCCTCAAACCATATATTGATAGCAACAGCCAGAAACGTGCACTAGCCCAAAATAATTTTGAAAAAGATTTTTATAAATATAAGAACAACAGTCTATTTGGTAAGACGATGGAGGATGTTAGAAAGCGCGTAAACTACAAACTAGTTAATGATGATCAAAAGTATCACAAATTGGTCTCATCACCTCTATTCATCGATAGAGACATTATCGATGAGGACCTTATAGGTGTTAAAATGATAAAATCTGAAGTTGAGTTGTGCAAACCCATCTATATTGGTCAAGCTGTACTAGATTACTCAAAGCTTGAAATGTACCAACTCTTTTATAAAATACTAAAACCATGTCCTCTCGTAAAAGAGGTTCGTTTGTTGGGTGGTGATACAGATAGTTTCTTCTTAGGTATTACCACTCAAAAAGATTTAAATTTCAATGAAGTAGGAAAATCTTTAGAAAGATATTTTGATACATCAAATTATCCTGCTGATCATCCACTCTACTCCATCAAAAATAAGGCAAAACTTGGCTGCTTTAAGGATGAGACAGCAGGGAAGGAAATAGATGAAATGATTCTCCTCCGTCCAAAAATGTACAGTATGAAATTAAAGGATAGCGACGATAGCATTAAGCGCGCTAAAGGCATATCAAAATCCATTGTGCAAAATATGAAACATAAGAATTTCAGGAAAGCCTATAGAAATAAAAATATAACGTTTGTCAATATGACAATCTTAAAATCTAAGTCGCATGAGATCAAAACTCATACTTTTAGGAAACGGGCGCTTTCAGCATGGGAGGATAAGAGGTGCTGGCTAGAACACAACATATCTCTTCCACATGGACATCCTGACACAAACATACCACCACCCAAAAGAATTAAACTCACACTACCACATTCAGGAGACGTCTTAGCATAATCATCCTTAACTTAGTATTTTGATGTTGATTTCTGTAGATAAACATTGTTGTTTTATGTATCGCATGAGATTGTTTTTTTTCCTTGTGAATATGTGTCCACATCTGTACATTCCCCATGTGATGACTTTTCCACTGAAAGACATTTTTCCTATCCCTGTATATTTCCACCCTTCACGAAGTAAAAAGACTTTTTGTATATAACAATGTTTATTGAAGTGCGCTCATGTATATATTTTCAGTGGATGTTGTATAAAGTCTATTGCTTCACATTCATGTACATATTTCAATAAATGTTGTATAAAGACTTCACTTTGTTTTCCGAAACACTAACGTTATGAGGGATTTAGTATCTTTCACATGGATGCACTCTTGTAAACCATTGGTAATTTTGATAGCAATAGAGGGTATAGTTTGTTTGACGACGGGATGATAGAAAATAGATTCAAACATCTTCTCGACTATTCCATATGAAGCGTCTTTATCATGAATGAAATCACGTAAAATGTATTCTTTTTTCTCACCAACAGAAATAGGTAGAATCAAATCACTTTGAATGTAAAGGTGCTGTTCATGTTTATCAAGTGTCATTGGTGTTTCTATACCAATCGTATGCGCAGCAGCAAACACAGTTTGTAGCATTGAAAAACCAAAGAGTTTTTTTTCAAATTTTTACTCAATTGACATTGAATGTCATCACCCAGTTTCAGAACAACGCGTTGATTTTCAATTGAAAACGAAATGTGGTGTGTCTTTACATCATATTTACTTTTCATCACATGCTTCAACTTCTGTTGTATATAAGGATTTACTACATGAATGAAGCTTTCAACTGTATGATATAGACGCGGCATTATATTGATAGCAACTTTAGATTCTTCATAAGACTGGTAAATTTTCTTGATGCGATCGCCATAGATGTCCACCCACCATTCATCATTAACTGAATCAGCTTTAGTGTGATATTCATGAGAAGCATACACCACACCGCTTCCAATAATAGGTGTATAATGTCTTACAAAATGACGCAAGGTTGGAGAGAAATAAACTGTAAGTTTGTCATTATATTTCTGAATAACCAACTTATTTTTGTCCGCCATAATTTTCTCTCCATACTTCTTACCCACAGTCTCATTCCATCGTTTTACTAACTCAATAAGTGATAAAGGTTGAACACCACGCTTTTTCAAAATGATGCGTTCTTCGCATTCTACAACATCTTCATCAAATATTTTAAATCTATAATGAAATTTGTTGATTCGATTTGAATAAACTTTTCTAACATTTGCAGTAGCAATTGACGTTAGATGTAGTCCATGACCAAAACCAAGATGTGGATAGAATTCACTATCCAACCTCAGCGTAAGACCTTTAGTAAAAGAATGAAAGCGGAGGAACTGTCTCCCACTCCAATGATAGATAGTAAACTCATAAGCTTTCTGATTTTTATTCTTCATGATGGAAGTATTACCACTGTTGAATGCCTTAATAATTTTCTCATTCCCAAATGGCTCATAAGAATCTGATTTTATCTGAATCCATTCATAGTTCCACTTTCCATCTGATGTTAAATTGTATGGGAACTGAAATGCATTATTCATCGTTATTCCATCATGGGTGCGAGGAGTCAATATCATTTCTTCCAAATCATTCACATTCTGAATATTGCTATCATAGCAAATACTAGAAACGCCAACCTCCCATTCACCTTCTAAATGCAGTGGGCGATTTAATTCTACTCGATAGTCTGATGGTTTATTTTTGGGAAATTTATTCATAGAAGCATTACTGGGCAAGTAGATTAGAAACGAGTCCTTATTTTCACTTTCCATATTATTCACATTGGAAAAATATATTAGCATACGTTTGCATTAACTCTTCATTCGGAAATGGAGTGTGATACTTGTCACAGCATCTTTATGAAAAGGAATCAACGCACCAGCATCGTCATAAATGGCAATATCAATTTGTGGGATGTAGTTTGATTTCAGCTTTGTATAATGCACTTTCTTGAAAGTATGCTCAGATAAAATACTGCAGCTCTTTGGCTGGTATGGTATCATTGCTAGCAATGGAGCTTCAACATCTCCCACACGTACATCTTCACCAATATTGGAATATATCTGAAAATAGTTAATACGACGCGATAGCGACATGTCTGCGCTAGCTTTGGTTACAGTACCACTTTTAAAGATATTTTGGTCAAAACCCAAAATGTCCATTAGAGTTTTATCCATAATTAGTTCAATACCTTTTCCACTTATAGTGAGAGACAAAGTACCTTCTTTTTCAGAAAATGAAATATGTTGCTCATTAATCACTTCATTTAAATAATCTACAACCAATTTAACCGAAGTAATAATGCGAGGCATCAACACTCTTGTTTCATGTAAGAAACCACCAAAAGGTTCTACACACTTTCTGTATAAAGATACGGCCCATTCTGTATCAAATTGATTTGACCTTTCACATGGTAAATGTTGCATATCAGATTTTCCATGAACAGCTGCAGAACGATGTCGTAAGAACTGATGAAAATCTTTTGAACAAACTAATACTAGATCATCATCATTTAATTTGCTTATTGCAATATGATTAGATGATTTGATATAAGTCAATGTTGCCACTTGTTTACCATCAACTCGAAGGAGATAATTAAATTTCTTCAATAATGTTTCAGGAGTCATGTTTGTCTTTCTTGGTTTAATCACAATCTTCTTCACCAACGTCTTCTCATTTCTTGGAATAAGATCTACATAATAAGCTTCCTCTCGATATATTAACTGTTTATGACCACTTATGTGGTAATTAACGTTAAAATTATCATAGCTTGTTAAGGCGCTAGCGAGGTAGCCTAAATCATTTCTTAAACTTGGACTTAAACCAACAATCCAATCTTTCTCAACTACATGATGTACATAATTATAATCATCATTGTGCGGAGTAAATTGGACAATATGTTTACACGCTTTATTCAAGAAATCATATATAAACTTTTTACATGATAAGAGATCTTTCTTTGGCCACTGTGGAATGTATACTCGGCACCCCTTTTCACATTGATAAGCAGCTGTACGCCTCATATTAATAGTCATCACCTCATGATCAAAAGTATAGACACAGTTGCTATAAACAAGTTGAGTGACACCCACTTCCCAATTTCCATTTAGCTGTTGTGCATGATCAATGGGAGTAGAAAAGAGTGCGGCTCGATTGCTAGTAAATCTCTTTGTAGCCGCATTGCTAAGCAAAATATGATAAAACGACATTTTTATATTGCTAATCTGCAACTTTGCATAACATCATGAAGACTTGGATTTTGGACTCTCTACAATATATCAGAGTTGATCGTGATGGAAACGTACATTTCAAAAATTCTCATGGTCATACATCAAGAGGAATTACATTAACATGGCGACAATTTGTCAACCTCAATGATATCATGAGGGATTTGGAATATTTTGAAACATTAAGATTCATCTCCTTGGGTGATCAAGTTTGGCTTCAACATTACAGAAATGAAATTCAAATCTACCATTCTCATTCCGCAAACTGTTTCTCATTTCGCAAATACAATTGGGAGAAGTATAGAAGATACATACATCGCTCCATCATGACATTTATTCGTCGTGAGTTCATCGCCCTACTATGCAAATCTTAATCAGACATGACTACCACACATCATGAGTTGGAAATTAGATTCCCTACAACGTATTGAAACGGATCATGATCGAAACGTCTATTTCAAAGATTCAACTGGAAATGTGAGAAGAGAGTTTGCTTTATCTTATCGTCATTTTCAATCTCTACATCATATCATGAAGGACTTGAAATACTTCTATATGAAAAGACATTCACGTATTGGAAATCGCATCTGGCTGCGCGTCAACAATCGGCGAATTCAACTCTATCATTCCCAACTGCATACTAACTTCACATTTCATCAAGGTAGTTGGGAAAAGTATAAAAGGAAGGTACATCGCTCAATTTACTCATTCTTTCATCATGAAGCGCCATCGCTACACCATCGTCAACATTCTCCGTCGCTTCAGACTCTACACCAAAATCGATCTCAGAACATTACACCAACAGCTTCCAAACAGCAAGTATTACCCGGGCCGTCCTCAAATGTTAGTGGTGAAGATGAACAATTCACGGAATCTTCAACTCTTCCCAAATGGGACTGTACAGATTCTCGGCGCCCTTTCTCATTCATCGGCGCAGTCAATGCGCTTAGAGCTACAAAGACTACTACGTCGGATATGGAAGAGGGAGAGGTGTGTGATGTCGAATCTGACTGTGGACAATATGGTGATCTCTACTCAATTGAGTGACAGTCTATCATTTTTGAAGATTCGTACCAGCAGTTACAGTTTGTGTTATGAACCCGAACTTTTTCCTGCAGCTCTCATTAGTTGTTGGTTGCCTGTGCATGTGGCAATCTTTCATAATAGTAAAGTGATCATTACTGGACTAAAATCTCATGTACAAGCAAATATGATCCTAGACTATCTCATTGAGTATGTACGTACCCAGCGGATTGTAAAATAAAAAACAATTTTTCCAACATGATGTTTTTATTTCAAATCATGATAGAACTTACAAATCATTTTTTCATTAGAGGATGGATTACATGAAAAGTTTTGAATAACAGATGCAAATCGAGATACATGTAAACGTTTTAAGATGAAGTACAGTACAAAAGCACCACACGTTGATGAAAGTGGATGTTGTAGTATGCGTTCATTTCGCTGATATTGACGCGTATGTTTTCTCAACCACTGCTGTGTTGGTATATTTGGAGGTTGAGCAAGAGAGTCAAATAGTTCACCACGTCGGTCTTCTCCAATAAAGATCGCTTTCCAATGCTCACCGCCTAAATTCTGAGAATGAGTGTTTAGCACAATAAAGATGGGATAGTGATTTACTGCAGGTGGTAAGGTATCGAGTGAATAGACATTATCGAAAGCTTTCAACGTCGCTTCGTCTGCATTACGCTGCACTTTAGTCTTAATATCGTCAGCAGTCAACCAACTCATTAACGATTATACTGAAGAATCACGTCACGATACTTTGTAATTTCAATATTTGAATCGAAGACTGCATAAATTAATACATTGATCGTCTCAGGTAGTGTTCTTTTGAACGTCAAATCCAAACGAATATTATGAGGCACGTTCGCTTGACGATAGGGTGCACTAATATCGCTGTCAGCAGTCAAATCAAATGCATAAATAGTATATCCACTCTTAAACTCTTTCATAGTCAGTCCGTTGGTATCATCCGTATTGTAAAAGCCAAAGACATCCATAAAATCAACATAACTGCGCATAAATTGATCCGAAGCAAAATCTGGTTTGTAGGGTGGACCAGGATGACTCACACCATTTACACGTAAAGCAATTTCACTTAACTGATTGTGTTTAAAATTGAAAGGATTCTTCTTTATATTACCATTAAATGCATCATTTTCAACCATTGCCACCATGAGGAGCTTCGGCGCTTCCGATGGAAAGAGGCCATCTTTCATGAAACTCTTTTGATCTTTCGGAATTGTAAAGGTGAGAAGCTTTGTATGCTGAACGGGGTAAATGGCATTTTGGCGGTTAAGACCTTCAGCATGCCCTCTAATGACACTTGGATTCGGTACTACTCGACGAATGTAAAGTGCAATATCTTCCACATGAATTCTAAAATTGTCAACTTTAGCAAATGCATTCAGCGCAAATTCAGGCTTATTCAATGTCAGCTTGAGTCGCATGCTGGTATTACACAGTAAAAACTTTGACTGTCTAAAGAAGTCTAAATTCAGCGGACCATATAGCTGACATACTCTACTATCTTTAATCATAGCAGATCGCTTTACAAAGCCACTGTTTGTTTCAACATCAAATTTTCCTGCTTCATCTCTGTACCATCCCATGGCTTCCATATGACTTTTTTGTGCTGCTGGATGAAACTGTGATACATGATTGAAATATGATTTATAGGGATAATCGCTTTGACCACCTTCCACCTGCTGCTCTCCAATCGTTAGAGAAACATCACGAAGTAATGTAGTCAATGGTAAATTGTTCAGTCCAACTTTATGTGCATCGTCAATAGCAGTTCCATCTGCTTGCTGAATTCTAAACCTCAAATCAAGCATCGCATAACTCAAATCTATGTAGTCATCACTACCACCAGGAATAACAAATTCAATGGGGCCAGCATTCTCAGCTGTTCGAGGATGATAATCTACAATACTTGAACTAAGAATATCTGTCTGTATGGCTTGTTGATCGAACAAACAAAAACCGGAAGTTTTACACTCCATGATTAGAAGTTATAGCAGCGTCGTCGTTTAGCGCCTGATGAATGATTAGAGCCTCTGCGACGTTTGCGTGAATGCCTTTTGACTGAAGATCGCACCTTACCAGCTCCGCGATGTTTCCTCCTTCCTTTATTCATTCGTTTAGGTGATTTCTTTCCTTGAGTAACACCAGCAATGGTCTGCTTCAATGTTTTTAAACCGCGTTCCTTCCCACGATTCAACAAACTGCTCTTAAAACTTCTACCTCTGGAAAGATCACTAGCAACATCACCAGCAAAGCCAACGGCATTACTTAAAACATTTCGTTTTAAAGATCTACCGACATTGGATATGAGAGGTGCTACAACAGATTTCAGTGCACCAAGTATGCTTCCTCCACGTTGGCGGCGAGCACCGATGTAAATTTGTCCTCCGCCACTTACATAGGAGGGTCGTGAATAAAATGAGGCAGTTGGATTCATAGCTCAAACCCTAAACATTGTTAGTTACAACTTTGCATGAATCACTGTCGATCACTTAGATGAAAGATGTCGGCACGACGCATCCAAGAGTTCATACTTGAAGGATAACCAGTCCATTTAACAAGACACCATTCTTCACCTTGCCGTTTTTTACATCGAATGATTTTCTCTACCAAATATGTTTCACTTTCAGTGACTACCTCAATCTCATCGCGGTAAAAGCTACCCTCAATTTCTTCATTATCGTAATCTTTCAACTTGTAGGTGGTCGGAGAGTCTTTTTGATTAATCCTTGATACTGTAAATACCTCCTCTGTCCAATTCGGAAGGTACCCTTTAGCAAAAACACTTTTCACTTTTGAGATACGAACTTTATCGCCAATTTTCACATCACTTTTCACATGAGTGCGTTTACGTTGAAATGATTCGCGCACTTTATCTACATTGTCAGCATTTACATCTACTGGTCTGAGTCCAATAGAACGATGGATAGAGTGATTGTAGGCATGGAGTGTATCTTGTAGAACCTTTGTCCAATTTTGTGTCAAGTTGGCAGTAAAATGTCGCCACAAGCGATTTTTTAATGTGCGATTAAAACGTTCAACGAGTGCAGCTTTATAAGCGCTCTTTACACTAAACAACTCAATGTCATGCCTCTCAAATAATCTTGTCACATGCTGATTTTCAAACTCTTTTCCTTGATCACTCTGAATTCTTTTTGGAATGCGACCTTCTCGAAAAATTGTTTGGAATGCTTTTGCTACTCCTTTCCCTTCTTTAGTTTTTAAAGGTTGAGCCCACGCATAACGCGAGAAAATATCAATGACGGTTAAAATAAAATTATTGCCCGAGTTATGTTTTGAAATGGAGGCAACATCGCACAAATCTGCTTGCCACTGTTCATCGATGTCATGAACAATATAATGGCGGGTGCGGTACTTCTTTTTCGCTTGTTTGTGGAGTGTATAGGTAGCCTGACCCTTTAACCATCGTTTCACTTGTGATTGTGGAAGACCACTCGCTTTTGATAATTTCTTGATAGATGCAAATCCTGCCGGATGTTTTACATCATAATAGATTGACTTCAAACGTTCAGTCGATGACGGCTGACTCTTTTTCCTCCTTCTCATCTTTTTGTTTTCTTGCCTTTCTACATTTACAACAACTGCAGCATTTAGCTTTAGCGGTTTTGCGATCGTGTTCACATTGCTTAGGGGTTTCATTATGAGAGCTGGCGCAGCAAGTGCAAGTGACAACGACATTCACCTCTGGCGGCTCATTACATGGCAAGCAACACATCTGCTTCATATTAATAGTCTGAGAACATGTATTTCCTAGGAGGAGCTGTTTTACGTTTTCCTTTTACCAGTTTTAGTGATGATGTAGATCTACGTCGAGTTCTTCCTCTTGTTTGCTTAGTGAGTGTGGGAGGGGATGTAGCAGGTGACGTCTTAAACCAATTTGTTGGCATTTTCATCGCCTGAAGCATTGGAGTAGTAGCCACTGTTGAATCAAGTTCTTTCAATGTCTCATTATTTAAAGCAAATTTTGGCACATTATGCTTTTTCAATAGTTTAAGAAAGTATGACCAACCAGGTGGAACATAGCCCTGACGGCGCTTTCTACGTGTTGCATACTGAATCAAGTCTTCATAACGTGAAGCATCAATCACTTTATTTTCATCTGTAATGATTTCTCCTCTATCATTTACATTGAGATGGGGTTCAATACTGTTGAAAAGAGATATGGCATGTGCGCGAGATGCTAAAGGTGTAGCAGTCGATACAGAGTCACGCATCTTATTCTTCAAGTTTTTCAATTGCTCAACAGTTTCCGATTGTAATAATACAGCACGATGTGGATCTTTGATGTGAACATTTTGCTGATAATCTATTTCTTTCCTATACATTTGATTTGCAAGAGGTTGCTTTACTTGCTGCATGGCAGTCAATTGTACATATTCATCCTGAGGAATAACAATCATGCGAGAATAAGAACTCATAGTTTGTAGATAATCATGGGAGTTTTCAAAATATCACTTCGAAATCTAAATTCTTCCGGACACTCTTGCGTAAAGTCAATGAATAAGTAACCGTATGGTTTTTCAGTAGCTGCTTGAAAAATTTCAATTAAGGCTTTTGATCCTCTGGGTGCAACTTGTCGCGCTAAAATTTCAAATTGACTTTTATCTCGCGGATTCTTGAAAATAGCATAATAGTGTGTATTCAGGTTTCGTGTACGAGCTTCTTTTCCATCAGGAAACAAATTTTGTGTAATATAGATGATAAAACACCTTTTATGGTGTGCTGCGCGAGTGAACATATCTGTAACATCTTTTGAATTCTTACTTTCTTTTAATAAATCATCCAATACAACAACATCATTAGACTGAAGTTTATCCACTGGAATAATTCCTTCATGTCGAATAAAGTTGCGACTTTGCAATTCCTGAAACAGCGACGGTTGATAAATACCATAACACCAAATCACTCGATTGATAGGTTCCTTAAACAACTCCCTTCTTTTATCCAATAAATTCAGCGTGAAAACAGTTTTACCTGCATGAGATGGACCTGATACAGTCAGAACTTTATCACATTGAAGTCTGAAATCCATTTTATTACTTTGAGACTCAACATTTGCATAATTAACGCTTAGAGCCAAAGATATTTCCCAATAGGTTGCCCACGGCAGGAGCTATCATTGGAAGTATTGCTGAAAGGAAACCGCCCTTTTGTGTTAGAGTTTTCCTCTTTCTTTGAAGGGCGACTTTAGGATTGGAGATGAAACGCAATTTCGTAGCATATCGCTTAAGTAACTTTCGTTGTTTTGGCGCTAATTTCTTCGTCCTCAACTTCCTCACATGAGAAATAATTTCACAAATGAATTTATCGTTAGCATGTCGTATAGCATTGTATCGCTGATTTGCTTTCATTCGTCGGAGAGCTTGAATGGCTGAAGAAAACTTTTGACTTTTACGTTTCGCCATTTTCCGTGTTAGTCTTTGCTAAAACCTATCTTTACCACATTTGCATAGGCACTAACTATTGCGACATAAGTGACACTCGAAATGAGCAATGTCACAGTGGTTACATTGGCAAAGTTGAATGCAATTACGTATGAAACAGCGTTGACAAAAAGCATGCTTACATCTCTTGAAGATGCGCTTTTCATTTCCATCCTTTCGCTTACATACATCGCAACACATAGTTTCACCGTTACTGATGTCTATAGCAAGTCTTTTTGAAGATATGAATTTGCTAGCCTTTTCTAAATAATAGACGCATGTACAGAAGGAATATACTTCGAGAGTGAGCAGACATAGCTCGAAAACCAGTTGTGCTACAATCAAGTACCACTGCATTTTCAATTTTTCTTTATGGAAAGTTGAATGTGAATATCTGAAATCGCTTCAATCACTAGACTGCTACCATGATGGTTAAATGCGTTAAGACGTTCAGCAATTTTTATCATATGTCTTTTAAAAAATTCTTCGGGGTGATCTACCACTTCCATTGAATAAGAAGCAAAATGGAAAGAGCGACTTTCCACCTCTTCCTTTCCAAAATGACTAAACTTAATTTTCGCAACTAATCGCGCCATGACAATGCTATCAGAGAATGTATTCATTAACTCTAGAAATAGAGTGCTAGCATCATCGACCACTGCTTCGATGTCGGTCTCATCTTTATGAAAATTTATCACATAATCTTGAACAGCTCCTTTTAAACTTTGCCTATGAAAACGTAATGTTCCGCAGTCGTTTGAGAAAGACATGATCGCCCTTTAACTAACCCATCCATTGCATGAAAACAACAACTCTTCTCATAGTAACATTTATTGAATAACGGTAACAAGCATGCATTATAAATCAATGGTTTGAAAGAGATAAAATAGATACAGCTGATAACTATCATACAGCGAGCAATGATAACCATACAGGACTTTGGCAGTGTTGAGGTAAGGAGGAAAGAAGCATTGGTTATGAACGTAGCTACTACAACGAACAGACAAAATAGGAACACACAAATCCTTAAAACGTTTCGTGACTTCATGATAATGTTGATTCACTCTACTATCCCAAGGCGGGAGCAAAATATCATCAATGATTAGATTGGGAAATACTTTCCTCTCCTTACCAGGATTATTACAAAAGATGCGTATAACATTGAAAGCAGCTAACCATCGTTTAAAGTCAATAAGAAGAGCACTCTCACAAGAAAAGCCATAGTCTTGCAAATATTTCAGATTAAGTCCATGAATGTGTTTTCTCGCCCATTGATCAACATTGGGATCACAGTTGGCATGTTGATGATAGACACTAACAATCTGATATGTCCAATTGTTCATAGCAATAGCACTGAGCTCCTGTACAGGTTCACCCTCACAATCCATAAAAATGATGATAGAAGCCTAAAACGGAAATTTACACATCTAAGGAAGCGTTCTATAACATATTACAAAATGAAGAATTACATCGATGCTTTTCACGACAAAATACACAAATGATATGATGGCAACGAAGAAGTAAAATGTATCTAATAAGACCACGTCTACGACACTCAAAGCACATAAGCGAATTGTCATAGGGTAGAGTTAGGAAAGGACTAGTAATTCTCCTTCTTTGATTTGCGTTTTGATGTAGCATTCTTCTCCGACTTGCGCTTCGTACCACTGCTGTTAAGGATTTGATCAATTATGTCGTCCACGTTGGGTGGTTTCGGAATATATAAAATGGATTCCATATGCATGGAGAGAGAGGCTATTTTATTATCCTTGTGTCGACCATAATATAGCCCATTCACTTTGAAAAGGATATCCCAAGTACCTTCTCCGAGCTCATCACATCTGATGGGTATTGAATGATCTCCATCCTTCTTATAGTAAGTACACCAATGTGATACCGGTAGGCAAATGTGATTACCATCCCAAATCTTTCTATAGGGAGTATCCTTGTCATCTCTCGCCTTCCACTCTTGAGCAAGAGGAGTAGGAATGTCCATATTTAATGTCACGTACTCCTCAATAATATCAAGTTGGTGGCGAATGTACGGACTCACGGGGATCAGTATGTAGTCCCCATACTGATTGTGCATTATCTTGACATCCGTGGAAGGGAGCATTCCCGTTTGGAGTACTACGCTATGATCATCATAACGCAAGGCTTGTTTAAATTTACGCTGTAGCGGTGTAGGATTATGTACCTTGGATGTTTCTTCCACTGGCCTCAGTTGTAGATGATCTGACCGTAGCGAACCTTGTAACGTTTGACCGCCATTTTGTCCTACTAGTGCAGCAGATGGAGTAGATGCCTGAAAATGAAAAAAGATTGTATTAAGTTTACGTTCAAGGGAGGAGAGGGAGGGAAGTAGCGACTTACCATTTTAGTTGGGTAATAGAACAGGGAACTAGAGAGAGAAAATGTGCGTCCGTCACTCGTGTGATTCAACGATGGAATGATTCTCACTGTGGAAGGCTCGCTATTTATAAAGAAATGCTTGATTCTCATTGGATGATGATCCTCATTGGACAATAACATCAAGCTGATTCCAAATCTGGTCTCTGTTTTCCAATCCGATGCTTCGTTTTGAAGCTAGAGTCCAAAACGTCCCAAATTCTAACTCTGTCGTTTTTCACCAATGTCCCAAAATCTTAAATGGCGTCTCACATCTAAAGGAAGACAGATAGGAACAAGCCGATTGTTTCACTGAATTTGTCTCACTCTTAGCTTTCAAACGAGCTATTGCACGACAAAATCCGTCCACTGGAAGCCAAAATCGAAGCAAGCTGTCCAGAGGGGGGGGGGGGGACGTCAGCGAAATTTCAGAATTTGATGAAAAATGTTTTGGTGACGGTCCCAGGTCGAAATTCCACACTTTGGAAAATTTTCAAAATTTTACCCATACAAAGTCACTCTGACACTTAGGATTTTTTCAGGTAAGCGAGCTCCGACCTAAAATCTTGTAACCGCTCTAACTTTTGAACGAAGACAGATAGGAACAAGCCGATTGTTTCACTGAATTTGTCTCACTCTTAGCTTTCAAACGAGCTATCGCACGACAAAATCCGTCCACTGGAAGCCAAAATCGAAGCGAGCTCTCCCGAGGGGGGGGGGGGGGACGTCAGTGAAATTTCAGAATTTGATGAAAAATGTTTTGGTGACGGTCCCAGGTCGAAATTCCACACTTTGGAAAATTTTCAAATTTTTACCCATACAAAGTCACTCTGACACTTAGGATTTTTTCAGGTGAGCGAGCTCCGACCTAAAATCTTGTAACCGCTCTAACTTTTGAACGAAGACAGATAGGAACAAGCCGATTCTTTCACTGAATTTGTCTCACTCTTAGCTTTCAAACGAGCTATCGCACGACAAAATCCGTCCACTGGAAGCCAAAATCGAAGCAAGCTGTCCAGAGGGGGGGGGGGGGGGGACGTCAGCGAAAATTTTTTCTCTCCGATTTCGCTGGAAACATCCTTCCTAACCCAAAATTTCACGTAGATTCCGAATCTGGCCTCCGTTTTCCCATCCGATGCTTCGTTTGGGTGCTACACACCAAAACGTCCCAAATTCTAACTCTGTCGTTTTTTCGATAAATGTTGAAAATTTTTTCTCTCCGATTGACTTGAAACTCACCATACAGATAAAGAATTTCACGCTGATTCCAAATCTGAAATCCGTTTTCAAATCCGATGCTTCGTTTTGAAGCTAGAGCCCAAAACGTCCCAAATTCTAACTCTGTCGTTTTTCGCCAATGTCCCAAAATCTTAAATGGCGTCTCACATCTAAACGAAGACAGATAGGAACAAGCCGATTGTTTCACTGAATTTGTCTCACTCTTAGCTTTCAAACGAGCTATCGCACGACAAAATCCGTCCACTGGAAGCCAAAATCGAAGCAAGCTGTCCAGAGGGGGGGGGACGTCAGCCGAAAATTTTTTCTCTCCGATTTCGCTGGAAACATCCTTCCTAACCCAAAATTTCACGTAGATTCCGAATCTGGCCTCCGTTTTCCCATCCGATGCTTCGTTTGGGCGCTACACACCAAAACGTCCCAAATTCTAACTCTGTTAAAATTTTGAAGAAAAATTTTTTCTCGCCGATTGACTTGAAACTCACCCTACCGATGCAGAATTTCACGCTGAACACGAATCCGACCTCCGTTTTCTCATCCGACCACTCCTTCCACTCGAAACAACCCATTTTACAACCCAACATTCAGCAGATTGCACCAAAAACATCACACACTATAGCCTCAACACTAATCCTGGCGGTCGCCCAAGTCCACCACGACACTCTATCGTTCCAGAGGGGGGGGGGGGGGGGAGTCAGCGAACATGTTGTCAACCAACCTGGCCGGCACACCACGACAGATCACAACCTCTGTCGTTCCAGAGGGGGGGGGGGACTCAGCGATGGCGGCCATCTTGCGCTATCTGGTGTTTGTCACTTCCTTACTACTCACTTACATCGGCCAAACAGGAGATTCTTGGCGCGCAAGAGTTCGAGTGCACCGTCAACTAATAAGGGATAATAACTATCGCTCCCTCTATGCGAGTAATCATATATTCAACTGTGCACGCAACTCCAACCCACTGTTCTATGTCATGCCGATTTTAAAATTACCACCTTCCTGCACAAAATTGTATAGGGAAGAGAAAGAAAAGTTATTTATCAGAAGGATTGATGCCTCCTTAAATAGGGATATTTAATTTGTTATAATTTTTCCTTTTTCAGCTTAAAGGTGATAGAGATATCATTATCTTTCTTTGGTATTTCGATATCATGCTTACATAGATTTTGAATGCTATGATTTTAATTTAGTTTGATGATATACGAATTGTATAATAAATCATTCTATGCCCTTGAGAAGCCTGCAACAGGTAGAAACCGGTCGGGCTGTCTTATTTATTTGCTTAGTTTTTCTTTATAACATCTGGGTGTGATTACATACTGGTATTAATTTCCATTTTCGATTTTCTATTATCTATTTATATATATATATATATATATATATATATATATATATATATATATATATATATATATATATATTGGAAATAGCCCGAAGTTATTGAAATTAAAAACAAGATTGTTAGGAGCGCACTATATGTTTCAGCAAATCATTTGCCATCCTCAGGTGAAATCAAACAAACAAAGTTAAGGCAATCTTTAAATACAAAATTACAAGTCATTAGGTCACCGAGATAAAATCACTGAAGTCACAAAATGAAGTCAATTCTGAAGGTCACTTGCATTGGAAGTAGCTACGCAATAAAATACACAATAGAGCCATAAATTACTTTATTATAATTGATTCCAGAAATCTAGGGTATTCAGTACAGGCAAATATATCGAAATTTTCTTTCTTTGGTGGATGTACGAGTACATGCATGCTTATTTCGGTTGGTGTTGGATACGCTTTCAAATGTCGTTGATTCTGGTAGCAAAATGGCGGATAGAGCTGCCCACGTAACACTTTTCACAGTGATCACATGTGTATTTGTACACAACATTAGACTCTAACTCGGGCACAACTTCATCCTTATTAGAGAAAAAATTGCCAGTTTTCAAGGTTTTAAAAACGGGGCGAACTTTCATGTCAGGCGGTAAAAGCCTATTGATGTCTTTGACACGAAAATGAAGATTTTGTTCACTCTCAGAAATGTAGGGGAAGCTCCATGTTATAAAGTTGAAGTCGTCATGAGCGTTTGGTCGATATATATATTTCCAATATATGGCCACATACATGTATATATTACGAAGTAAAAACAATCATGGTGAAATTGTTTAATCCAAACGCGTTTCAAAGCACAGTCTCCTTTGTCAATTCATTGATGTAAAACAAGGTTAAATCATTTTCATATGAGATGAAATGAATTGAACACAGCTAAAATGGCGTCAGATGGCAATGTACAGATGAAACAGAAAAAGGACAGACATGAAATTGCGTAGTTTGAATCCAATGACATAGCTATAGATTCAACAGAAGTGGAAAGGAGCCGTCTCTATTGTTTAGCAAATTATTATTATTTTTAATAAGAATCGATTCGAGAATCTTGTGATTGTTGGTGCACGCGATGACTTCAAAATTCTTTCTCTCGAGCGTGTGAGGATGAACCGATATTTCAGTGGGTAATGGCTACCCCTTCATGTGCTCTGCGATGCGAGCAATGAAATTTCTAGAAGTCTCTCCGATATAGACACATTCACATTGTCCACAGGTGTACGAATATGTACTTTTTGATTTCAGATCGGAGGGAATAGCATCTTTATTTCTAAAGAACATGCTGGTCTTCAACGTCTGAAAGACCGCTCTGATTTTCACATTGCTGGGTAACACTTTGTTTAATTCGTGTATTCTGCTTTTCAGAACAGACTCTTTCTCACTGACAAAAGGAAATTGCCAGTTAATGATTTTTAAATTCTCAGGTTTAGCTTCTTTTTCAACTCCACACTGATCATCGACTATGGCTTTAACTTTGTCTATGGTATGTTCATCATACCCGTTATCAATAAAAATTGATTTGATTTTCAAGCAAGAATTTTGATAAATTTCCGAATTCGACGAAATGCGCTTAGCGCGATAAAACAGCGAACGCATGGCAGCCAACTTGCACTGTATTAGAGCGTGAGAGCAACTAGGAATATAAACCTCAGTATCTGTCTCTTTTTGATACCAAGAAGTAACAAACTGACTATCTTCACGTTTAATCACGATATCAAGGAAACAAATGCCTTTGTCTTTCTCATTTTCCATCGTGAATTTGATGTTATTATCCAACGTGCTTATAAAGTCAAAGAACTGTTTGGCACCATCAAGAGTCTTGAATATAGCAAAACAATCATCAACGTATCTTTTATAAAAGATAAACTTGTCTCCAGAATAATTTTCAAATTTAGATTCTACTAGACTCATGGCAAAAGATGCCATGGTAGGGCCTAAGTTTGACCCCTTATACATGTCATCAATTTGTCTGTAAAGTTGGTTATTAAAAGAAAAAAACACAAGCTCCTGGGAGCATTGTGCGTATGGAGACTGGAAGCTCATTTTCAGCGATGTTAGAGATTATGTAATCAACTGTGTGTACCCACTGAAGTAACGATTAATCCACACACGCTCGAGAGAAAGAATTTTGAAGTCATCGCGTGCACCAACAATCACAAGATTCTCGAATCGATTCTTATTAAAAATAATAATAATTTGCTAAACAATAGAGACGGCTCCTTTCCACTTCTGTTGAATCTATAGCTATGTCATTGGATTCAAACTACGCAATTTCATGTCTGTCCTTTTTCTGTTTCATCTGTACATTGCCATCTGACGCCATTTTAGCTGTGTTCAATTCATTTCATCTCATATGAAAATGATTTAACCTTGTTTTACATCAATGAATTGACAAAGGAGACTGTGCTTTGAAACGCGTTTGGATTAAACAATTTCACCATGATTGTTTTTACTTCGTAATATACAGGGTGTCCGTAAAGTCGCTTGACTTTTAAATTGAATATCTACATGAGTAAACAATAAACGTTTACTTCAGAAACCCTGTTATATTACGCAACATGAAGGAGAATTTGCGAATCTAACAATAAGAAATGAATATTCGATTATTTAACTGCTTAAATTTTACAATCTGCATGCAGTCATTTTTGTAATGAATATTATATGTGCAGTTATAGTTCTTAAACTTTGGTGAATTCATTTCAGTTTCAGTAAATGTTAAAATCAATTAGCTGTGCTGTTAATTATGTCAATTAACCTTACCTAGGGCCATAGCTCAAAATTTTCCCTATTCAATTCTATGAAACTTTCATCACCAGCCATGACATGCTTAGTCATTGATTGATTCATATCGTATCATCTTCAATTGAGAGCGTCAAATTAATCAGCTTTCATGGCATAGAATTGCCATATCCCATATCTATGACGTGATGTTTTCGCTAACCAATGACATAGTGTTTCCTCATGCTATGTTCGAAATCTCAATGTGAAGTGGTACGATCGCTGCCTATCTTATTAACAATGGATCTTCAGACTCGGATAGAAATAGTTCAGTGCTTCTATGCATGCAATAGAAGTGCTACAGCTGTCCTTCGAATGTTTAAGACTCAAAGACGCATTCACAAAGATCCTCTTACAACAACATCGATTGCAAATATCATCAAAAAGTTTGAAGAAACTGGCAGCGTTCATGATAAACCTCGCAGTGGCCGTCCTACAATGGATGACATGACGATTGCAACTGTGAATCGCGTCGTCGAGGAGACTAGTTCAAAATCAAAGCTAGGAGTCACGTCAGTTCGCAAAGTGGCGGAAGAGGTTGGCATCATTTCAAAGACTAGTGTCCATAAAATCCTTCGGCATGAACTAAAACTTTACCCGTACAAATTACAAGTCGTGCAAGCACTTGAGCCGGCCGACAAGCCAAAGCCCTGTGAGTTAGCGAGTTGACTTCTCGACAATCAGAATGTAATCGATGACATTGTCTGGTCTGACGAGGCGTATTTTTCATTCGATGGGATCGTTAACACGCACAATTGCCGTATCTGGTCAGATGTTAAGCCATCAACATGCATCTCAAAATCCCTTCATTCACCTAAGTTATGTGTCTGGATGGGATTTTCTGCTAAGTTTGGACTACGACCTTTTTTCTTCTCCAACACAGTGACAGCTGATTCCTATCTCCAGATTTTAAGGAGCACGTGCGTCCTCAACTTGCGCAAAAGCGCAAATTGTCCTCCTGTACAAGGTGTTTCAAAAGTAGGCTAACAGTAGAAATTGGCCTTGAAAAGCTATGTCTTAATGCTATAGATTAATAAGCTATGTCATAATAATCTTTTTCACGATGCCACAGATAGCTAATATGCCTTGCATTCGTAAGGGGCAAAAATTCAATACTCTTTGACATCGCGTAAATCATATTAAAATATCTCATGATCTCCAGTGTTTTCATGCCTACATATTTCACTACAACCCAATTTGAATCTATACCGATCATGAGAAGTCGAATAACTATCCAACATCTATCAAAAAAAAATTATTAGGAAACCATGTAAACAAGATAGTAGTTGTTTCAGTGTTACTGCGGAGAAGGAAGAACAGCTGACATTCGAATGTCCTCCGCGCCCCTCAGCCTGGTGCACGAAGACGCTGTCGTCAACACAAGACAGGGAGGCGAAGAAGGAAGAACAGCTGACATCCAAATGTCCTTCACCTTTGTTAATTCCAGCCTCCTCTTAGACCATCGTCAGAAGCTTCTGACGATGGCCTAGAGGAGGCTGAAATTAATAAAGGTATTAACATTAAAACAACTACCATTTTGTTTGCTTGGTTTCCTAACAAAAAATGAACAAATGAATAACCAAGGCCTATTCAACATATCAAAAAATTAATCAACTTAAAGTTGCAAAAATTCACGAACGCAAATGCTCAAAATGTCCACCATGGACATCGGCACATTCTTGTAGTCTTTCGGCCACACTGTGGCACACAGTTCTGCATAAGTTCCTGTCATCACTGATCTCTTGACAGGCATCTGTGATGTAGGAGCGGAGTTGAGAAAGTGTGTGAGGTTTTCGTCCGTACACTTTCTCCTTTACAACGCCCCAAAAGAAAAAGTCCATCGGAGTTAGATCGGGAGAGCGAGGAGGCCAAAGGATGCTACCACATCTCCCGATCCACTTTCCTGGAAAAGTGTCATTCAGATAGCTTCTGACACTCACTGCAAAATGCGCTGGTGCACCATCCTGCTGAAAGTACAGCTCATTGAAGTTGTTCAATGACTGCATCTCAGGAATCGCAAAGGATTGGAGCATTTGAAGGTACACCTCAGCCGTCACAGTTCTTTCAAAAAATACTGGCCCAATCACACCGTTGCTTGACATACCGGCCCAGACGGTTAAGCCAGGCTGGTTCAGCTCATTTGTTGATACCATGTGCGGATTTTCAGGGAACCAGTAGACACAGTTATGTCTATTTACGTGACCTGATAGTTTGAAACTGGCTTCGTCAGACCAAACTATCTTGTCAAGCAAATCTGGGTTCTCCCGAATTTCCGACAACATGAGCACAGCAAACTGCAAGCGTCGTTCAGCATCATCCGGTAGAAGGTGCTGCAACAGTCTGGGTCGGTATGGTTTCAACTCAACTTTCCTCATCAGTCTCCAAGTAGAGCTTAGAGAAATGTCCAACTCCAATGAGGCTCTTCTTGTTGACTTCTTCGGACTTTGAACAAATGTTTGGGCCACTAGCTCCTCGTTTGATGTTATTGAAACTGATCGAGGGCGTCCTGACTTCGGTGCATTCTCTACCGAACCGGTCTTTTCAAATTTATCTCGAATGCGATAAATAGCAAATCTTGATGGAGGATTGCTGTGAAAGGCATCTCTCCATTCCATTCGCACCTTTTCAGCATTCTTGTTTTTCCAAAAGGATTTCAAAATCCATTTTCTCTGATCATCTTTTAGATGACCTGACATGACAGAAGCAGCAAATTCAAAAAAGCTTCAAGCTTGTTTAATTCACTTCAAGTCAAACTAACAGTGTTTGATTCAAATCAAATTAATTGAACATATCCATGTACGTAATGTCAGATTGGTGCTATATCTTGTCCATGATAGATTTCAAAATTCCTTTGCCAATGGAATGCTACTGCATAGACTTCTAAATGATAGTAGCAATTACTTCGAAGTCTATGGCTCATGTTGGACTGATCATGGATATCCATCGACTGATTCAGGTGTAAATCGCCAATAGAACGGTCAACATAGATTTCCTAGGGCAAAATCAACTGTTAGCCTACTTTTGAAACACCTTGTATATGTATAATAAATGGTGCCCCACCCCACTTTGCAACAAAGGTACGAAACTTCCTCGTCCAGCCATTTGGTGATCGCGTGATAAGTCGAGGATGTGACCGAGAGTGGCCTCCACGTTCACCTGCTGATTTGAATCCTCTCGACTTTTGGTTCTGGGGATGGATGAAAGCGAAGATATACCATCATGGTAAGCCACAAAGCCTGGACCAGTTGAGTGAGAAGATCACTGATATCTGCAATGAAGTCACACGCGAAGAACTTGCCGCTGGTGTTTTCGATATTATTCGGCGATTGACTGCAGTGATTGATTGCGATGGCAATCATTTCGAACACTTGATTTGAACATTTTAATCATCAAATATTGGCTTCTCACTGTTAGATTCGTAAATTCCCCTTTATGTTGTGCAATATGACATGGCTTGTGATAAAAAAAGTTTATTGCTTTCTCATGTAGATATTCAATTTAAAAGTCAAGTGAATTTACGGACACCCTGTATATATATATATATATATATATATATATATATATATATATATATATATATATATATATATATATATATATATGTATATATATAATATGTGAGTGCATGTGTGTGTGTGCATGTGTATGTGTATGTTTAGGATACATTAGAGTAGCTTCCATAGTTGAGTGATGGTGATTCTGTGTCGATTGACAATCCGTAAAAAATGAGATCATCATATCGTGGACAACAGCCGTCATTTGACTGTGATGGTTGCATGCAAGGCATGGGGTGTCAACTGAAGATAGCGATAGATCAAACGCTATGCGGGTAGACCGATCGTTCGTTTCTGACTTGATTTTCGATCAATTTCAGAAAATTACGCAATTAAATTCGAAACATTGACTGGCAGGGTTAAGTATAACCATTCTCGTGAAATTTTGGAAGAAATCGAATAGTCCACTAACTATGAGGAACTCAACTGTGTTTTCAGCAAAGCTCTAAACTAGATAGAAGAAACTGAAACCACTTTGCCAATTGTGATGGTCAAGCTCCTCCGGATTCACAGGTTGGACTAATATTGTCTTACAAATTTGAGCGTGTCTGATTCCAGGTTGGGCAAAAACTTATATCGGGTATATCCAATACAAGTTTTGGTCCAAAACTTGGGTAAAAACCCAAAACACAATCCCAGGTTTCAATAAATGAGTAGAATCAAGTAAGCGAAGTGCATTCTTTGTATTTTGTGCTCACATAAAGATTCTTTTATAGGACATAATTCCTATCGGTCCCATGAGAAGTGTGTTATTAGTGGGAAACGATTTTTTATTGCAATAGCTGTAATTAGTATCCTAAGTACACGTATAACGTTATAAAGCTTTCCTTTAATTTAACCTACACTGACATACTGACCAATCAAAGATCTTTGATTTAATTATGATTGAGTTAAACATTGCTCATAAGCAATTGTGCATGAAGCAATAGTTTTCATCTTATCATTCAGAAATATATGCAGACTTAATGAATATTACAGCTGCGTAGTGAGTGCATGGTTAAACATATTTAGAATACGAAATTAAAATAACTTCATTTTTGGATAACTGTCGGCTATCGCAGACAGTTTAGGGGTGCGAAGATAACTGCGAATATATAAAATATATGAAATGTATAAAAATTCAATGCGCACAAATGCAACATAATACATGTGCACGTAAGCTAGCAACAAATGCAATATGCACAAACTTTCAGTGCGCGGTTACTGTCAAGCCCCAAATGAAATAGCTAATAACCACAAATATTTCTTATTTGAAATGTTCTGTGAATTGAGTGGAATTTTGATAAAAAAATCATAACTCTATACTCTTATCATGTAGTTCTCATAAGATTCAAATCAAAATAGTAATTTTTATAACTTGATTTGTATACATGCAGCATTAATATAAGACGCAAGTTTTGTATCACTTACCCAAGGCCCAAACAACTTGTCTGATTTGACAATGGCAACTTCCTAATAGTCGACTACTGCGCATCTTCATCCTGCAAGGATATCTTGTCAGCTTAAAGACGAAGTCTCACTGAAACTAACTTGAAAAAGTTTCTGTTTTCCCAAGGCAATAAGAGAGTTACATGCAAGTACTTTAACTGACTCTTCTTCACCATACAAATAATGAATTTATCACTCATGCACAAGCTATGTACATTTAATTGCAACGATTCCTTCAGCATTTTTTATACCATTCATTACACATAATTCGGTGGTTGTAACCACATATCTTTCCTGGCTCCACGTAGTGTTGCATTACAATTGTGTGCGCATTATTTTGTTCGTCGGCGTCGACAACGGTGAGTGAAATGAAGATCAACAAGAAGGAGACGAAGAAAAAAGAAAAAATGACTTGTAAATTTTCAAATTTGGATTTTGGACCCATCTTTAATTTCCATGCTTTCATGGAAATATCGATCCAATTAACCTCCTCTATCCGTGACTTTCTATCATATAATGAATCTCGGCTGCTGCTTATCAGGCGTAGATCAGCCGAAGGATAACGCAAAATAATAATCTTCAGAAGAGGATCTTTATTGAAATTTGACAGTTGAGCCTCTTTAGAAAATCTTCTGATATACTTGATGTCTTCATCAAATATTCCAATATAGATGGGTACTGACAAAGAAGATATCGAAGGGTCATTCTTACCTTTTTTCAACGTGCAGAATATCAACGCATTTATCAATGATGCGAGTCATCTATTATTTCATTCATAGGATGATTCCAGTAAATGCGCAGCAGAAACTGTGATGCATTACAATTCGAAATGTGTAACTTTATGCCAAGAAAATTACCATGCTATAATTTGTTAGAAGCAGAACATGTAATCCTGCAATCATAAACTAATTTTTCAACTTATGGTTCACATCCTTCAAAGACATGACATTTTATAGAAAGAAGTACACGGACTTGAACAAAGAAAGCACTAAATTCCTTGACAGCTGTAAAAACAGTTTTTATGACAGCTAACGAATTTCTAGTTTAACAGTTCAAGTCAGAGTGGCCTAGTAAAGAAGGTGCGAGCTCGTCTCCACCGCGCACTTCAGTTCGAGTCCCAGGTCGGGCGAGTACGGTCGGGGAATCAAGGGTGTTGGTGTCTTGTATTAACTTAATAGTTGTCATTCTCTTTAGATTTTCATTTCAAGTCAGTGTACTTTTCTTTATGTTCCATGCCCAGGAGAACTGACACTCTGTAATGGTTTATGACGCAGGCCATTTTAATGATCAAACGTAGCCCATCCGTGGAACAACTGCTATATGAATGCCAACTAGTTGGTGGTATTAATATGGAAATCTACCGTATTATCAAGATAAGGGGTCGCTAAAGAATTGCGAATCTCTTTTTCTAGACTTTGAACTCCCTCTATAGTTGGTCCCGTAATCGCCGTTCACCCCTAAGCGACAGTGATTACGTAATCACCGGTCGAACCCACCTCCTCATTCTCTATAGAAGATCGAATTTTCTCACTATTTTATTGTAATCTCGAAGAGTGTACTTAGGCCTCTTATTCATTTGAAAGGTCGGTAGGTTTATGTATATAGTTGAGACTTGCGTGCCGCGTCTTTCTTTCTATCATTCTTTCAATTGTCTTACAGTCACCTTTCAGTTGTCTTACAGTCGTCACGTGTTTTTGTAATCTTTACCGACGAATGGGAACTTTGCTACACACAGACAGATAAATTTGCATTCGTACGTATGCATGTATGCTAGGAGTTCGTGTAACAGCCATGAATTGGAAACCTTTGAAGATTTCACATTATTAAGAATAATTTTGGGGAGACAACAATTGGAACAACATCGAATAACATCACATTTGAAAACGCAATCTCAAACATCGAATACTAGCAATAAGAGATGATGTCACATCAAAAGAGTTCTAAAACAGTCTAAAAGAGTTTGATATTGGAATACCTAACAAGGCACTAACGCAATAACTAAAGTGTTGTGTTGATAAGTCACAGTTCGCTTTTGTTCGTCCACCAGGCTCCGGTGCAACCTGTGCTCCGGTTTTTGTTCAAGATAAGATTTTGCGTTTTCTTGACAAGTCATCTGGTGCGGTGTGATTTTCTGAAAGATTTTGTTAAGTTGACACACCAAATAATTATTGATGCATGTATCAAGTTTCATTTAGGCAGTAATGCCATAATGTGAATTTGTGACTTTTTGCAACAAAGAACACAACGTGTCACAAACAACACATGTTTTTCGACCTGGCAGTATATTCCAAGTTGGGTGCCCCCAAGGCACTGTCCTCGGACCCTTGCTATTTGTGCCTGAAAATCGATCATTTGAATTCTATATGTAATAATAGTTCAATGATAAAATATGCTGATGACATAGTTATTCTTCATTTCATGAGGACACATTATGAAGATCACCTTCAATAAGAATAGGATCACTTAAAGTTTGATCGTCTGTGGTTGGTTTGCCAATCAATAGTTGAAATCATTTGTAAAGGACATCATTACAAAGTCCGATTTAATAACTTCAAATGTTTGTGGTCTGATTCCATGTTTTTGTCTAATGTTGAACATTTCAAATTTCTTGGTGTTATTCTTTCCGCCGACATGAAGTGGAATAAACATTTGAAATGATATGTGTATATTGTTACGACGGCATCTCTCAGAATTTTCATTGTGCGCAATCTTCGACGCTGTGGTTGTTAAAAGGGTGCAATGATTCTTGCCTATACCGCATTTATCCGTATTGTATTGACATGTATATTCCCGTGTTTTTGTAATGCAAATGATTACTTGCTGCATGATATTGTTCATATTGGAGGAAGAGTTTTAAGAATCTGCCAACAAAATTAATCGAAATTGCTTCGTTCTATTAAAAAAACGAGATTCCCACCCACTAATGATTGTTCAATGTACGACCGATTCAAAGTATGTCAATTAGATTGGCTGGTACACTTCAGCTACCTGTCACTAAAACGTTTCGATATAGCAATTCTTTTATAAAATTTTGTAAATAAATTAATTTGCCTCCTATGCTCGTACTTTCTATTTTGTGTCATGATCTGAATAACCATTGCACCACTTCATTTTGCTGTCATCGGATGTTTGATTTGTATGGTTCACAGAATTATTGTATTTGCATGCAGAAGTGAAAAAATAAAGTGATTATTATTAAAGCACAGCACCTATGATATTGCTAAAGTGTTAAACGTATAATTTGTATAAAACAGTATTGACCTATAATAGACAATTTCAAACAGCTTCGCTCAACTGCTGTTAATAGAAAATAAATAGCGAACAAATAAATATTTTTTCTCCCAAAGATTGCGTAATCGCTGCTTCAACCCCCTATCCACCTCGTAATCATCCGTGATCATTTTGATCATCTCCCAAGGCGGTTACGTAATTCTTGAACGACATCTATGACCTGAAAAGAGTCGTTAATATGCTGTTCAGTTATTTCATGTCTTCTCTGAGATAACAAGGATATCCAATCTCCATGGATTAGACATTGTGCAAGTTGCAGGTTCCACCACGAAACTACCGGCAATTGGTAAATATAAGGCAAAATGAAGACGTTTCTTAAGTTCCGAAAGTCAAGGATGGAAGCGATGACAATTCAATACAATGATGCTTTCTCGCGGGTTAAGATGCTACCACTTCTAGGAGTCAAAAGGTAGTCGAGGTACCAGTTTTCGTTATTACAGAAACCTAACAGACAATAGTCCTCATCGAAGTGTAGCATCAACAAAGTTTCAGCTAAGCATATCATAGACCCGTGCGAATTGTTCAAAGAAATCTTCGTCTATCTTTTGCCTCAAACCCTTGCCAAAAAGTAGAAAATGACCTGCTTTTCAACAGATCAGACTCAAAATACTTCAAATCACAGATAATTGATATTTACAATTGCTTATTCCAAGTGCGTGGGAAATTTTTACCAAGTCGCTTTGATCGCACATCATTTAATCCATATTTCTAATTTAGAAATTCCAAATGTTACGGAAATGTCTTGGTGGTCATTTTCTACGTTAAGTACTTAGGGATTTCACATAGAAAGATAACTTGGGATAAGTTTCTTGCCAGCTTCTGCAAATTGCCCACCCAACATAGCTAAGGTTACACGCAATTTAAAAATAAAATTTATTTAATTAGACTATTGGAAGCAGCTTCGGAAAAATCTCTATTCCGTATGGTCGAGCTTGTTTGTATTTGCAAAACAGCTATCATTGACTGCCGGACACTCATCTAGAACACTTAATGTACTCGTGCAACTGATGGTGTAGTGTGTCTGAGTGAAGTAGTGCGTGTATTTTGAGAATAGCTCGACAATATCAGCAGTGTTGTAGGCAAAGTTATGTTATAAAGTGTAAAAAGTTATAAAGTGTTAATTTTTATGACCATGTCTTGTTTATTTCACTGCCAGGGGTGAGTAAGCGGATTGAGTGTCCGGCGGATTGAGTGATAATTGATGAGATGTGGTGGAATGATCGAAAATGTGCCATTCACAATTTTGAGAACACAGCATTTGAATTATTTACAACTTGTTTTATTATGATTGTTAATTAGCTTAATGGTTGGATGCATGGTCTTCCATCAATATTTTCATTTAATCCAAAAACATAAAGGAGCGAAAATCTAACGAAAAGCCTTTTATTCAAAGCTTCCAACATCCTATTTACCACTAAGTTATTTAATTAGCTCAATTTAATTATTTAGCCCATATAGCCTAGATCATCTAGGCTCATGCAAATAAATCAAATTTTGTCATTTGGATTTCTTGAAAGGAGTTCGACATGCAGTCTAGTGATTTTCATAATTTATAGTGGAATCAGTTGAAATTTCAAAACATTATTTAGAGTTCACTAATTACACTTTGATCGAAATGGATAAAGACGCGCAATTTAAATCCACGTACTGCTCGATTGATGTTTCTCAATTTTGTGATTCCGTCCAGACTAATTCGCCAGTTTAGAAAATCAATACTGCGTATGAAAGTCTGTTTTTGTGGTAAGAATTGTTGCCATTTCATCGCTTTCAAATCGCCGAAAAGGCCAACGAATTATGCATAGTACTTTGCAGGTATTATGCAGGTGTGAATTATTGTGTTAAGTGGTAAGATTATGTATCAAACAGCAGATCAGGGTTTCCTAAACTTTTTGTAGAGGTCTGGATCAAAATTTTCATGAACATTAAGGTCCGTCTAATTTCACTTCTAATAAACAAGTAAATTGCCAGAAACAATGTCAAAAGGAACTTAATTAAGATATTAATAAATCGTGCAATTTACTCGTAATGATTTGAACCTCTCATTTTATTCAATCTCAAATCTTTTAGTTTCTATGTAAACTTTGCATACAAATATTAACTCATACTGTACGTTTGATTTCAAAATATTTAGTGATATACTTATCTTTTGTACTGATCTTTTCACCTACACTTCGTCCTGGTCTTTGATTGCGATAATATTCAAAAAGTAATTTTTCATGAAGGCAACGCCATAGTCTAAAAAGGGAAGAAATTGCTTAACAACTTTATTGCTCCATCAGCCAAATTGAATTGCTTATTCCAATGTTTTGACTGTAGGAAAAAAACACTGAGATGATAGAAGTTATGAAATATTCGTATATATAAGATCACTAAGAAAGAATTGATGCGAGACAAGAAACTGATTGTGCTTCGCAGAAATAGAGCTGAAGTTTGACTCAAATATGGTCTGTGACTCACATTCTAAAGGAAACGTTGCGCCTGATGGATAGCGAGATAAAATATAAGGAAACCATCACGAGATCATTGGGGTCCGTGAAAATGATGCCGCGGCAAGGATCCTGATCTCGTTCATGAGTTTGAGAACCCCTGCAGTAGATCCTATGACTTGCCTGTGCTCAATAAACGAAATAGAATGAAGACGAAGGCCATTTTTGATGCTACTTCTCAAGCAGAAGAGGGATGCGAAATATTTAAGAGTTGTAATTGCAAGCGTACAGAATAGAATTTTACAAGTACTCTGCTAACGGGTCAATGCATTGAAAATGTATGCGGGTAGTGGGTCAGAAATTGTTGCCTCGTTCCATCTCTACTGAAAAGAACTTACCCTATTTTAATGCTCATTATCAAATTGCTTTACAACATCGAACCTGTGAGGAGGCCTATTTGTACTGAATGATCTAAACTGTCAGAATAGGGAAAAAGTCCGGACGATTTGTATTATTCTCAAAATATTTACAGCATTCTTTTTGCAAATGACTGAAGATTAATGTTGGTACTATTAGCAAAGTGCCTCTTTGTAATCATGTTCTGCGAATGTGGCAAGCAGCATTTGTGCAATATGTACCGGTAATATGATCTATTCAACCACATCATATCATATTGAGTAATGATTTAGCTTTCAAGAAAAAGAATTCTACCACATACTTAGATTACAGATTTCACTAATCAAACCCTGGCCCTATACTTGCATCTTTTAAAATAATTGGAGGTAAATTCACACAATATATTCCCATCTATTAATCTTTTAACAGACTGATCAGATTTTCTGAGCGAATTGATGTAGACATTCTTAACAATAATTTATTTTGAATTCAAATGTGCACTTTGCATTTTGAACAGATTGCATTTTTGTACCAATTTAGATATAGTCTAACACTCAAAATGAGCGATAAATTATAATCAAATGGCGTCATTCACATATGTTGTGATGCATGCATGTATTTTGTGATTCGATCCGGTTGAAAACTCGAAAAAAAGGATGTCCGATAAGAAATCCATGATTGTTGCTGTTACGCTTGCAATCGCTAGTCAACGTTAATCTCACTTAAACTGGGGCAGTGAATCAATATTTTTGTATGATTATTGAAACGTAAGGCATATTTCGTCCTACAGTGATTTATCAAGTCGATGTCCATTAGTGATTTGATATGCGATTGTAATGCCTACCTGTGCGACGATTCACTCGCAGAAGATAATGCGTGATCATATGATCTGATAAGAATGAAGACTGTTTTGATAGAAATGAGGGAATTATAAATTTTTCTGACATTTCATTTTGCTCTGTCTTGTAGGGAGACGAAATGATCGAGGCGTGTGTCAATGAGCATAAATACCACATTCCGAAACTTTGAAATGCCATAATAGAAATCCTTTGCATAGTTGCCTTCAAGGAAATTCTTGTCATAATACAGCGCATTTCGATGGTTGTTGACTGTCATGTCATCTCAGCTGAGTAGGAATTCAAATCGAGATTTCAACATACGATCTGTATTCTGCATCTATATCATTTATGATTGAAACTATTCATGTGAATACATCAAAAATGCAGAAGATGTCAAGAATATGAAAATTGCAATGTTTTATTTTGATTTATAAAGGAATGTTTAGTAGTAAATAACCATTTGTGAGTGGATTAAGCAAGACGAGGGAATCTCATGCCATTACTCTGCTGTGCGTAGAACAACTCTATTTCTCACATGAAAGATGAGAATTTCATGAGGTATGATGAGAATTCCCTAGTTCACGTATGATGAGAATATGCTTTGATAGTTAATGCATCACTATATTCACAATTACAAATCCAAAGAATGTCAGATGCGGCTCTATGATGCTTCACAGAACAATATATAAGATTGACCAAGTGCGATGTGGGAAGATGCTTTGAGAAAAGGAGCTTCATCAGAATTTTTATCCCATCCTCAATTTTGTGTCTGCATATATAGACAAACCACGCGGACGTTTAATAATTTAACTTCGCTGTTTGTGAGTTAGGGCTCCTGCTACTTAGTTCTCAATGAGACGCACGTTAATGATAAAATTTGAACCCCTAGACTCCAGATTGATAGTATGTATGTCATTAATAAACACTGATCCTGCGATTTCACAAGCATGAAACTGCTTTCAATTTACACTGAAATAATTATCTAAATTTTCTAATGAGGTGTTTGTTATGATGTTTCAAATCTATGTTAATCCAGATCCCAATGCAACCAGGGTTGAATTTTTGGTGGGTGGGGAAGTTTCCCTGTTACTGAACGTCACACTGACTATACAGTGAGAAAGCTTATGTCCCAAACGGTAATGTAATCTCCAATCCCTGTTGATGCTTTTTAGAATTTAAGTTTTCTGTATGTTGTGTCAAGCACTCAAACGTGATTAACTTTTGATCTTTTCTGTTATTTGTCTGAAACTCTTTAAATAAAATTAAACTAATTTTTCGATTTTCAGTTGCCATGCGCAACAAAACATAGCTGGATTTAAACTACTCAATATTTAAAAACTCACAAGCAAATTTGTATCTGATCAATTTTGATAGTAACAGCAAGTTCAAATCTTGAAATAACACAAATCTGCAAATTTAATCACATACGTACGTAGATTAAGAGGATGAAAGAAATATCATTTAGTTTTGCTTGCGAGGAGAATGTCAAGCTGCAATTATGCGTAAATGGAATTGAGGGTGAAGGAAAATATTTTATTTTTCACCGTGCGCATAATGTAGATATCCTGTCACTTTATTTTACCTGTAAAGCAGATTACTGCACGGGCGTGCAGTAATATTTTCATTATTGCACTGGTTGAATTATAGATTTCTATATAGATATATGCGATTGAATTATATAAAACCCGCTTATTATTTCACCATAGAATTAGATTAGTCATAATGGTCATGATATCGGTGAAAAATAAAATTACCTACACAACTCGTGCAAAGATATCCATCTTTTGCTTTCTCCTCGATCAACATTCTATGACCTCGCCCTTCGGGCTCGTGCATAGATATGTTGACCTCGAAGAAAGCAATAAAGATGGATATTTTGCACTAGTTGCGTAAATAACTATTACATCGTACAGATATTTCAAATGCATCGCCTTCACTAACTTCTTTATTTATCAAAATTGTTTCTATTACATGTTCCTAGGTATTTATTCTTGCAGATTGCGTAGAATCAATTCGACCCGACACTGGCAGTCTTTAAGGTTGTTACATATTACATATCACTCCCAATGGGAATTACGCGCTTAGATATGTAGAGCACACACAATCATGATGAGAAGTTAAGAGTACAGACTGCTTTTTCTTAAGTCCTCCGGCACTGGGATTATTTAAGGTGCCTCATCTTTCGCGCACTGTAAACTGTACACAGTCAAATAGCAGTCAAAATTAGAGCCACATTTAGCAGACAATTGCCACAAACAATATAAGACAATGGATATCCTAATATGGCTGTTCAGAGGAGAGAATTAACAGCCAAAATATTAGACAAAACTGCCTACTTCTCTAATTTTGCTGCATTATGGGATATTATCTATATGTTGCTGACTACCACATTAGCAGTATAATTAAGTATGTTTCCAACATTAAGCAGTAATTCAGCATTTCAAATAGAGAATATTGCTTCTGATGCATTTTAAAATCGAACATATTTCATTTAGACGACTCTAAACACATCCTCATGATGTTGTCGACGATCGAGATTATCCGAACGTGTTTATGAGATTTGCTCGGCTCCTTCGGCAGTGGAATCTCCATTTCAATATATTACATCGCTTTTATATTATTTTGAAAAAATGTAGGAAATTGATAAAACGCCAATCAATTCACATTCGGTTGATAGTCCGCACAATATTTGTGATCGATTCAGACGCAAATTTCATCATCGCATTTTTGAGGTCATTGAACAGGTTGGGACATGCGTACTCCTGTAGCCCTACAATGTTCCTACACTCACTAGACAATACAGAATGTGTCCAGAATGGTACATAGTATATAACTAGTAACTATTAACAGACTCAGAAAATAAAATCGCACGCACTAGTAATATTGTATGCACGTCATGTCTTCAGATACCTAATCATAACGAATATGAAAAGTATTTTGAATCATATGCATTCAAATAGCGGCACAGATGGATCAAGCGAATATTTTGATACTATCATGAGCTGAGACTGAAACTGAGTCAGCGAATAATTTCAAAAGATTGATCATTGTATTACGGAAAAATCACTCTATCTACATATATATTCCATCAACCAGCACCAAATATTTATTATTATTAGCACCAAGATATTACATTACTTGAATTTTAACTGAATAAATTGCCTAAAAAGGCGGGAGAGCTCCTTATCCTCTGTCAAATCATAAAAATTCACCTCCCGCACGACGCTGTCAGTAACAAATTAGATAAACTTATTGATTTCAGACACAAAGGCATGATTCGTCAAGCCTGAATGTCATCAGCAATACTCTAATAGGATATTATAATGCATGAGTTCTACTTTTCAAGTATTATGTATTTTCTAACCATTCATGATGAAGCCGGCATCACATGGTACATGAGCTTATGACATTCTTTATTGTTCATCAGTGTAGAAGATTAGTTTTGTGACTAATATGATCCATTACTCGGAGCATCTACTTCAACTATTGAAGAAGTTGAATGTCTCTACTATTGCACGCGACGCTTTTGTAAACATCATTAACAACTGTCAATAGAAAGCAAATCATGAATCACGATTGAGCAAAATACTTTTCCTGAGAACACAATGAAATTGAAGCGGTGCTCAAAACTCTGCATATTTTCATGCTCGAATCTCAATAGCTAATATCACTGCTTTATCGGAGCTGCTTCGTTTTGCAAACTGCTTTGGACGTCAAAATTAATTCTGATGTCAATTAATTCTACTTAGGATGAAACATCGAATCTTCACCTAACTATTTCTGAATAGACTCAATATTTCCAAATATTCCATTCTGTAAACAAAAATGTTTCTCAATATGTGTAAGTAGCACTCTATGTTGTCAATAGATACAAATATTGCTTTAATTGCTAATTTAGAATCAAAGAATTTTCAGTTCAATCACATGTTGAAACCCTTATTCGTGACTTTATTTAATAAGGAGATCGTCGTTCAGCATCAATTATCAGATGTTTATCTCTCTAGGATAAGTACAGAGCCTCTAAGAAACAGTGGGAGCAATCCGCTTTAGGGGAGGGGAATCCCACTAATTCAGGAGGCATTTTGCAGCGTTATTACGCTTCATCTCGTTAACTAGCTCTTTTGTGGAATAAAAACGCCGATATCTTAAAGTTGATGCTGCGTATAGTTTATCAATGCTGGAAGTAGTCCATTATCTGGTTGCCAAAATCACCTTGAGACGCTGAGCAGCGAGGATATCTGTTGACGTAAGCAATTTGTGTAACACATCCTCTTGTTCCTGCGACATGCCTTTGCGAAGCCTCAGCCTGCGCCATCATGACCAAGGCACGAAACAAGAAGATTCCACGACCATTGCAGCTAAATTTCAATGGTAGAGGCAAGCTTCTCTACATTTGACCGGGCTAGCAACAAGGCGTGCAAAGTCTTGTTCTGCAAAATTGAGGCTATATTGTGCTACACCTAAATTTTACATATCCTAGTTTTTCATGCGTTTTGCCATTTTGGTCTGTTCACTGTACCTGACATTATGATACGTTTCGACAATCATTTAAAAACGGTAAAAAACGCTCAATTTGATCGTCATGCATTTTTTACCATTTGAGTATTTCATTTAATTAACAGAGACTTCTAGAGAGGGGAATTTAACGTTCAGTGTTAAGCTGGAGTGAACCGCCAATTATGTAGACCCATTAAGTAAAAATCGTGGATTATTTATTTTACTATTTTATTTATTATTTTGTTGAAAGAGTTTAATGATAGAGCTATTCAATAATTACGTATCGTTTTTTTGGAGAGAAAGGGATTCAAACATTTAAAAGAGTTGATTATGAAATTGTTCAACGATTATGAAATTGTTGAGCGGCTTCCAAGGATTATTCTCTTCGTCATGAAAGAATACTTGATTAATGTACCAGGTTATGAAAGTGAAAATCCGAATTTTCAAAATTAAAGCAGCAAAATAGAAACTATTTAGAAAGTATTTATAGGAACATGCTTATAGTCATTCTACTAAAATGCAAACTGAGAAGCGACAAAGATGATTCCTGGTAATAGCCCAGACCTCGCCTAGTAGGCCTTCAAAAGAGATTTACATTCAGTAGAAATAAACCTTCTTCTGTTTTGCATTGCCCGTAGCTGCCATTGTAGAGCAATTTAACAATTGCAAAAATTAATTCTTGTCAGCTACAGGCAGCCTCTTTTTCAAAAAAGGGATGGCCTATGCATGGTAAGTAGTCGAATAAGCATTTACAATAAACTCCGCATTTCTCCTACAGCCCGACCTAAGAAAATGCAAATGACTTATCTATTAGAATTTCTTCAAAGATTGAGTTCGCAGTAACTAGACTTGCATGACTTGGAGATACGATAAGTGCTCACTTTATGTGACCATTCTGTGAGTTGTGTTGTGAATGTCACAACTACATTTTTGAAAACTATTTGAAATACTACTTTAGTGCTTGAAAAATGCTTAGTAAGAATAGATTTACTATTACTACCAAAACTGCAGAAAAACTCCATTTTTTACATTTGAAGACAAAGAACCTCCCACCAACCACATTTCCGTATTATATTTTCGCTATTATTATTTAATATATTTTTGATATTGATAGTGGTTGGAAAATCTCTAAACTACAGGTGATGGGAGGTCTAATGACATTGCACATAACTTAGCTTATCATTGTGCATCAAATATACTTTAAGTCTGCTGTTCTTGTCTCATCCTTTGATTTATTTATAAGGTTACAACACTTGCCATACTACATGCACAAAAATTTACTGACTATGTCAAATCAAATGGGCACTCTAATTTTCAGTGTTGTATTTTTTTGCTTGACTTTTCAAGTGGGCATCCTGTCAATGACACATTTTCAATGTAATTATGTCTGTAAAAATTCAAGCCTATAAAGAACAAGAATACAAAATAAAAATAAAACTATGTAGCATCAGATGTTTCGGGTCGAGTCCTGAATCTTTGACAATGGCAGAATGTGTTTTGACAATTTTTGTTCCATTATTTTTCACAGGGTTAGAACCGGTTTTAGCAACGCCCGTCCCCGGCCGGTTTCTCATCACGTCGGTCGGTTAATTTAATTAGACCCATGTTGACCGCTGACGACATGCAGTCTAGAATAAAATGCTTAGTCAATCATTGCAATATTAAGAGCATGTAAATGTATGCTCTGTGATATAAATATTGCGAACGGTTCATTAAACAGTTAAAAATGAATGTCGGCAACTTATGCATGCTGTTCAAACCCTACTTTATCTCAAATATAGTTTCCAGAATCGTGTATTCTTGCCTGCATGAATTTCGGAAGCATTGCGTGCTCCTCAACCTATCTATTGCAAAATTATTCCAGATCTTGAATAATTTCACTACATGGGATGGTTTACATAACACGTGGAGCTTAGAGATGCAACGAATAATGAATTTCAATGTAACTTAGGGCCTACTACCCGAACATTTTGACAATAGATCGCAGATAATTGCTTGGTAAACTAACTGCACGCGATAAATTTTGATTGGCGTAGGTACAGCAACACTCCCGCTTGGACTTGGGACATTCATTGAAATGAAAATTGATGACAACTTTGGCGAGCTCATTGTTCCCTTGTACGTCAGCTTGTGGTCATCAATGTAAACTTAAAGGATCAGAATTTAAACTGTAGTGGAGAGAGTTCGCAATTCACGTCGCAAATCACTAGAATTCCCTCACAAGTGAAGAAGTAAATCTCACTTCAGTGAATCACCTAAAATCAAGTTTGCACGCCGCAGACAAAACATTTCGCAACATCAGCACTCAGTCAGTGATCAAATTGTTCATCTCAGAACATTTATCGCTAGGAAAACTTTTATTATATTGTAACTTAAAATTTTTTGACCGCTTAAAGCTTTCTTGTGGAGGCTGGATATAGATATACGCATATATTATCATCATATCAATGTTATTATGACATGAATGCCTGCTTAGGTCATTATTTTGATTATCTGCTTTCAATTTACTTGCGTTTGATTGACTTTGAAAATGCAGTTAACATCGTCATAAATTATAAAGTAGCTCTGCAACTCATTAAACTAGTAAATAAGTCATTACGAGTATTACTGTTCATCACACAAAACATTATATCAAAGTGCAAATAATTACATTGTGTGACATTGTATTGTAATAGGCAACTCTCGCTTATACGGAGTACCGGTAGGCCTACCATTCATGCACTTCATGTGTGCTATGTGGAAATTGAATAATGGCTAATGGCATAAGTTGACCAAATAATGTCTGACGATCGAAGCCTTAATCTCCCGATACAGAGACTCCAGCCAACGCCCCATCGCCGACCGGCCGGTTTTGATGACGATGAACCCTGAATTGTTTCACCGGCCTTTCGTCATTGGTGTATATTTTGGCTTCATCTTTACCTATTCGATTGTTTACAATGTGTTACGTACTCTAAAATCAGCCGTACGAATGGGAAAATTCATCTGACAGCTACTTAGAAATTTACTAGGATTGACCGTGTGCTCGACGAAAGGCTAGAAAAATTTAATCCAGGAAAATACGAGACTACCAATAGAGCATCTTAGCCATCTCTGACAATGGAAAAGTTAGCTACCTTGTAAAGATAATTTTGAAAGAAAAATCGTTGCTTATTAAGTCTTTTCATAAATGTCGGTACTTTACTTAAGTTAAACTACAGAATATCATTTCAGATTGTGGACTTGAGTTATACGACCGTATTTCAGCTTTTAAGCATGTTTCATCGTGCTTTTGATATTGATGTATTCAACTAATGTCTTTTCAGGCTAGCCAGTTGGAATTGATCCACTTTCGAGTCGATGAAGTGGTGGATACGAAAACAATGGTTAAAAAAGTTAAATACAACGGAAAAGAAGTGAAGAGCCTGAATTTCAATCTGGGGAGCCCCCTGTATATTGGTGGCGTACCAGTGGATTGGTATGCGATTGGTGCGAATAATATCGTCTCAAAAATGGGATTTCAAGGATGTCTTGCGTCCATTTTTCTCAATCGTCCCAACAATAAAATTGCAAATGTCTTCACTGACGGTATAATTCCAGATGAATATAAAGGCGATATCATTCGAGGATGTGCCAGCTCTGGTGCTATTTGTACACCGAAATCATGTCATTATAAAGGTCATTGTGTTCAACAATGGACGCGAACACGATGTGACTGCGGGATGACAAGCTTTGTTGGAGAATATTGCTCAGAAGGTATGATTTCAAATAGCATTTCAAATACTTAATAGATAATAAATATTCAAAAGGATCGCTGTCAATACCAGAACTGCGGGGACAGATTGTGCTTTGAATCGAGTCCGAATCTGGCCTTGTATTTCTAGAAATTCTGGCATATACAATTTCGATTTAGTAATGCAGGGACAATGCCTCAATGCGACTAACGTGCAACACAATTGACAACATGTAAATTCATTTTTTAGAAATGGGAACACGACAAAAAATACGAATCAACTGCAAATACTTTTGTATGGGATCACCTTTCAGCTCTTAACTGCATTGCTGTTCTGCTCATCTATCATATCAGCGAATAATACCTTTTTGTATTACAGAATTCAGTGAAATTCAAAGACGCTGCTTCAATAGCAAATTCCAAACGCATCTCTAATTGAAAAGTCTCCTCTAATAGGTATTAATAGCAAAAGGCTTTAAGTTACATACATGTAGGCTACAATAAACTTGCAGCGCATCACAAAAAGTTAAGTCCAAGTATGTCAATTTATCATTGTTTAATCTAATAAATAAAAGAGCGGGCACAGTCAATAAAATTGATGGATTCAATAGTTTTTGTTAAATCAAGATTATGGCACTTTTATATTTGAAGTTGTTGTAAAAACGCAAATTTTTCAGTGCTCCTGTTCATTTTTTACAGGGATGATGAAAGGAACACTAAGCTCATTAATTTGCTATCAACATTTATCTGAAAGTAAAATGATAGCAATGAAATTCAGATAAAAACTTGTAGAGGTTTATCAATTGGTCTCAAATGATAAAATTGCTGAGGTATAAATGAATAGCTGATTAAGTCTCTTTCTTCGACAAAATCATTTGGTTTAAAATTGAATTGACGTACATTCACTTCAGACCGAGGATCATATATTCATAGACTGACAAAGACTAATGATTCAATGGATACAATGAATAATGATCAAAATGAACTATTCGAATACTTTTAAGAGAAGCGATTTCCATAGAGACCTCTAGGCTTTCATATCTTGTCTGAGTTTTATTATTTTTAGCAATGCTTCTATGTACGATGCGAGTTTCTTATTCGCTACTTCTTGTGAATCCTGTAGAGAAGCTAAATCAAAAGTTGTATGTGTTGTATGTATTTTTTGAAGCAATCTTCGTTTGTTTGTCATTAGTATTGGGTATTAGTTATTGTTAATGGATGCAGTATTAGTACCCGGCGCTTGTAATTAAACACAACGCATGCGTATTTTCTTTTCAGTTGCTACAACAATTTCTTTCAATAAGGATAGACATACAGACAGTTTGGTAATTGTGGAATACACTGGTCATCGTAGGAATACGTATCGGGATGAAATTGCATTTGGCATTCAAACAGACAGGAGTAACGTGACTTTGCTCAATATACTTGGAAGCGGAACCGCTGGATATGATTTTATCAAAATCGAAATTTTGGTGAGTCTGTGCTCAATACGCCTTGAAAGAAAATGCCTTGGCCAATTGTCTTCATTCTAAAGCATCAATACTCTGTACTTTGACTCTAAAACTGACGAAGTGAAGTGTGGTTAATTTTGAACTTATCTTGAAATGGAGCAAATTTCAGATAGGCTGAAACGTGCTCCTATTTGGATAGATTCAATGACTTTAGAGGATATATTAAAGCTTCTGAGTTTCATATCTCATAGCTCCTGAGCAACTAAATGTCAATGAACAGAAGGATCCCATGTTTACTTCAAAAATCCGTGCGTCATAGGCCTATGTATCCGTGACTCTCGTGTGCGCGGCTGGTGTCCGTCGATTTAGCCAAGGCTTTTGATAGAATTCCGCACCAGGTGATCATAAGTCCTTGTAAAAGTATTCATACGCTTGATGTGACATATAATTGAATTTCCAGTTTTCTTGCCAATAGGCGGAATCGCGTATGTATAAATGATGCTTCCTCATGGTCCCATATTTCAAGTGGCGTCCCACTGGGAAGTGTCCTTGGGCCTATTTTATCTGCTATTTCTGTAAACGATTCTTCTGATAAATCCTCAGTAAGTCGTTATGCCAATGATTTGCTGTTGCTAGATTGCATTCGTAATGCTGAAGATGACAACTTACAAGCCGACTGGCTAAATTTTATGAGATGGTCCAGATCTTTATATCTACCTGTCAATGATGCTGAATGTTGTGTGATGAACATTGTTACAAAAAGAGATATGACTCCTAATCCTGTATTTCCCAAGACGCGTATCTAACCGAAGTTGAATGTCTATCTTTTCTTGGTGTCATCATGTCCAATGATTTAAAGTAGAATCGACACATTAAATTTTTAACTAAGAAGGCAGAAGGCGGTGAAAAGATTGCTCACTTTGTGGGACCTTTGACGTGCAGATTATCCACCTTTGCTTGTGCAGGGATGCTATGTTGCTTTCCATGCTTTTGTAATCTTCCGCAACACAACAATGTGCTTACCTCTCAAAGATGAAAATTCTCTTATTGTTGGTGCAAATAAAACATGTGATAATCTATTTTCAAAAGTTGTAAAAACGTTAGTATTCCCTTGAGTGAATTGTTTTTGGAACGTTCTTCTCGTTCGACGAGAAGTGCATGTTTACTGAGCCGTCCACTCACCAAGACTGAACGATACTGAAAACCGCTCATCAAATTTTGCAAGAAGCCTTTGATTTTATAAAAATTACTTTTTACGACCTATTTCTCTGCAGTCATTTTCTTTCTAAGTCTTTCTGTTTTATCTCGAAATGTGTAAGGTGTTCACCGAATGTACCATGCTGAGAGAATGAAGAAATTATTATTAGAGCTCCGAGCTTTCCCTATGTCGATTTGATTGGCCGAATTGGGTCACTACCCCTGCGTCAAAAGATGCCCTGTTCATCGGCAACCAGAATCCCAAACAGTTGATATTGGCGCCTGCTCCATCATGCTCAGTTGAAAGTAACATTGAAAGAGTAATGTTAAATATCTAATGTTGAACGGCTTCAATTCTTAAAGGCTAAAATCTATGACTATGAATTAGCAGAAATGTTGAATTTTTGATTGCTTTTGAAAACTGTTGCATTATGTAATTCATTGAAAATATTAACTTAGCTTTTCAATTTATTTGTAAATGCATGTATGCTGCAGTCAGCAACTTATTGACTTGTTTCTACCAAGAAAAGCTATAGATATGTTAATGAAATCAAATAATGATACAAACATAATTATTAATAAACAACACCTCGAATGTTCAGCGAGACCTGAAACCTAGATAAATAAGCGAACAATCGAAAACCTAGAAACCTAGAAAAACAAGCGAAATCAATTGTTTCGGATGGTTCTGGCCAACAAAGCCCTTGCATTAGACCTAGCAAGAGAGATGCTAAGCTGCTGGTACATCTGTCTGCGAATGGCATTGTGGTCTGCATTCATTTAAAGGTCTTTTCGGTCTGCTATCCGTGGAAGTGCCACTGTTGCTTCATTGCCCCACACAACGTAAGCTGTCACAGCTAGCGGAATACACTTCCAACCGAGCTGGTGGCATTTGTCGTCGTTGGTTTGGTGCACTGATTAGGATAATGCCCTAGTGTTTATCATAGTCAGTGGTTTGGTACTTCCTCTCTTCAGCCGATTTAAGACATTCCTCTGAAGTGCTCGCTCCATCATTTATATTTGGGATGAGCGGGTGCACCACAGTAATATCAAAAGCGGCTGACTGTCCTAATGACCAAGATGGAACCAGGACATCTGCTGGCCGATGATTGTCGCCTGTTAGACCTGCACCTTGTTTTAGTTTGGGACTCAACATAGCGGTACGACAATGAGAAAAAATTGAGTCCCAGAGCTTGTTATGCCGATGAACAATATCCGATCCATGCCTACATGTCAGAGCATGGTAACCCGAAATATGTTAAAAACCTTTCCGGGGCACATTAGACGTACGATATTATCTTCATTTAAAGGTAAGCCAAGCTTCATTTTTAAAAGACATTAGAACTCATTTGGTTAAGCTGCTGTTTGAGACCAGGACTTGGCGTGACTGTACGTCAATCCGAAGCTCGAGGATCGGATATTGCAATATGTCGAGTTTGGTCAACAGTTGAGGGCAGATCCTGTATAAATTTGCATGATTGTTCTTCATGTATACACTCAGATAGGTCACGTTGCATGCAGCACTTCGAGGAGTTTCCTTCGACACAGAAGACTTTGTATTAACTTTGGAATTGAAATCTTCCCTAACTTCTGACATTCGAAGGCCTCTGGAATCAGTGCTTGCGACTGAAGAAGTATATGCCGCCGACGCATGTTGCTCCAGTGATCGAAGTCCAAGACCGCCAAATTTTAGTGGCAATTGTGCTTGACCATCAGTCAATTGTATGTAGGCCGAGTCTTCAATGCAACCCATCACATCAGAATCAAACTTTCTCAACAAATGAGATGCCAAAAATGGTGGAGAGCATCTAGCACTATGTGCGAATTTACAGAACCCACTGCAAGATCCAAGAAGTTGCATGACGATTTTAGGATCATGAAGATCTGCAAGGGCACTCAATAGCTTTTTAGCGGTTGCAATCTTCTTCGTAAGAAAATGATCACAAAATTGAGCATTCCCAATCGGTGCACCAGGAATTTCCATATTAGGGTTGCCTGCTTGCTTTCGCATCATTAGGAAGCAATTTGATATCATTCCGGCAAAATATCTCGCATTTATGGAAATTCAAGCTAAGGCCAGACCATGTTTGAGTCTTAGTTATTAAGTCGATACAATTATATGCATTGGTTTGCGCTGCAAAGGATACCATCATTGAGATACCGAAAGCTATGTTGCAGTCCCGGAATGCTGTTCAATGATCCAACCAAACGATTTAAACCCAACGCAAAAGACAAAGGACCTAAAGGATCGCCTTGCTGAACACCAGCTGACAACAGCATTCCAGAAAAACTTGAATTTGAATTATCAGCTACAGTCAGAGGAAAGATAATGAGAAAGTGTGAAATGCAAAACATGTTCATGTGTTACCAGAGACTTTGCATAATCCATTCAGATGCATCGTGCCAGCTCGGCAATACTGACTGCATATCTAGAATTCATAATCAACAGAGGTCGTCTCTCTATGCTATTCAATTTCATGCATTTTCTTTCAGAAACGAGGATATCTCAGAGTCATTTATTTTACTGGAAGCCTCATTCAAGTAGTTGTCGAAAGCAGGATAATAATTTCTGATGGTCGATATCACATTGTACGATTTGTTCGTGATGGAGCTGATGCGGTTTTAAGAATAGATGGTCTTGAATCCAAGAGCAAAAATAAAAGTACGTTCTCATGAATTCCATTGTAATCTGATATTGTGTTCAACTGACGAATAAAATGCATTCAAACTGCTGCTGCAAAATTTGGAATGATTGGACTTAAAAATCTTGCTTGTTGTAGCCAACATTTTCAACAGTGGAATAAATGTGATTTAACAAATTAAGTTATACGACTCCTACTCCTGAGCCACTTTCTCATGTACGATTAAATCAGCATTACAAAAGTTGCTCAACCAATTGATTTTACCGAGCGTGATGTCAACAGTGGCAGAACGCTTTCATATCACAAGCTCAACTGAATTCGTGCGAATAAAGTACACACAAGTAAAAGAGCAAAATACAAGATATTCAATACTCATAGGGGTCAATGCTATCAGAGACGATGCTATAGACGTCGATAATTGCGTTCTTCCTTTTAGACACTGGCAGCGAGATAACTTGTAGTTGCAATGCTATATTCAAACGCAATCAATCATTTCGAAATAATGGTCGACATTTTTGCGGTGATAATTATAGTTGCTTTTTAATTCTTCTCATGAGCAGCATCTTGCAATCACTGTTTCTTGTATGAGTGATATCACTACATCATACATATTCTTCCAAGTGGTATGATTAAGCGATCGGTACTTTCCGATGCTTTAATCTCAATCACCGAATAAACAAATAAATGAAAAGCTGGTTATACAGCGGGTCTATACTTTAAACTGTGCCCACACACAGATCATGCACATTCTGATACATAAACGAATTACGACACGTCTCATACTCACACTGTTCGTTTAAAATCATGTGATATTTATTATGTGAAGCCATCATGCTTGATAAGCAAAACTACTTTCGTCAAAATTAGCTGATACACATGTCACGATTCGCTAAAATGTTGATATCAAATACTTCTTCCTTGAAACACTATATGCTCCACGATAAGTAATTCAATCAGACTCTAGAACGTATAAATGTAATGTCTACTCTTGTTGAAAAGCAGATTAATACGATAAGTAACTCCGGCAAGCAAGAAATTGAAGATAATCATTAGTGATTATGTTTAAATTACTGCCATTTCTTTAATCTTATATTGTAATTACCTCAAGAAAGCTAATGGAAGACGAGCAATCTCGTTTTTTAGAGGCTTTTGACAAGTGTCAATTTTCATTGCATTCTGGTTTTTTTGTACATTTGTTAAGTAATTCAAATTGTAATCTTTACAAGGCTTTCATAACGAAACTACTGAGGATTTGATTAATTTTCAGTGTACAAACAAGAAATTAACAACCATTGATTGAAAATACCTCTGCATTAGGGTAAAAACCAGATAGAACATTTCTGGACATCGCTTATCGAATCTAATGCATTGAAAGTTACTTGGATTGCTTTGAAAAGCAAGCATGTTGACTGGTTTCAACGAAATCAAGTAATAAACTGAATTTTTCTTCTATTCTTACGTGTACAAAATAATTACTGTTGTTTCCAGATCTGGTATGATTGCATTTTGCATCATAAACATATTGGTACACTCTTCAACTAAAAAACCCTTTCGGTGACTTTGCACTTTTTATAATTATATCTTTGTTAAAGCGTCATGACGATCATCTTTTGACTCTGTTTAATTTTTGACCTTATTTATTTATTTGCAGTAAATGCTTTGATTCTCAAGACTCTTTTTCTAAATTTTAAGAATATATTACTTTCTTTCATTTCATTCTCTTAATGTATCTGTTATATCAAAATGTTTCGATTCAAAGTTTTTTTGCATCAGCTCGTATTGAGGAATTCTGTTTGCATTAATGTGGAGTTTGATAAATTCGTTCGAAATTTCATAAACTTTGCTGCAATATTTCATTTTCTTGAGTTCGATGTTTTTATATTTTCTCCATGCAATATACGGTGAAAAGGAAAAAACAGGTTCCTAGCAGGGCGACGTAGCCGCCGACTTTTTCTTTGATGCCGTCTCCGGTATTGACGCTTTCATCAACATCAGAGCTGGAAGTGGATCCGGGCCTTGGGCTTGGGCCTGAAAAATTCTGTAAGCAGCCGGGCCGGGACTGAAAGTACCCAGGCCGATATTTATTGCCTCAAATTAAAAATATCTTCCTCATTTGATCATTTAAATTCTCTGAATCAATCCATGTGATGGCTTGTCAACCTGATTCTTAAGCAATAAGACGAAATTAAGTGTCAACTACATCACGTGGAGATGATGTTAAGCAACAATCGATAGACATATTAAGCAAGTAACATTTCTCTGGAATTTTGGTCAAAAGAGTCGATTGAATATTTAGTTCAACTTTTGACTTAGTGACTTCACTTTTTCAAATAGGCTATATGTCGTCAGTGCTTTCGTTCACTATGCTTTGGTAGACCAAGCAGAGGTCAGGAATCCAACCATCATCAGGACTCACTCAGAATCATCCAAACCATTCTGAATCCAAACTCGGCACCCATGATTGTTCATTCTGTTTTGTCTTTTAAGAGAATTCTTCTAAGAATTTGAATCAATCAATCTTCAAGAAAATTAAATTTGAATCAATCAATCTCCAAGAAAATTAAATTTGAATCAAATAAATCTTCAAGAAAATTAAATTTAAATCAATTTTGACAATCTGATCGTTACATTTCAGAGAAAGCAAGAACTTTTCACTTCAATCAGCAAAGATGGATTTATCTCGGCGGTGCCAGTCCAAAATTTCGAGGTCAACGTCGCAAAGTAAATCTTCGGCACGCAAAAAGAGCGGCAAATACAATCCACAAACCTCGTAGAAATTTCTTTGGAATAATTTCAGGTAATCTTTGAAATTCTTGATTGGAAACATTAATACACACACTAGAACACGAATGCATTATATGCGACAGCGTAATACATTTCTCAGAAATTGATTTAATATGGCGACTTCCGCCAAAATGGCCAACAGACCAGCGATGTGGCTTTATGAAGTTCAAACATATGCGTATTCAAACAAGAATCTTGTGGAGGAATTACCTTGCACTGAATCCTGGAAATACATCAGCTTCTAGAAAGTAAACATTCTTCTCCTCTGTTTGACTACGACATTCGGAATCTAGTCAGTGGCCAAAAAGGCAGGTTTTGAATTTTTCAAATTAATTTGTGGCAATTTTATAATATTATTTCAGCAAAATCTAGCTAACTCACATCGTAAATAAATTCCTTTGACGCTAGTTTTCATGCTTTTTTGATGAAGATGCCATCAAATCTTGAAATGTTAACAACTTCCATGTATTACAGTTTTCATAAGTTCAACTGACGTTTAATGACGTGAACATATCAAAATTAGCTTGCGATCAAATTATTCTCTTGACTTGCTGTGCACAAATTTGTTGTCAATCATTCTCATGTTCCACATATAATCTCACAAGATTTTATGTGGAAATATAAAGTAAATATCTTGATGAATGATGGGGGAATCCACAGAAATCTCATGCATGAAATGTTAGTGAATCTCGAGGTTGGTGGATTCTTCCATCTTCAATAGTCACTCATCATTTATGAAACCGAAATTTCGATTACTTTCTCTGATATTTACTTTCATCAACATTTGATGATTTTTCCCGTTATAACCTTCTATGAAATAAACTTTTGGAGTCATCAACTCAAGCTGGTTGCGATCTTCTACCCTACCAAAAATGAGCAACAAATTGATCTTGAAAATATACTTGCATATTGAAATTCTGTGGTTTACTTTGCCACCGTCCATCAACACCGACAATAATTCCGATGGTTGATCAATCAAATGGCAATATGCTTTACAACAATTGTAGATTGACATCATTTTCGACTGCTGTGATAGAACTCGCACTATTTATTCACTCTGACTGCTTTTTGAAAGATCCACAAAGTGCAAAATAAGTACCATATACATGTAAGTAAATTTGTATTCTTTAGGAATGAATCTACTATTGGATCTACAAAGAATGCAAACTCATCTGAACGAAGCGTCTCGTAATTGAAAATTTTTAGGATTTCATAAAAATGTCAAAGTTTGATATGCCTCGCGTCAGCAGAGAAGCGTCTTTCAATTAGAAAAAACGAACTTGGCAAACGTCGATGACTGTGAATAATTCGTCAACACTCGAAGTGACTTTTCGGTAGTAAGAATGGAGTAGTATCAGACATCTTCAAGTTAGAAGGAGTTGCGTTCAACATGTGGATAATTCACTTATCTAAACGTGTTACTTGACTTGTATTCTATACTGATTACTTTAGAACTATATAGATTTTGCTTAATTTTTTTAATCATCATCAACATTTACATGCATATATCCACAGAAAAATTATATTTAAAATGCTCGTGGGAAAATGCCGCTGCAAACTAAAATTATTCCACTAATTGGTATGATTTAAAATGAAGTGAAATGCATAATAAAATGCAAACAAGACCGAAAGTGCTAGATTGGTTGCTTTTCACTTTCCAGTAATATACAGGGTGTTCACGATCTTCTTCGGATTTTTACATGCTGCTATTTTGACAAAAATACTAAGTTTTCAGGTTCTAGGTAGCATATGTCGCATTCCTCTGATCACTTCTATTTGAAAATTGACAAGAGGTATTCCATCTGTCCTCCATCACAGTATGTAGAGATCACAGCGGTTGGTAAAGGAATGATGAGTAAGAGTAGCATCATATGTGGTTATGTTGTTCATTAGAAAGGTTGGTCTTTGTTTTGATTCGTCTTAAGCTTTTGGACCTGGTGCTAGGAGCTTTGTAGAAATAATTTTGCACCAGGCCTCATAGCTAAGATTACAATATTGACAAATTTTAGCTTCATAGGCCTGGCAGCAGCCCTACCACAACCTGATTTTGTCGTGGTGCCATAAGTAGAAGTTCTTTGTTCAATAATATGTCCTTGTTGAATGTGGCATTGACTGCTTCTTCCATCACTTAGAAGAAAGCTCCATCGCAAGATAGCAAATTGGCCCAATAAAATATCGAAGGTGACTACATAGGCTTCTCGTCAATTTAATGAGGGTTTGTGCAGGAATACAGATCTAGGAAACAGTTATGTTGGTAGACATTTCCATTGAGACGGACTGCTGCCTCATAACTGAAATTTAAGGTTGAATTAGGATCCTGTGTGTCAATCAATCAATTATCAAAAGAAAACGTTGAAGTCGATTAGGTGCATCTTATGGCTCCAATTCTTGTACAATAAATACATGCGCTCCAATGCATATGATTGATTTTCGCACAACCGATGTAATAAAATCCCATTTTATCCGATTAAAACTCATTTTGTTTGTCACGTGTACACATAGCTAGCATCTCTAATCAGCTCACGGTTTGGATAACTAAGTTTAAAACCCGATATTATGTACCATAGTGGTAGTGACAAAAATCCGCAAGAAGATCGCGAACACCCTGTATTTAGTACATTTGATCATTAGTTGAACACATTTAAGTGTCTCGAGCTGATATGAATTTTACACCTTATTTCATAATCTGTCACCACCAAAAAGTTTTGAAATAATTGAATTGACCATTAATTTCCCCAATGACCTTTAGAAGCTTGCTATAGACAGTGCGATGACTTTTTAATTTTCAAATATTTCAGGAATTCGAGGACCGAATAAAATCATTGCAATTATATGCATGCATAATGCGACTCATTCAAACAATGCATAAGTGGTAGATGCGTTAGATCGTGTAAAAATGTGGTATTTCGTATTTCGGGTTTTGCTCTCAGTTTTTACATTATTGATGGGGTTCACATATCATTAAGTTATGCATATTAGTAGTCATGTGTAGATGATGTTTGATGCCCTACTCTGAAGGTGCTGCTTGATAATGTTTAGGATTTGTGATATAATTCTTAGCGTTGTGTAGGATTCTGCAGAATGAAATATAGTAACAGTTTTGAATTACACTGCTGTATCTTGCATCAACGAACATGTAGCAATGAAATGTCTCAGAATCTACGAAAATGACTAATAATTGATGATTTGACAAGAGATGAAATATGAAATTTTTGCTAAATAGACTGTCGGAGAAATAATTCTTCCTATTTTCGGTTTGCACATCGTCAATCTATTCATACGTATGGGAAAATTTACTCCTAACGTAGAACTATAAACATACGTCACAATCAAATTAGACTTCTCAGTCATTTGCCTGTATGAATGTCAATTTGTCTTAATTTAACCATCAATTGTCATTGAGGGATAATCGCAGTAATGCTATTTACCATCAAATCACATCTGGATACAATGTTCCATCTGGCTGAAGCAGAAAAGAAAATATATTTAAATTGGTATAAAAACAACTTGATTTTATTGTTGTTACATAGCAAAGTCACCCTTCGATGAATTTGTTCTAATAACATGATTATACAACATACAGCAAGCTTAAATGTGAGCATCCGCATCGAATCAACCGAATGCCTACAGCATGTACTATATTTACATTAAATATTTTAGTTGTTGATGGAACCGTTGCTTTTCCAGGATTCGTGTTCAATCGCTTAAGAGTAACAGACTTGGTGGCGCATCAATCCATTCGACCGAATATTCGACTTTCTCTTCGGGGAAACGTAACGGTTCTGAAGAATTTCAAGCCTCAGTTGAAGGGCTTTCCTCCCCCAGACCCTGAGTAAGTCAGGCAAAGAAATTTTGTGTCTCTCGTTTTAAAATGAATGCATCGTATCAATCCGTTATGAAGAAATGATAAAGAGAATTGAATTTGATAAACATAGTCATACATGGAAGTGAATAAGCCTATTGCAGTCATAATCTATTACGTTTCTTAGAAAATTCACCGGTTGAAATATTTGCGAAAACAAAATAGGATTTGGTGCTCCTATAGAATGGGCTGGTTACAAACAGCAAGCAAAGTCACAGTGCAACAATTGATGAACTACAAGCATGCATAGCCATACCTCAGCCCAAGCAATTTCAACCAATCTTAAAACAATGCCTAATAATTACCTAAGGGACAGCGCAATACCTTCAGCGCAAATGCCTGGACAATTTCCCGGAACCGACAACAGCCAATCAAAAATAAGCATAGCAATAGCATCCAATATTCTTCCCAATAACACGATCACTAGCCCAAATTAATCTCGATGATCTCATAATAGTCCAATGAAGTCCCATGCCCAACTGTGTGTCCTGATTGTCCAGCCTTTGGGATCATCAAGTTTAATTTGAGGTAGTAATTGCGTCATTAGAATGACGCTATGGATATGCTTAAGTTTAATAGAAACGTGATGGCTAAAATTCGTGAAGATCGTGAAATTTGTACAATTTTTGGTGCCTGTTGTATCCGTTGCCGAGCAGACACGACTACGCATCATTCTAAGGAATTTCAGAATATTTTCAGATACTTTATGCGAATACTTATTGTAGGACTATATTGCAGATTAGAATTTTAACAAATATGGAATGCTGAAATTTGAAATGGAAGATACAAAAATATTCTGTTGTCTGTTTATGCATTGTAGGTTTCGCTATACCTCGATTAGTCGCAGGAGTATTATTCAATATACATGTATCTACCTTGCCACAATTTGATGAATGTATAATTTGTAATGTAGTGAGATATTTGATGATAATAAATTAAGTACTGATTCATAGTTAAGGGTTGGTAGGCTCAATACAACAATATTCAATGCAGTGTGAATGCGTTTGGCCTATATGGACTACTTTTGTGATGCGCAAATTCATAGTTTCTTACGATTTGTGTGATTTTAGTGAGATATTTCTTAAACAGCGGTTTTCGCAAACACCGACACTGATTTGTTTACTTCACGTGATCATGATCTCGTGACTGCAAATGTGAGATGCAAGTCACTTCTATAATCACAAATAGGAAATATTTGTGAACATTAATTTCGATAAAAGAAATTAGCTTGCAATGAAATCTGATGGATTAAACAAACGTGATGTTATTGTTAAGCAGCAACTGCGTGCAATGTCTCAATCTTAGAAATATTTCTGTATGAGTCAGGTATAGACGGAATATAGATAAAAGATTAACATATTTCACTAAGCAAATTAAGAGATCAAAATTACTTTTAACCTATTGCAGTTGAAGTTTGGTATCGTGATATGCAATTCATATACATCTACTTTTCTACGAAACTTCTTAAGTATGATAAACGCAAATGCATGAAATTGTAATTCTTCTTGTAACATTTCAGGAAAAAATATCCCGACATACCTGGTGAAGGCCGCGATGCTATGCTTTCCACAACGAGTGAACTCGTAAGTGAATTAAATATATCTGATGCGCAAAATATGTACATGGATTCCTATGCATGGCTCGAACAAGTTGTTGCCATTGTTTTGGTGAGGAAATGTTATGTGAATTCATGTGCACCTGCACATACGTATATACATTAGTAAGTAAAAAATTGAGCATTGCAGAGTAAGCTAAAGACTAAGTAAAGCAAAGTAGATTTTCAAGTAAAGAAATTTAACGACGTTTGATCTCAATTAGCGCTTAAATGTTAAAGGTAAATTTATGTTAACACTAAGTTATGACATTTCAGCATAACCTAGTTGAAATATACCCAGTTGACAGTCAGTACAATAATTTTGTTGACAATCAGTCAATAAAAACTTTTGACTGAATACGATCATGTTCGTGTCACAGACATTCATATCCTAAATAATATACCAAGACAGTAACGTCACAATGAAATGGACATCTTCAATCATGGCATATCATGCAAATAAAGCGTAAAATATGAAACATATATTGTATACGTTTGAATAGTAAGAATACCCACACATGGTCCAACACATTCAACTAATTTAATAAAAGATATTTTTTTTAAATTTGAATAACTGGCGAGCTTCATATTTTCTTCATGTTAGCAAGCTCATCAGCTCATCAGATTAAATATTCGACTGATTCAACTTCTTTTTTATTGTACATGTTTTCTTTTGGCAATGCTTGCACGGGTGATCATGAATATCAACGCAATTACAAGTAATTACTAATTTAATTAGGTTACAATTAATTTATCAATCAGCAATAACTTTTCATCAGCATTGAATCGAAAAGCAATTGTCAATTTTTCTTTAAGCCATAATGTACTATGTCCCCAGCTACGTTTATTTTCATCATTCAATAGGCTATCTTAGCTTCAAGTGGGTTGAGATTGTATTAAATTTAGAACCAGCTTCTTTATCAGCAAAGCAATTCAGATGAGTCGCAGATTTTTCTGTAATTGTCTGTTGCGCAATGGGTCAATGAATGTTGGAGCTTGAATTTTTATTTTATTTTAGTATAACTTCTTAGACAAAAATAACTAAGCATAATGTAAAGGAGACAATGTAGTATGTAAGATGATGGTAAGGTAAGCTACATGGTCAAAGATAGTCACGCTACCAGTTTCTCTTTAATCTCAGCGGACATGAGAGACTGATTCGCCAGCAGAACGAAGGAAATATGCCGTTTATGGCCAATGACGTTGGCTTGAACGGCTGCAAATTGAAACATGCAAACGGTCTACAGGGACACACACTTGCCTCTCGACTGCTGGTACCTGCTGGACTAGAAGCTGCTATGCTGGTACCAGAAAAATGTCCTCCCAAGTCGCGGCTCTGATGACTGATTTCATCTTCCAGAAGCTGAAAAGAGATTGTCTAGGTACTTTCCTACTCCACTTTCTATTATTCAGATGAGTATCCAAGTGCAAATTGCATGTCATCCATGCAACGGATTAATAATAGGTACCGGTATATTTCACTGCAAATACAGTATTTCTCCGCGTACATGTTGTACATTATGGGGTTTTAAAGAATACTTAATCACGATTGTTTAACGAGGGGGTCTTTCAGATTGTGGGAAGTGTTATTTCACATAGCACTCCTCTATCTGCTATATGATGACTGGTGAAACTAAACGGGTGTATTCAAATTTATTAATCAAATTACTATGAAATTATTATCAAATTACGCAATCGCATCTATCTCCTTGAAAAAGAAGTTTCTGATCCACACTTCTGAGAATATGTAATTTACATCTTTTTGCTTCATCTTTTATTTTCTGTTTTCTCTTGATGTGAATTTTATACTTACTTCTGCATATTGTTTACTTCACACTTCGCACTTATTCAATATATCTGACTAACTTTCATTATAATACGTCTTCACAGTTGCTAGAGCAGCTCAATACCTGCCTGCGAGTATGTCAACTTGTCCAAGTTAATGTTCAACTGTTACCGATTAAGAATACTCGTATTATTGGACGATTAATTCATAGCAATTTTTAAAATATCAATCCATTACAGAGTCCATCAACTACAGATGCTAAATCTGAAGGATTGGTGAAGGCCAACTTAAAATGTCCTGATTCCAAATCCTATCGCACCAATGCGAATTGTGTCAATGCGAACAATCCAGACAGTCTAGTGAAAACGAATGTGGTAGTCGTATTGCCAACAACAACAACTGCTGCCCCAATCCGAACCAGTCGTCCAGTTGATACTGCTATCATCGTTCCAGTTGAAAGGTAAGCAACAAATGTTTATCGAATATCATTACCAGTTATTATTGCCAGTATGTGGCAAATCGGAGCACTTCCAATTTCTCAGGAGAGAATACGAATACATTCAGTAACAACAATATAGTAGAATACGGTGGAGAGAGCATTACACAACGTCAGGTATCAACTTCAGATATAATGATAGCAAATATTCTTTTTCAAAGAATGCTGGATCTTTACTTGTCTGAGTCTACACTCACGGACTTATCAAAGGAAGAATTTAAACTTAGCTATGCTCTTGTACATAGCTCGAAAATGAAACAGTGGGCATTTTTTTAAAAAACTGCGAGATTCATGCTTTAATAAAATTAGAGAACATTTTTTTGTAAAAGAAAGACAGTTGAACAGCTCTCCTCGTATGACGAGCAGATTCCTTCAAATATATATTCAAAGCCCGGAAAAGAGATTCTATTTAACAATCTTCCAATTAAGAAAGATCATAAGAGGACAGGTCAATTATGTTTTCAATCATATGATCAGATTTAACACAGCAGATGGCGCTATCTAAAGTCTACCAGCTGTGAGAATTAACACTAGCTCGATAAAAGAGGAAAGAGAAACAAAATGCACCACAAATCATTTCAATTCATAGATGATGTTATCAACAGAAACTTGGTGAGGACAATCTCACTTCGATTGCTAGGCATAAAATAGCTTCCACAAGGCGAGAAAACATTTGAAAGTTAAAAATCTTGCGATGAATAGTAACCATTTACTGCTGAAAATAGTCTGACAGTTTACCTTCATAGGATTTTAATCGCTCCAATGCTGAAGGGACCCGTCCCTAAGTGTCGTCCACTTCTGCCGGTCGATCGCATGTCGCATGACCCGGCACCCACACGAACGCCATCCTTCTCCATGCATCGCAACTGTATGCCCAACCGAACGATCTCTCTCAGGCAATTGTTGTTGTTGTTGTCGAAAGCTTGCCCTCCACCACTTCCCATACGCCAACGCTTCTCGAGGTCTGGAACAAAGAAAACAAACATCATGACCAACATGCAGACACCAAAACAACCCCAAACTGATCCCCATGCCCCCTAACATTCCATAATGTGTTCCACCCCCTCCTCCACTTCCGCACACCTCCTACACATCCCCGACTCTTCCAACCGGATCATCTTCCGACAGTCCCTCACCTCCAGAGAGTGGTCCGTTCTCAGGCGAGCCATACTGACCGTGTCCTCCCCTAAACCATAAGTTCTCCAAACTCGGTTGATCCTGCCCTCACACGCGGACCGGCATCGATCGTGCACGCTCTCCCTGTCTCGCTCCCGCCGCTTCCATCAGCGACTCATCGTTGACCCCGAGCAAGGCGCCTACCCTGGTTCATCCTAGCGGCCCCCTCAGTCGCTTCATCCGCCCACTCATTACCCACTATCCCCACAGTTCCCCGTGATCCACACGAACTACCCCTACTTCTTTCCCAATTCGATGGCTCTATTTCCAATTCGATGATATATTGTTTAATCGAAATTGCGTTCCTTCTACGGATTCTGCAGATAAATCTGTCTTCTTCGACTAAATAATACTCATATGTTAGAGATTTTTATTTGTGTCCAAATTTATCCTACTTAATTACAAGCAGTCAACCGGAGAAAATCTGAAAAATTTCAATTTTACTGTCGGCCTGAAAGCACTTTTGATGTTCAATGAGGTGGGTTGAATAGGAAGTGTATTGATCGACATGGAAAAGTAATAGATGAAATGGAATTTCAATAATCGCTTTCTTTGCTTTGATAAGAGTTGCTAGAATTTCAGCTACATTTTTATGACTGACACTCCCGTCTGACATTATGCGAGAGCAATGTGACATTGTCGTAGTTCTTTGGTTAATGACGACATTCTTCTCAACAGCATAGATTAGATTTCGTGGCGAATCAGTGCTCATATTGTAGAAAGGAATACTCTGTTAGAAAGAATTTGGAAATCCCTTTTGTTAATCGATTTCACATCAACAGTAATCTATTGAATTTTATCAAATATTTGATGTTTTGGTTGGATGAATGTCTTGAGTGGACTATCTTTCATAACAATAGGATTGTCTTTATGTTATAATTCTGTTATATAGAAAATCTGTCATTTTCTTACTTGTCTTAGTGAGCGCTATTAACCTCTTATAAAAATCAACTGCATGCCAAATGAATATGTAAAACTTGAACATTCACATGGCATTGGTACAAAGTTTTCCTAATTGACTTACTGGTACAGTCTCAAGGCGAAAGTTGCGTTTATAATGTGTTTTCAAATACTTTTTGTGCAACGTTTATAAAATGGTGAAATAATCTTATAGTTCTCTACTAATTGATTGAAGCTGGCTGAGATGCATGCCTGCAGTGGAGAGAAAACTTACTGATACTTTATACATAAACTGTCCTTTGATCACCATGTGTAGCGAGAGCCACAAGTACACTAATCAAAGAATGCAATGCTTTTCTAGCCATTCGTTAGAAATTTCAATCTTTTATACTACTTGAAATCTCAGTATTTCAGGATACCAAAAAATGATGATATCGACATGTGGAAATGAAAATCTGTTCTATATGTTAAAAAAGGAGAATTAATTTAGCCATTTCCTTACATAGGCCGTCTTACTGTGTCACATAATCTGATGAACTGATCCCTACACTGTAAACGGTAGACCGACAATTATCCTACAAAATTACTGACAAAATCAACCGACGATTGTCACCTCCAATATCCTGCGATATCCGACGAATTTGTAGGTTCTCCACCAACATCTAAACAGATGCTTTGTATGCAAATCAACGAACAAAAACTGTTGAATATTGATTGATTTTTTCGATTAGTGATTGCTTGACTTTTAATCAATCTGTATTATTGTGTGTCAAAACCATGATTTATTTTGACATAATTTGATTAATTGCCTACATTTTTGATGAAATTTAAGCTATAATTCATTGCTATTCATTTTGTCGCTTTTTGTCAGATATTGTAGGTGTTCAGTGGCAATCATCCTACAAGAACTAACAATGACCGACAAAATAGATTTTGTAGGATAAATGTCTGTCAATTGTCAGTCAACGGTTTACAGTGAAATTTGATGAATATGTGATCATTGTCGCAAGTCTGCAAGGAAAATATTCGTGCAGGTGCGGTACTTGACATTCACTAACATTACACTGATTTTCATTGATTTACATGCTTTCGATGTGAGACCATTCAGGCACTTTCTCAGTAATACCTGAAATATATATGTCTTTCTACAAAAATAATGGCCTACATATTAAAGTACACGATTATTCATGCGTCATGGTCAAGCATGCCGGCACGGGGTGGGCAGGGTGGGCAAACCCCATGCTGCCCTTTTCACAGGGTGGGCATGGTGGGCAATGCTGCCTTTTTACAGGAGGGGCAAATTGCTTTTTCACGGGATGGGCAAATTTGTTTAATTACATTACGCTCGTATATTGCCCTTTTTCAAGTACGCTGTAAGTGACTTCAATTAGGATGTTTCCTTTAGACAGGATGGACAAGTTAATATGTGTCGCCTTTTGGTTGACAGAGTGGGCAAGTTGATCAACATGATTGCCGTTTTGTAGGGTGAGCAAATTGATCTATTTTGCTTTTTTATACATGGGCGGCATAAGTTATTAATGTACATATGTTGCCTTTTTTACGAGTACAAGGTGGGCACGTGTTTCTATGTTGCCTTTTTGCGCGGCGGCCAAGTTATTCTACTGTGTTTTGCATTTTGACAGGTGCAATTTGCCATTGTGCAATTTATAGAGGATGGGCAAATAGAAACAATGCTGACTTTTCACAAGGCGTGGGCAAGTCTGCGGTCACATTTACAAAATAGGTAATGTCATACAGTTGGGAGACTCGCGAAAAGTCGAAAGGAATAGTGAATCAATTGAGGGACACTTTTTTGATCGCTAGCATTAAGTGCTCATACGACGTGATCTGTATAATGGAGAATATTTCCAGGACTACTCAAAGATCTGATGTTAGTGCTCAGGAAGCGAATTTCGTCATCAACCTTGCGAAGGAACGATTCAAAGAAATGTGCTGCAATGATGAAGCTAGTAAGATATGGAGTCATGCAGAAAAGCTACAAGCAGAATTAGGGGACGAAATGACAGATAGCATCATGGAGAGAAAGGAAAAGAGAAAAAGAAAACTGCCAGAAATATTATCCGAAATGACAGACCTGCCTGATATTGATACACCGGCGGATACAACGTTCCAATCTTTTTCCCAGAAATATTTTGATTTGATCAATTTGATCGACGGAGCAATGCAGAGAAGATTCTCCCAAAATGATTTGAAAATATTAGAAGATATTGAAATAGCCCTGATAGACTCTGCAAATGGCAAGCTCGAGAAGGAATCATTTGACAAAATATTTCCAATTGTGTTCAGAGTAATGAAGCTTCAACAATCTCGCAAAGCAGAATTTGAAGAAGAACTAAAGGGTTTGCCAGTCCTCCTCAAAATGAGAAATGAACAGATCAAACCAAGAATAAAGACGGTTACAAAGATATCAACAATTTGTGATATATTTAGCGCAATGCCAATGACGAAAAAGGCTTGCAAAATTACCCACGACTTGCTGAAATATTATTGCACGGTACCCATGAGCTCAGCGACAGCGGAAAGAAGTTTCAGCGCAATGCGACGCCTGAAAATATGGACCAGAGCCAATTGGACTGGACCAAACCACCTTAACAATATCTTGTTTGCAGTATTGCATAAGGATTACATGGACGATGTTAATATCCACACCGTTGCTGATGAATTCATCAAATTCAATGAAAAGAGACTCTCATCTTTGGACATTTCTGATCTGGCTCTTGTTTTTCTTATTTATATCATTAGAGTTATCACAGAGGTTTAGATTATATTGTTTGATATTTTGTACATAAATAGATCATAATGATTTGATCAAATATTTTATTTTTGAATATTTTCCGTATCAAAGCTGGATACCGGTGTCGTGAATAATAATAACCCTACAGTTAAGTACACATTAAGAATATCAAGTTTAAGTCACTGTACTTAAAAGTGTATATAGAACCTACAATATATGATTCGATTTCGGTTATATCACATTGTCATATTTTTAACTTCTCCTTATTCTATAAGCCTCATATTTTCACACGTTATTTCATCGGAATAGAACCTACTTATAATATTGTTAAATCATGACATTATGTTTATGCATTTGTTAAAAGAAACCTCTATATAAGATCATTTGAACTCCGTATTCATTTAAGATGAAGAAAAGTAATTCAAAAATCACATATAAAGTCAAAAATTTCAAATAGAAGTTCCCATACTTGAGATACAAATAAAGGTGCTACAAGCATCGATACCGATGCGAACATGCAATACTATGGACTAATAACCTATGGACTACGGAACTATTCCTACCGCAGCTAATTGGTATTGCAAAGCGATGATTATCATGCTCCGATGTAATGAAATCAAGCTCGATCCACAACGTTCTACACCACGCCTAATATGGAAATCCGCGCGATTCGCGCGGCAGGGAAACTAGTAAGTGCTTCCTGGTCTATGGTTATATAATTTAAATAAATAAAGGCGTATAAAATAGTCCAATTTCTTGTATATATGTGTGCATATGCAAAATGCCTTTTTTTATCCTTGCCCATGCTGCCCCTTTTACGTGCCGGCATGCTTGGTCATGGTTGGTGTCAATATTAGTCAGATTATTCGATAAAAACTCACTGACCCCACATCTTGTCTCTGAGTCTGACTTATGGTGATTTCAGACGTCTTGCACATAATCGAAGTTTGAGAATTGATAAAAATGCCACACCGTAAAATTTTGAATTGCCAATATTTATTAACACTGTTGCACCAGGAATTTTCAAATTTCAAGAATTGGGAACAGAGAAGATCATTCCTTATTATCTCATTGGAGAACGCATTCTTTGCACTTAGTTGTTAAGTTTGTGCTGAGGTGTTTTCTAAAATGGAACAAATGCAATCATGATTTCACTCCAGTAGGAGAGATTGCTAACAGTTGAGGCTAACGTAGAAGTGCACTCAATAACAGACAGTGAACAGTTTATGGATTGCTGATTAATGGCTCGACACCGTCACGCCACAGAGTAAGGTCAACCGAGTTCAAACGGAGAATTCAACACTGAAATTCGGAGAAAAATTGAACAATCATTAGGAGAATTTCGCCTATTCTTACTTTCACCATGTTACTAAGAGTTGAATGAAACGACATTCCGATTAGCTTCCATTTTTTATCTTACAGATCTCCGCGACCACGGTCTCGAGATGGTACTGATGGTTTCGGTCGGAATTTGAATCTGATCCCTGTGAATAAGGAGTTGGATGTCAGTCGGAGCAGTGATCAGCCAACCGCGTCCTTAGATGGGACTACACGACGTGGGGATCCAAATGACGTGAACGAGGCCAGTCTTAATCTCTGGCTCATCGTTGCCATTTCTTGTGGTGGGCTGGTGTTTCTTGTCCTGATTATCTGTCTTATTTATCGATGTAGGCGAAGAGACGAAGGCTCTTACAGTGTAGAGAGCAACCAACGTGATTTCGGAGGTGACCCAGCTTGCAAACCACTCCGAGACAGCACTTCCTTCATGAACGGCACCGTCACTGGTGACCCCGTGGGGGAAGGGGTGATAGTGGGTGTGGGAATGACTGCAACGCCATTGAATAATCGGAACGGCTCAGGAAGCGGTGTTCCATTTGGATCCGGAAGTGGGTCGGGAAAGCGAAAGAAGGGTCGACGGAAAGAGACCAAGGAATGGTACGTCTGAGTATCTTATAACCTAACTAACTACTTTTTCAAATGGTCATCTGTGAGAACATTCACGGATATCTGCATTCGAGAGTCAACCAAGCGATCCTTCCATGTTGTCTACGCGATTGGTTGATATCTCCGTATTTCTCTTCCCCGCCAAGTAAATTCTTTATTTTTTCACTTGAGATATTTGAGAAATTCATTATCAGCCAGAACTGTTTGAGAGATGAAGTCGCGTTGGGAAGGCCAAGAAGTGCATTTGATGGTGCAAAAGAGATTGCGCATGAGATTTGATTGATTCCTGTATTAACTTGTGAATGCTAGCCACAAGGGAACTGAAGCATTTTTCATAAATCAAGTACATGAAATTTGGTATTCATGCATAAGAGGACTCAATAATAATGCAAAATTTATTATCTCAAAAACAATTGCTGCGTGAGACTGATGAAACACTTCCCGATTTGTTTCAATCAATGGCTACAAAGTAATAATACCTGAAAGATTTGGAATGATAGATTTCAACAGAGTCACTATTCTTCGTAACCACTGTGGAATGTTGACAAATGAAGTGATTTTATATTTCGTTTACCGCAGATATCTAGTCTCTTTAGATATTGAAAACTTAAAGTTTTTAAGATTTAAAATTATTTATTATTGATTGCCATACATCATTTACTGTTGTGAATTTCAAGAATGGTATTTCTGTTGTTCTGCAACACTGTTATAGGTATTTCCATGCTTAATTGATATTCTTTCCTTTACATACATAATAAATGATGGATGCAAAATATATTCTGGAATTAATACTTACAAAATACTCAGATGATACTCACATGTTCATACGTATTTCATGATGAAATGTCTCCTTGCTTATAGTCTAACAATACTAAGCATAGGCCTACTCAGAGTTTCAAAACACAGATTGTTAATTTCAAGCAGAAATAATGTGAGAAATCTCAGATCATCAAAACTAGGTTTGAAACATTTTCAGCAGTAATTATTAAAGATGATGAGTATTGTAATCTAAATTTAGTCAGTGAAAACAGTAGACTCATTAGGCCGGAACTTTATTTATATACTTCTTTGATACCATTTTGGTCAAAACATCGAGTTAAGTCAGGCTATATCATTACATTTACGGCAAAAGTTCGGCAATATGAAGCCATTGGGCCTATTAGTTTACTAATATTTGTGTATAAGCAAAGATCTTTTCTATAGTGCCTCTTTTGTCCTGTCTGTTTGTTGGATGGCGAATAATTGTGTAAATGTTCAATTGCCACGATGTACATTTCACTTGACTTTTTAATCATGTTTTTAATGTCTTGCGGTAAGCAATATGACTGAATTAATTCGGTCATTTCGACTCTTCTGAAGGTCAAAAGATGTTGTTTTATTTTCATTTGTTCACATTCTCTCATTGATTTTACATGACTATAATTTCCATCAAATATTCTCGTCGTGGTCAGACCTCATATTCTGTGATTTATAATTTAGAATTTGAAAATAAGAAAATAAAAGAGTCTGATAGATTGATAGGAATTTACTGAATTGCTATTCAACTATAAACGCTGCCATCTAAAGGTTAAAGTAATTATATATTTTCTAAACTGCTCTGCATTGCAATCAAATAAAACCAGTTCGATGTAAATGAATGTCAAGAAAAATAATTGAAGTACAGAACTGAAATACTTAGAGCACATAATGCTACATAGTGAGTTTAAAATTCAAGGAATTTTAGTGATAAAAGTAAAATAACTTATTTTATTTCGTCGATTTTGGACTTTGAATCGATAATTGAGACATACTTTCCTGTGTCCGAGTTCATCATGCATTGAGTTGATGCTTACTGAGTTGACACACAGTACAATGCATTGGTGAACAGTCTTCCTCACTGACAGATATAGCAATATTATCAATGACTGGGACATAAAATCACAAATTTCAAACAACTTGAGACCATATCAATCAATTTACTATCCAGTTATCAATTCTAAGTGTAAAATAGATGTCCTGAAAAAGTTTCTTTGTTTTTTGTATTGTACATATCAATTTCCTTAATAAGTCTTGAAATCATTACCAGCGTCAAGGATTTTGATACATTGCCACCTTTATGTAGATTCGCATGTATTTCTAAATTTCTACGTGTTTGTGATTGTATATGTCAAATCATTATAAGTTGGGAATCTTTTTATTCCTGAAGATGGCTGCATCTATAGGTAAATGAAATAATTTGGTTAATATCATTTTAATTAGGATCAATTACTTTACATATACTCTTATTTTTCGTTATCTTTTGATCTTCTGAGTCAGCTTTCCTTGTTAGTATTCAAAGCTCATGTTTATATTGAAATCACTGTGAATATAATCATTTATTATATGTGAAATGGGCGTGTGAGTCTAGACCTAAAGATCAACCAAAGTGTACATGTCCACATGTTTTTTATCAATAACTCCCACGTAAATCATTTGACAGTTTTATCTTATCATGCTAGAGATGGATGTAAAATTCAGAATTCACGAATGACATTCCTGTATCACTCTCCTAAATTGCTTCCTTCTGTAAAGGAGAAAAGTATTGTCCGATATCATGGGAGTCTTCAAATAAATCAGATTGTTGACCAAAGTGAGAATTATCTCTTTCTGTTTTCAGGAGTTTGAGGCGGCATGAATGCTGTGTTAGCCGTTTGATAGATCCTTAAACTAAAGGTTTATTTCTATTCATGTTATGACGGTCTTAAGGGTGATTCAGGTTTTATTAACTAAAGGTATATCATTAGTTAGCGTCATGGTACAACTGCATTTCTTAGCTTTAATTGCACCACATAATACTTCCCCTGAAAATATCCACGTGTAGTTCCGCAGCTGCAAAACTGAGAGGTCGGTGTTATGATATTCTTCCCAATATCTTAGCAAAGATTTAAATCCAAACTTCATAAAGTCTCCTAGGAACCTCAAGCCTATATAAGACGAAGACGAAATATAGTTGGGGGATAAAGAAAAATGCGATAGTTTGATACTTTGCGCCCAAAGGCGCTCGAGAGGAATCTCAGCCATGGACAACCGATCGATATTCCTTAGATTCAATATTTGTGGTCTTCAGAAAAGATTGTTGTTCTTCTATTGAACAGACGCAATTAATCTACTGTTGGTGTGGGGTTCAACGCAATAACTGGTTCAACAGTGTTCGATTGAATGAATTTACATTGAATCACAATAGGTTGCCTTTGGGAATCATTCGAGAAGATCGTTGAGTTCCGTCAGTTTGCCTTCTCAGCATCGTCTGGATACACCCACTCGGTCTCGCCCATCACTTACTTGCAGCCAGGCAAACGAGGCATTGGTTCACAGGATGTCGAAGGAGTAGCCTACTCCACCCCATCGTGCTCCTTTACCCTCTCGCTTTGAGGAATGGGATATAGATAGCATGAGAACCAACGTTGCAACCGGTTGCCGGTTGACCGGTACCGGTCAAGCGTTTGGGTTTTTGGTTGATGTTTTGCCGACCGGCAGACGGGCAACGATTGAAAAAGCGGTCGAGAATCATCCAAAAAAATTGCACCTCTGCACGCTATTTGCCAGGAAAATTGAGTTGTGGCTAGAAGGCCTTGTACATCGGTCTACAATGTTTCATGCTAAAAGGAAAATAGACCGATAACTTAAAATAATGTTTCATGCTAAAAGGAAAATAGACCGATAACTTAAAATAATTATGTTGTCAGTCGATTTGGCTTTGTTTGTGACATCAACTATGACATTCAGATGGCTCCAATGAATATAGCAGGTGGCCTGTAGGTTATGTGTTTGAAAACCATAATGTATGACAAAACTCCGTCTTGCTATCACATCAGTGGCATCATCTGCAAAGTGTTGAAACTTTAGTTGTCCTTAAAGAAACTCATAATGGTCTTTGGTAGCTGACATGGATTGTACTTTGCATCTCCCGTGATCAATCAGTTTTCATATTAATTCATAGAATTCTTGGGAATTAAAGTAGCAATCATAACTCACTCTAGCATGAACAGGCCTTTGTAGTGCTAAATCCATAAATAACATGACAAAGACAAAGCAATCACGGAGTTAAGGATGCACAAATGCTAAGCATATACGTTCTACGTTATCTCACTACACGCTATAATTCATTACATTGCATTAATATGAAGAGATTATCTTTACGAGGTATGTCCAAACTTCAAAATATTCACTATGTGAGACATGTTCAAAATATTCCTTATATCAGGGAAGAATTTGAAAGACTACAGGCTACATTAAGCAGGTTTTTGGAATATAATATGTTCTACTCTTGATTTACCTAGCTATGATAATTGCATGAAGGATTCTTTAGAAAAAAATGCGAGCTTATTTCAAGCATCTGCAATTGAAGAGGAATGTGATATTAGAAAATTGCCGGTCGACCTGTCGGCCGGCCGGTTGGGTTGAGGTTTCCCACATCCGGCTACCGATTGGGTTATATCGTGTAAAACCCGATCGGTTACAACCCTGCTTCGAACGTTCCCACGTGCTGCTTCTTGAAATTTGATAATAGATTGAGCGTCATCGCAAGATAGTGCTACGAAAGCAATATTGTCTCACAGCACTAGGGCCCATCACCTTCAATAATATCAAATCATAGCCTATATATACGTCATAAAAGCCAGTGCCAACATGAAAGCGCATCTAAAACTCATTGAGTAAGTATGCATATGGACATTCCATAAAACCACTATCAGTCAGTAATATGCGAGTTTATAGTTTTCATAGCTTCAATTACATGTATAGGAGTCCATGATGCAAAATGGTTCGTGTTGGTGTTTCCACGGTAAGTGTTTCCCACCTTGTCAACAAACCAAAGAGGCAATTATTGTTCCTATGCCAATGCCGTCTGAGTATAATTGCCATTTTCCATTTTCATTTGCTGTTATGCACATCGTTGTACTTATACTTTTACCTGATACCATGATAGTAAGTCACGAAAACTCCGATCACACTGAAAATGATAGAGAAGTAAATTTTAGGAGAACTTTACACATCGTGTAAAAGCGCCTATTCAGGAAAATAAGTAAGTTAACACTTTTCAACCGATCCATGAAAACTTTTCTATGTGCCTACCGGACTGAGCCCATCGGACTGAAATGTGCAATATTTTCAGTGCTCTGCTGTGTAACACTTTGTATGATCTGCTTTGCTACGTAAAATAGTCCAATCTATATCACACTGTCTCTTGTTCCTCAAATTTGGTAGTGCTGTATACATGTACATTTAAGTGTTTCGATGCGAGTAAGCACGATCACGGTCAACGCAATTCATAGAATAGGTTTTCACCATTAATTCACGCTTTAAATTTTCATTTCATAGCATTATTAATGAATAAGTGTTTACTTTATTGTATTATACAACATTACTAATTGAACAATTATACTCATATTTCAAGCTGATGTCGATATGAGTGAGTGTGCTGCAAACGCTAAAAAGGTGGATTTTACGCTATACAATTTCACTAAGTATTTTTCCACATATTAATCACGCCTATTACTAATGAAGAACTAAACAGAAATCAGACAGACATAGTTGATTATCTAAAAATGTTCGTTTTAAGCTAACTTTCCTATCCAAAAAATGTTTTTAAATTTCTTATAAAACCGCTTCTTAAGTACAGAAATTTCTAGTTATGCTGCTGCGGTCATCCTCATGGCCCTTTTTCGATTGCAAACTTAGTAAATTCACTAAAATCAGATGGTGGTCCAACAATTAAACGGTGCCTCTGGTTTATAGTCTTCTCCCATCCTGTCAACAAAGCAAGTAGAAAACCTTGCTCAATGATTACGACCTATACCTTGTGTCACTCAATGAATTTAGCAAGTCGTTTTCAATTATCATTTCCTCTTCTACATGACCTATAGCACTACTTATTTCTTTTTGATAGTATGCCATGAAAACTCTGATTCCACTGAAAATGATAGAGAAGTGAAATTTAGAAGAGTTTTACAGTAGGTTGTCGAACATGCATAACCATGTGCATGTATGAATGGAAATTTAATACAGTAGGCCATAGAGTAAATACATTAAGTAGAGTGGTAGTTCCGCATTTATTAAATCCCCAATGTGCATACACTTTCGATTTTATTAAATGAACTCAAAAGAGATACAGTCGGAATTGTTTCCAAATGTGAGATGCGCATTAATGCAGTTTTGAAGAAATTACAACGGAATTGACTGATCATGATAGCATAAAGCAGAAGGAAATGATATTATTTTGCAGAATTCTCTTAAGCGTGATCAGGCAACAGCTGAAACTGGCATGGCAAGATCACAGATTCAAAGACAATGATTTCAATTAACTTTGAAAGATGTAAATGGGTCCACATCACTATTCAGATTCAATAAATGAAACATGAATTTAGTGAATCATAAAATCATGCCGGTGAAAATTGAATTAGAAACTTCACATTTCAGCCAAGAAAGCACGAATAATGTCGCGATTTTTTCATGAAGACTTCCATTATAATACGGATCATGAAATTTCCTTGATAATCAGCTTGATTTCCGGTTAGTTGGGATGATTATTAGCAAATATTCATTCCTTTTGATATCCAACTTGTTGCATACTACTTACATAGAGGAGTCATCTCGGTAGTATATAAATTGGCAAAATTTTGACATTTTTGAAACTCTTCAAATAATTTTTTGAACCACGGGAACGTGATCTCCGCAAAAAACTGAATCTTTTGATATAAAAATTTTCACTGTATGCACATACTTTTTTGAGTCGACACTCTACCTATTCTATGCAGTAGGCTACTACCATTATTAACCATCAACAATACGTGCTGTGTTAGGAGTTTCTCATGCCGCATTGACAGAAGCACATCGAAGGAAAATTTTCACTGCGAAGCAAAATACCATACTTTCACCGTCATTCTTGGATGACACGATTTTTTTTACAGCTGAAGATTTTTTGGAATTTATAGGAACTGATGCTATCACCTGTATTGCGAAATCCTGTAAGAATACTGAAGATGTAGTTCCGATGACTTATGGTAGCAGCTGAAGAGAAAGCCCTTGATGGAACTTTGTTTTTCCTATTATTGCGGTTTTTCACATACTCCTTATCGAGTCACGATTGACCATTGCAAAAAATATCTTCGAATCTGAAAATTAACTGCACTGCAAGCAGTCACCAACTTTTTTTTTTAATGAAATTATTTCAATAATTCAAATTCGAAATAACTGCATTTTCAAATAAAAATAACGGTCAGTCAACGATGATTATTTTCCGCTGACATCTGACTTTTCCACTGTTCCAACAACTAAGCGCTATGCAGTGAAATCCTAACTGATGAAAGAAAAATGTGTATCGGCATCGAAAGCCAAAAATTGACAACAGAAACATGACAAGTTGTTATCGAATACACAGGTTTCCAAAAAGTGAGGAGTCTCTGCATTGGACGCCATTGTATTCGTCTGCAAGTCAGTGCTCGAATCAGTTGAGCACATCAAGTTCAATCGCCCTATTCTATTCAAACCCAGTGATCACCAACATGCTGATTTTAGTGACTACGTGAAGGTCACGAAATGAATTCCAACTCTGTTTTAAGGTATTTGACACACGTTGGGGTCACGTGCGGACAGAGTTGGAAGTGGGTAGTGGGTCATGGGTCAGGTGGGTCAAGTGGGTCACAAAATTGCGTGGGTCAGGTGGGTCGTGGGACATGTTTTTCCGTAAAGTTGGTGGGTCAGGTAGGTCGTGGGTCACATTTAGTGTGGGTCAGGTGGGTCGTGGGTCAGACTTCGTTGACCCACTTCCAACCAGTTTGACCCATGACAATCTCAAATGCAGTAAACTTCATTTATTCGTATTCTTATCAGTCATGAAAAATTATTGAGTCAGTGTCACTGAAAGGGGTGATGGATGCACACAGTCAAAATATGCAACACCATTGACTTTCACAAACCTCATACAGTTTCGAAAGGGTGTGGAATTCACTCACATTAAAGGCTCGAAAACAATTGCTGCTGTCTACTGAGAGCTATTGCTTGGTGGAGAGAAGTTGTCTGAGTATAATTGTGTATGCTCGATTCTCTATCGCTGTGTCTGAAGATACCCAATGATGTATGACCTCGATTTCAGAGATACAGCTACTGAAGAAGTCAGGTATTCAGAAGTATCATTAATCTTGAAAATCTTCTTGCAATGCCAGCTGACCTTCGTTTAGTTTGTTTCGTTTGGTTTTGTTGATCTTTCGTAGAAAATATCTTCTGGTAGAGATTAGTATGGTAAATCTGTTTAAAGATTGATCAGAGCCTAAATATTTCGAAATATGTAATTAATAAAATATCTTGATAATATACATGCTTCACATCTAAACTATTTAGCCGTTCAATCTACTTTCGCATCATACATGTTCCATGCATTACATTGCTCATTCGATACATGATAATCTGAAATACGCTAATTCATGCGACGGTCATTGATATAGACTTATCCCTTTCACAACGACTTATTACGGCAAAGCTCTGTGAGGAGATATTTCTTGACACTTTGCATCAATAAGAAATTGTTTCGTTTTGATATTTGATTTGGTGTCAATGAAAATAGGAATATTTACATGATGTCGCTAGTGATTGTTATCACAAAGTATTCGCACATGTAGCGGCACTCATATATACAGTTCATCTAAATGTACATTGGAAGCTAATTCATGAATTATAATCTTGTCATGGTGCAATTTTCTATTCACGCGTTATGTATGCTTATTGCTTACTTCATTTGCTTTTCAATGAATGTCATTCTTACATCTAAAATACATTCTTCTACTTAAATCTAACTTTAGCGAAGTCGTTGAAGTTAGCATTAACATAAGAATTCATTTTTTCAAAATAATTTGCCCACATCTAGAATTTCACCAGAGACCATTTATGGACACGAGGAATTTGTTCATTGCTATCTGAAAGCCCAAAATATATTGTAAATAGGTCAAAAGGTCATCTGAAAGAAAAAGCTTAATGCTAAAGTTAATGCTAACTTCACCGGGCAGGAAAACGAATTTGCCCTCTCAAATAAACAATTCAGCATTCACAAATGAACCATTCCCGAATTTGCCCACATGTTTTCAATACTCTCTGACCTCTCAAATAGACTAGATACTCATCTATGTACCAAAACATGAAGATTGAGTATTTAGTCTATTTGAGAGGTCAGAGAGTATTGAAAACATGTGGTCAAATTCGGGAATGGTTCATTTGTGAATGCTGAATTGTTTATTTGAGAGGGCAAATTCGTTTTCCTGCCCGGTGAAGTTAGCATTAACTTTAGCATTAAGCTTTTTCTTTCAGATGACCTTTTGACCTATTTACAATATAGTTTGGGCTTTCAGATAGCAATGAACAAATTCCTCGTGTCCATAAATGGTCTCTGGTGAAATTCTAGATGTAGGCAAATTATTTTGAAAAAATTACCATCGTAGTCGTATAGACCGTATTGCCTTCAGCTTTGCTGACATCCTCTTGTAGATAGGAGCCGGAGCCGTAATCACGATTTCGAAAAAATGATTATAAAGTACTACTTTTTTTGTGTAGCTCGTTAATCTAACTAAATGAAGACAAATTCGTCTTTACGAGCTGCAGTGATAATATTTGAAGCTTCAAAGATAAGATGCAACCTTCACTTCACGGCCTTCATAAATCACGTGTCTCGACTGACATCCTCTTGCTGGAGTCCTGCGTCAAGTCAGACCAATTCGCAGATTTACATGTATTTCTCGCTACTTCACTGTCAAGCTGACTTTGTTGCTGGTATTTAGCAGGCTTGATTATTGTATCGGAACCATAGCAGGCCCACATCATTCCATAGCAGGCCTAAAATAGCAGTCAAAATTGCTGTGATCCTTTCTGCACCATTAATGGCAATAATGCACATATATTTTGATTTATAGAATTCTAGCAACATATGTAATTTTTAAATGGTTTCTGCTGAAATTCTAGATGTGGGCAAATTATTTTGAAAAAAATAATGCTTATGTTGATGCTAACTAACTTCAAAGACTTACATTAGCGGAAGTAAATGAAATTTGAATCGATCGCGATCAGAAGCAACAAAATATCAGTTTGACGATTTTTCAGGGATAATTTTCACACATGTAGTACCTAGCATAATATATGCATGAAAAATTAATGATTAAGGCCTACTGCAATCTCATTTTTTTAACTTCATTTGATTAAGAAATGCAACATTTGAAATTTAGTCTGTAGGGCCCTCAACTTAACTAATAAGCTCTCTACCAGTTAAATAGGTAGCACTAAAAAGGATAGTCAAGAATTATAACTAGAAACAGAATTGTCAATTCTTTTAGAACCTTTGGCATTTGTGGTGCATCAACTTTGATTATAAGATAATTTTGATGAGGTTGCAAGTAGTAATCCCATCCCAGGCGCAAGCACAAAATGTGCAACGATGAGACATCATGCTGACACTACCCCCCTCTGGAAGGAAGGAAGAAGGGAGGTGGCCAAGGATGTGATGGAAGGATAGGTCCGAGAGGAAGAAACTGCTCCCTACCCCCCCTCTGGAATGAAGGAAGGAAGAGTTTTCCAGTGAGGTAAGGGGTGGAATCTCGGAAGGATAGAGTGAGAAAAGGTGGGTTTTGTTGGTTTTGGGATAAGAAAAGTCGTTTTTCGTCATGAAGGAGGGTTCGGATGTGAAATTGGAGGTCAGATTCGGAATCTACATGAAATTTTGGGTTGAGAAGGAAGGCAGGGAGGAGTTTTCCTGAGAGGCAAGGGGTGGAACGGCAGAGTTGGAAAAAGGCGAGTTTTGGTGGTTTTGGGATGAGAAAAGTCATTTCTCGGTATGAAGGAGACCTCGGATGGGAAAACGGAGGGCAAATTCAGAATTTTTGGACAATTTTGGGTCTAGGAACTTCTTTCCAGCTCAATCGGAGAGAAAAAGTTCTGACCCCCCCCCCTCGGCAGCGATCTTCCAACTTTGGTTCTAGAGATCGTGGAAAGTCATGCAATAACTCATTTGAAAGCTAAGAGTGAGACAAATTCAGCGGAAGAAACGGCATGTTCATATCTGCCTTCGTTTAGATGTGAGACGCCATTGTAAATTTGGGAAAGTGGCGAAAAACGACAGAGTTAGAATTTCCCAAGAAACAGCTCCAGCGGGTGAACGAGGCCTTGGACGGGAAAACGGAGACCAGATTTGGAATCAGCGTGCCATTCCGCATCTAGAGGATGAGTTTCAAGTGAATCGGAGAGAAAAAGTTGAAAATTTTCTTCACTGGGTCTCCGCATGAGATTTTTCGCGAAAATGTTAAATTGTAGCCACCTTTGGCGGTAAATAGCGGAGGATTGGAAGTGAATGAAGAGCTCGGGTTTCTTTAGGGGCAAGACCGCACTTCGTTCTCCAGGATCCTATCTTTTCAGATCTGTGGAAGGTTTCGTTTCCAAATGAGAGCCTGTTAGAAATCGAGATTTTGTTCATTTTCCAAGATTTTGGTTCAAAGATTCTCGGCTTCTGGTCATCGTAGAGAGTCGAGGGATGTCTTAAATGAAAGGGGAGAGCGAGAAAACATGGCTATCAAAATTTGAAGTCAATTGGACACTAGAACCGGAGATAGACGTGTTTAAAGTTTTGGATGATGGATCTTACGTTATCAGCTGATCGCCAGAAACTATATAAGTGGAAACTCTACTTGTGGAAATCAGTTCTCCTCCAGACTGGGTTGGGGTAGGTGAACTCCAGAGCTGTGATGATAGCATCGGACATTCCAAATTTCGGGTTTCTGAAAGAAACCGACTTAGAAAATTTCATTGCTGATTTCAGCTAAGGCGTCAGACTTAAGGGTTCGCCAGGAGATGGCCTTCGTCTCCAGGCCATAAAAGACTCCAAAACTTTAAAGGCTTGTAACTTTGCTTCTACAAGTCAAAAAAGTCTTCTACAAAAAGTTTCGATCGCTATTGATCAGACCTAATATTGAAAGACTACTTATAAAATTTCATAAGTAGTGCTAAAGAGTTGAAAAATTTGAATTCATTATTTTTGGAGGTTTTCTTGGGTTTTCGACCCTGCTGAAGTCAATGAAGGCATGTATAAGTGTGTACGAGCCAGTCTTCTCATGATACAAGCGGCTTTTCACTGAAAGCGAGCATGACACGGAGAGTTTTGCTGTAATATTCCACTGAGAGGGTGTTCCTTCGAGACGGCGGATGATGCCGTAGTGACAAGTGTGGCAAGGGAGTGTGTCATATTTTAGACCGAAACCGCTGGGGCAACTCATGTTGGGCATTTGACACAGTTCTCAACGTAGCACTTTGAACGCCAATCGGTTGAGTCTTAGCTCTCTTGTCATGGGTGGCATCTAAACATCTCCATTGCAAAACGTGTGTGAATCACGGCTTGCTATCAAGCTGATCAAAGCAACGACTTGGGATGTTTCCTCTTGTAAATAACTCCATCGGTTTTCATGTCTCGCTATCAAGTCATTGACGGTGCAAGTCACGGAGATTTTCGGTGTCATACTTCCTGTTGGTGGGCGTTCTTTCGAGACAGCGGTGAAGTCCGTAGCGATGAGTACTTCACGGGACGTTGGCAATGGTAATCCTTGTGAAACCTCTCTGCGTCATGTTTCCAAGTGGTTGCCTTTCGTCTCAACGTTGTACTCTGACCGCCAGGGCGACATTTAGCTATCTGCCACAGGTTACCTCATAAAATCTCCATTGCACTTGTCTCCCGATAGTTGGCCATACATGCGAGAATGAACCAGAAGTTCTTTTAAGAACTGTCTCTATCATGGAGACGAAATGATGAAGGGATGAAACGGAAGGCCACCCTTGCGCCACACGTACCCACAAGCTCATTTCTCTCTTCGCTAGTGAACAAGCTCTAGTTAGTGTATCATGGTTTGCAAAAGCAAGTGTAGTCAAATAGTTTTACCGCGACGCACGTTTGTGAAAGTAAAGTTTGATCATCGACGTTTTATGAAACACAAATGTCATAAAATGCAAGCGCTAGTGTAGTCAAATAGTTTTTTGGCGACACACGTTTGTAAAAGTAAAGTTTGATGATGGCGTTTTATGAAACACAAGTTTATGAAATGATAATGTAGTCTGAAAGTCAATGAAACACATTACAAGTCCTAAAGTTCGCCATCCAGGACTCAGGTTTCCTGCGACAAGATATAAGGAGGTATCACTTTATAGAAATTCACTTTTCACTGAGCATTGTTACAGTGTAGTGATCCAGCATCATGAGTGATACAGAAGCTGAATTAATGATTCGTCAAAAGAAAGAAAAGAACACAATCATGGAGTTGTCAGAAAGGTACTACTCCATGGCAATTAAGACAGGTGATCCAAGGAAGATTGCCGATTGTCTAGAAACGATTGACTATGTGAAGAAAGCAACAATAGTTAGTCATCAAAGACAATCCAACATGCTAAAAGAGGGAAGATGGTTTGGTCCTAAACATAGATATCAGTGAAAAGCATTCTTTCTTTAAAACATGACGACATACACACTGCTTCATTGCCTTTTTCCGTGAATGATCCATGAGCCTTTATGAGGCTACCCATAATGAGGCCTGAAAGTCATTTGCTTTCATGACGGTTCCAAGCCCGTATAACTCAGAGGATGGGTGAAAAATTGATGAAATGAAAGTAAAGTTTATCATGTTGTACAAAAGTTTTACTGCAACACAGGTTGATAAAGTGATAATGTAGTCAAATAGTTTTACCGTGACACATGTTTGTGAAAGTAAAGTATTAGATTACACTGAGTCATCAATGCTGTCAAAGGTGTACAAGTCATATCAAGCATATTCAACTGAGTGTCCATTCCTGACACTCATCATCATTTGAAATTATTTGAAGATGAAAAGCTCCATTCGTTTCCCAACTTCATGGTCTGTAGCAAGAGAGCTTGGTTATTCGTTGAAGGCTATAGAAAGTGTTACAAATGTAAATGAAAATATTAAAGCTGGCGCTTTAGTTGAAAGACTAATGGATCTAGATGAGCATGCTATGAATCATCATTTGGATCGAAGATGGATAGAGGATTTTTCCATGCTGCAATGTAATGACAGTGAAAATAGGAGGATGAAATTGGTGCGATCTGGAGTGAAAAAGAAAAAAGTTGCATTTGCAACTGATTTGTCAAGTAGCTCTACCAATAAAAGTGACTTCAGAAAGAAATTGGAAGAAGAGACGTTTAAATTATTATGTGAACGGAACTGCGTTGAGTGTTTTAAAAGGGAGCGGTCCCTTCTCTTTTTACCATGTTGTCATTCTGGTATGTGTTCTACGTGCTATGTACCTTTGGAAACTATGTTGTGCCCCATCTGTGATCAAGAAATAATTTCAACAGTCAATGTATATAAATGATTTTGATGCAATCCTTGTCGATTTTAGAACAGTCATCTATGACCATGACACCACTGTATCACCGTCTCATTGAAATGAGAAAGCATGATTATACAAGGCAGTGGATTCTTGTGTTGGAAAACTATTATCATCCAGTGATTGTAGAGAGATGATACATCGTTTGAGTAATCCTATCATCATTCACGCAAACTGTGAAGATGTTGACTATATGCTATCTTATAATTGTAAACCAAAGCAGTTTGCAAATACACTTTCATCACTGATACATCATTGTCTTCTTTCATTACCTTGCTTGGAGTTATGTATTCTACACGTTGCTTATGGGAAGCCTATTCGACTTAATCACAATTGATGCAAAGGCATTAAACTTTACAAGCATCGTCGTACAAACAGATTGTTCATGTCTGGCTCATAACATATCAGCAAACGACACAGCTGAACTGTTTCCATTGAACTATAATACCTCACTGAATGATACATTACAGCTACCCACACATGTATCTGCTTCTGACTATCCTACTGGTACTGTGGCTGTTCTCAGTGTATTACTTTTTACTAGTGCTGTACTCAATGTCTTCCTCTATTTCATTGCGTTTACGACGGTGATGTTTCGACGCTGCTGTCGTGTTTAAGCACGGAACACTCTAACATCCACCTGTATCCACCTGTAAAAATGGCTAGACGTCGTTCATCTCACCGTTCGCGCAGACAAAATTGTCAATCAAATGCAAACAAAAAAATTCTGTCTCACGCTTCGTCGCTTATTAAAATTAAAACCATCTCATCGATGTGAGGCAATGAAGCTGGCAAACAATGCCTTCATTCGTAAAATGTGCGGGGAAATACGAAAAGTGCGTTATATGACATTAAATAGGAAAAAGGCCAATGCAATTGCCAGTCATGGTAAAGTTCTTCGCACCTAGAGCAATCCAAAAACATCAATTCCTACAAAGCGCAAGCTATTATCACAGCGTGGTGGCTTCCTACCACTTTTAGCGCCTATCATCATGGCAGCTGCCGGTCCTGCTTTGGGAGGATTAGCTGCTCTCGCGAATAAAGCCATTAATGGATAGATACTAAGTTAAATGGTATGACTTTTCATCAAAATCAACATGGATTTCCGTTTACGCTGTAACCGCACTATGTGTATCTTAGGACCCTCTCATAGTGGGACGACACATTTAACACTGCAATTGTTGGAGCGTCGTAATGAGATTTTTGACTGCATACCGAATCGCGTTGTTTGGTGCTATGGAATTTATCAACATAACTTACATCGTGAATTGGTTCGTAAGGGTTACTTGGTTCAACCGGGGATTATCAGCACTGCTGATATTCAACCCTATGATATTATCATTCTTGATGATTTACTTAATGAGAGAAAGAACTCACAAGAAGTAACTGCTATGTTTACCAAGGCTGCTCATCACAAACCATGCTTTATCATTTTTATTATGCAAAATCTTTTTCCAAGTGGAAAGGAAGCACGGACTCGAAGTCTAAACATACATTACTACATAATCTTTAAAAATCCTCGTGATAAAAGTCAAGTTGAATTCCTATCTCGACAAGTTCTTCCTCGCAAGTCAAAAGCCTTGATTGAAGTATTTGAGGCTGCTACGGAAAAACCCTATAATTATTTATTTTTGGACTTTACCCAGGAGTGTCCTGAGGATAATCGCTTACGCAGTCATCTCTTTGAGAAACCCATGATCATATATAAATTGTTATGAGTGGTTTGCAACGCATGATTGCTATTCCACAAGAAGAATATATACATCTGACTACAATGCAGAGTGTTCATCAACCTTTGGCAAATCAAATGTCACAATTTAATCAGCAATATGAACAAGAAGCTGTACAAAGTAAAAATCCATATGATCGTTTGATAAAGCAGAGTTCTACCTTAGAAGAAATGAAACAATTGAAAGAAAAAATTCGCAATGATCTTTCGCTTGGTTCACCCAAACCCTATCGCAATCGCGCACTGAACTTATATCGATATCTCGAACCCAACTTCAAAATCACACTACGAGGTGAAGTGGTAGGTGATGATGGTGCAGTCATTAGGGACTCAAGAGTGCAAGATTTAATTAATCATGCTGTTCGTGATCGTCGTCGTCACTTTACACCTACAGGATGGGAGTTCTTTTTAAAAAGTATGAAAAAATTCAATGTTCCAAAGGCAATTCTTGGACGTGATACCTTACAGAAAATGGAAAATGTATCTACACCTAGGAAGAGAAGGTTGCAAAGTGTAAAGAGACCTAAAAAGAGAATCAAGCAAACTTTGGAAACACCCGAGAAGTTACCGAAGCGTATACCAAAACCTTCAACACGTTATCCATCATTGGATTTTATCAGAGACTTTTAATGAAGAAGCTATGTTGCATCCCATGTTCAGAGTTGCCAAACATTCATGTGTCATTGAACTGCTTAAGTACATGTTGTAAAAGTGATTCATACAAGAAGGCTCAAAAAAGTAGCAAAAGCAGGTCTCAAACACAAACGTAAACCCTAGTGGAGAAAAAGACTGATACCTTGAGTAAAATAAACGATCCCTCTTAATAGACGATGGATGAACATCTGAAATCAATCTACTAAAACCCAAAGCATTATGCAGGTTATGGTTCAGTGAAAAAGTTGTCACAAGCAAGTGGTTGTTCACAGAAACAAGTGAAGAGATGGCTAAAAGCTCAACCTGCATATACATTGCACACACAAGCTCGAAAACGTTATCCTACCCGTTCTTATACCCTTCATGATATTGATGAACAGCGGCAAGCAGATTTGGCTGATGTTTCTTTATTAGCTAAAAAGAATAAAGGCTATCGCTTTCTGCTAACTGTCATTGACTTTTTTTCTCGTTATGCTTGGGTTCAACCACTCAAGACAAAGCGTGGTGAAGAAGTGGCCGAGGCTTTCCAAACCAAAATATTTTCAGTGAAGGACGCATTCCCACACGTATTCAGACTGATCAAGGGAAAGAGTTTGAAAACAGACATGTGCGTGCTTTATTTCGCGAACACAACATTGAGCTGTTTAGTGTGAAAAGTGCATACAAGGCTGCAGTGGTTGAACGCTGTAATCGTGCGCTGAAAACTCGTCTATGGCGCTGTTTCACTGCAAAAGTAACACAAAAGTGGACGGATGTATTACAAGATACTGTACACGCTTACAATCATTCTGTTCATCGCATGATTGGTCACAAACCTACTGACATAACTCCAGACATGGTGGATACAATCCGTGAAATCAATGCTAATCGCAAGCAACCATCACAAGGTAAACGTGACATTCAGGTTGGTGACAAATTCGCATTTACAAGGGGAAAAGCGTGTTTGCGAAAGGATATCTTCCCAATTGGACGGAAGAAATATTTACTGTCTCTGAGGTTAACAAAAAAATTCAAGCCCACTACCTACAAGCTTCGTGATTATCATGGTGAAGAGATTGAAGGGAGTTTTTATCGTCATGAGATAACGCCCATCACCAAAGAAGATGATGACTACATGGTTGAAAAGATACTTCGTCACCAAATGCGACAAGGGGAAAAGTGGAGCCTGGTGAAATGGGCTGGCTATCCAAATTCAATGAACAGTTGGATTCGTCATTCTGACCTTTATCGTGTTGGTCAACGTTCCTAAGCAAAGTAATGAATTGTGTAAATATAAATAAATAAATACCTATGGATCAAACTGCTACGTTTTATTCTGCTCCCTCCTATGTTAGTCATGGAGCTGGCTTTCCCGTTTATGCTGGATCGAGACGTCAAAAAGGGGGTAGTCTATTGGGTGCTGTCAAAGGTATGATGCTCCCCACTATCGCAAATGTGGGAAAATCAGCTTTAAAGGAAGCTGTAGGATTAGCAGCAGATGTGGCAAGTGATGCACTTTCAGGAAGATTGCCGATTCGTGAATCGCTAAAGCGTCATGGAATACAGCGTTTGAAGAATGTCGGTAAGGCTGGTATCAGGTCTGTCATCAGTCATATCAATCCACTCTCTACTTCAGGCAAGCGTAAGCGAAGAGCATCTCGTATGCCTCCTAGCAAACGCAGACGACGTGGACTGTTTTAAATATGGTATGTAAAACTTCATCCCTTTGCTTATTTGACAGAACACCTATACAGACGGATATCATTAGAAATTATGTATCCATTCTCAATCCACAGACAAGTATCGATTCCGGTAGTGTCATTGAGTTTTTAATGCCAGGAAATGATGGTGAGTACATCGATGTAAATGACATCAATCTACATGTTAAGTTTAAGATATTAAATAAGGACGGTACAAACACTGACGACAAGAATAAAGTAGCCGTGAATAACTTGGCAATAGCAACGCTCTTCAAGGATGTATCATTGACCATTGGTGAAACTCGGGTTGAAGGTGGTCAACACAGTTATCCCTATCTCGGTTATTTTTCAACAGTCATGCAGTTCCAGCCACAAGCACAAAAGAGTCACATGGCTGTTATGGGTTGGTGTAAAGATGAAGCTGGTAAATTTGATAGTGACAAAAACAAGGGATTTGTCACTCGTGAAAAGTGGACTGCAGAAAGTAGGGTGTGTGAATTATATGGTCCCCTATACTTGGACTTTTTACGTCAATCACGTTTCTTAATGTCAAAAGTAGACATGCGAGTTCATCTCTTGCCGAACGAGCCTAAATTTCTATTGAATACTTATGGAGCAAAGACTGAATTTAAGATTGTGTTTGAAAGTGTTAGACTTTATGTGCGACGAATGACAGTGAATCCTTCGGTGATTAATGGTCACGAGATGGGTTTGAAGAAGTATGATGTTCTTTATGATGTAAATCATACTGAAATCCATAGTTTCACCATTCCTCGTGCACAAAAGAGCTTTGTTAAAGATAGTTTGTTTCCTATACAATCACCAAAAATGATCATTGTGGGATTGATTGCAAATGATGCATACAATGGTAATATATCGAAGAATCCCCTCAACTTTGAACACTTTGGTTTAAATCAAATCGGATTGTATCGTGATACTGATTGTATTCCTGGTATTCCTTTTTGCCCAGACTTTGCTAATGGACATTATTCTCGCTCATATCAAAATACTATGGAGACCTTTAAATACTGGAAAACTGATGACACCAATGGTTTGACCTATGATGTATTTGCTAATGGTTATACGCTTTATGCATTTGATTTGACAGCAAACAATGAAGCAGGTGCTTCTTATCGTCCGGGAACTGCCACGAAGGGTCTTAAACTAGAATTCTTTTTTGAAAAAGATTTGACGAAAACAGTCAATGTATTCATCTATGCTGTGTTCGATTCCACCATTCGAATTAACAGGCTACGTGACGCTTCCGCTTCTTATGCAAGTTAATGAGTTGGTTATCTGATACAGAGCTAGAGAGAGTCGTTCAAGAACATGGTGATGAACGCACTGTTGCAGCATTTCGAGGTGTGTTTTCCATTAATAATATGCGCACAGTTTTACCAAAGCCACCCTCATTCATTATCATGAATACTGATACAGCACACTTACCCGGCAAACACTGGAAAGTATTATTAATTGATAAAAACTATTGCGGTGAAATCTTTGATTCATTGGCCTTACCAAACTGTGATCATGTTACACGCTTCATGAACCGTCATTCACGAAAATGGATTTGCAATGCGTTGGCCTATCAACATCCTTTGTCTCCAACATGTGGAGCCTATGCCCTCTACTTTGTAATGCAACGACTACATTATGACTCTTTACATGACATTTGTAAACATTTTTCACATGATATCCTTGTCAATGAAAAGCGCATTCGTAACTTTTATAAAAGCCTTCAATAAGTATGTATGATTAAAATTTGTTTTCTTTATTATACTTCAATGGAAAAGTAGATGATGTGATTGAATATGTTGTATTTAGTCATCAAACATGAACAGGTAGAGATAAGAAGACATTGTTCACTTGTCACACTCATGCTTATGAGTGTTGGTTTGTTGAAGGTAAGTCATTATGCGAGGATGTATACGTTCTCTATACTTGTTCCAACTTTAAGATGTAAAATGTATAACACCATATTGATCATGAAGAGCAATGAAATCTCGTCGAATAATGAATAGACGCCCACCTAGAGGGATATAGTACATTGGATGATGCATGATATGTAAAGCATCGTGGAGGTTATCCATTTGAAAAGGGGATAAACTTATTTTAACGTGTCGATGAGTATCGTAAAAGGTAATGCGTCGAGCCTTCCATGTAACGTGACACTGAGAAGAGAGCTTGGCAATCATGGTTAGTTTTAGACACAGCAAAACGTTTGCTTAGTCTTCTCGTTTAAGCAAAGCATTCATAAGAAATGGACAAAGTCATGTAAAGATTGATCATCATATTATCATTTGCAATAGTGACATTAGCGGGACAAGGATTAGATGATGCAGTTCGTCTCATCAAATCACCTATTCATGCAACAAGACCTATTGAAGATGTAATTCTTTCTGGCATAGCTGATCCTTGGCAAAATCATGCTTACAAACTTCAGATTTTACGTCAGCGAATGGGTCATGCGTGGGAAATGGTGTTAATAGATTATGGCTTTAAGCGATCGCCTGTAGGCGGCATCGATTTGATCAATCCTGTACGTCGCATTGCAATGGAATTAAAAAATAGCTGTCGTGTGAGCTCATCAATAAAACGCGAAATATTTCATACCCTTGCAGATTTTAAACGTAGAAGACCAAGATATCAAGTCATATTTGGTTGTATCAACTATCGCATTATGAAAGACGGCGGCACAAGCATACGTAGGAGAGTGCATTATGTGAAAGGGCAATCACTCTTAACCAAATTCCTAGGACGACAGAAAGTGCCTACTGTGAACAGATTGAAAGCACCAGTTCGCTATGTCATGCGACATAACGCCTAAGCAAACGACGCTTTATGTTGATACTTTAACATGGAGTTTACAGCAGTGTTTCCCAGTAATGCTCAACCTGAGCGATATGAAAATACAGCTGCCGAGTTTGAGACTGATTTACCACAGAAGATTGACTTACATGGTGATTGGGAAGTGGCCCTGCAAGATTTGAGCTATGTGAATAATATAAGAACCATTGCCAACGAAGAGATTACATTAGGCACTGCAACGAATCAAGACTTGTACTTTTAAACCTAGAGCGAAATGATAAAGTACATACCTACAACTTGAATGAACATGCAGCAGAGTGGAATTCTATTCCTACAGTAAACACCCGTCGGGGAAAGCGAGCTGTTGATGGTTGTTATGTAAATGGCCCTAATTTAATTATCACTGCAGATACATACATACCCATTGCTAAAAATGCTTCACCCCTGAAATGGAAACAACCTGCAAACCCATCATTTCGTCATCGTTTAGAGCAAACATAGTATTATATGAAACTTCAACGCCTATTGAATGTTATGAATGATTTGGCAAAGGATCTATGGTTCTAGCAGATGGATCCAAATTCACATGAAGTTACACTCTACATGACACCGACTACTATTTCCCATGGATTTTATGTGAGTGGACCTCTGCAAAGGATATTGAATCTTAAATCACGTTTCTTTCTACCCATTGCAAAATTTGCAGAAGTAAAAGGAGGTGGCGCCTTCCTTTTGAGAGCTCAAGTGTCCATGAAAGTATCAAAGCAGATTAAGAAATATCCAAATTGGCACAGGAAAATATTTAATATTACCCTTCTTCCCCTTGATCGCATGCATGAGCGCTTTGTGCTTTTTAAATCTGGTACTGTTGATGACTTGATCAAACAGGTAAATGAAATAAATGGATTATCTATGTCCATCACTCGAGTACACAATAAAGGGAGGATTGATTTCCGAAATGATTATGAGCGTTCACACATTGGATTTGTTCACATCAATTCTAAATTTCGCGATTTGCTCTCTTTAAAAACAGACGTCTTATGGTCATACCATGAATGGGGGAATGTGAAAATAACATCTGAACAGCAATCCGATTGCCGGATTGTCCTTTATTTCAAACGCACAGACCCTGTTTTACGTCCCAGTCTTACATGGAAGCCAAATGAAAAGTAACCGATACCGCCAAAGCATTATAGCAATGGCTATGATGTTTGTACATGCTTGAACAAGGGTGTATCAAATCTACACTCATATCATTTTGACTATGATCCTAAAGAAAACACATTCTGTATCAGTGTACATGGTTAAACGGTCATTCACATTTCAAAAGAGTTAACAAAGATTTTAGGATGCAAACGTGACATATTCTACGACGAGAAGTACTGTGGCTCAACATCCTTGCTCGATATGAATATCAATCACTTTTACACTTACACAAACTTTATCCATTCAACACAAGTTGGTGGTCAAATGGTTCCCCTTTTCAGATATATTCCTATTGACAGTGGCGACTTTGGTGTGACCATGCACAGGGAGTTCCTGAACAAGGTATACATTCCAGTCAATGTATCACGATTATCCCATTGCAAATTTGGTATCTATGATGACAGTGGTAATCCTATTCAATTCATTGGTGGTCGTACTGTCTTAACACTTCATTTTCGTCAGATAACATCAAATCACTAATGTTGCGTGTGGCGCAGTCAATGTCTTTTCTTTCTTGATTAGGTGGCCGTTAAGGCCGTGGTCTCATAAAGACCGTTTGGGGCATTCTCTGGTCTCATCAAGGCTTTTCACTCCTGAAAGTCAGCCTCGTTTGTGAAAGGCTCACTCTCAACCGTTTGTAGAGTGAGCTGCTTGCAGCCTTCAATCATTTGTCTCTCTTCCTCTTTTTGTTGAAACTTTCTCTCAACTTCCTTCTTCGTAGGAGTTGAGCTAGCAAGAGGTGTGAATGTTTCCTCTGTGTCGGACATGACTATGATAGTGAAATGCAAGACACTCCTCTTTATATATGAGAATGATACATTGTGATTGATAAATGGCTGTCGTCCAATGAGAGAGCGCGAAGCAGGGAGAGAGAATCTATATAAGTGCGGTGCAATGACCATTTCCTCATAATATCATTAAAATGGATCCGCCACCGAACACCTATGCCTTACTCATGCCCAATGCCCCAGCCAAGAGGCAAGTAAAAACCATTTACGATGGTGAGGTCGAGCCGCTACAGTTGGATGAGGAAATCATCATCATTTCCGACGATGAAGAGGACAGTACTGATACAATCAGGGCTGCCTTCCTGAGTGTGTCTCCAAAGGGCGTTATGATGGAACGATGTGTTGAGACTCTCCGGAGCTGGCTAGACCTCTTCTCTCCTTCTAGTCAGCCCCGCAATCAAGAAGAGTTTGACTTGGTAGACGTCATGTACCGTCTTATTACAAAACGTATTGCTTTTATTTCTTTTCAATTAATGTGTATCATGACAGTGTTGTTTTTCCTTCATATAAACTGCATGGCTTCGAAAGGATCATCGAGTAAGCATAGTGTCGATTGGGAGCTATTGTTAGAATAAGATATCCTATCATCTAGACACTTAACACAGTTACTAGAAATCATTCAACATATGAAACATGATTTTAGGTGAATCAATTGAAGCAACGTTATCTGAGAATGAGCTATGAGTTCTGCTTGTCACTCTTACACCACACGTATACAAAATCATTTTCCATCTTCTCTCATGGTGTGATCCCTTTTGATAGAAAAGTAGACCGATAATAAATGTGTTAACTAACCCCATATCTAAATTCCTCCATTTATTTCCATTTCTAGATCAATAAATTGCGAAACAAAGTATGTAGGTTTATTTATAATTGAATCACATATACTTTACAGCGAGGAAAAGTCAAGCGGAATAACCTCTAAGTCACTGTACACTTTATAGCACCTTGGTCGTTTTGGAGCGTCGGGCACTTTTCGAACACGCGCCGTTTTTGGTGTGAATTCACCATCAGCCCACACAATTTTTTCAATGACGACTTTCTTGCGGGACTCCTCCTCTTGTTCACACTTGTCTTGATCCCACTCGTCAATGACTTCAAATATTTGGTTAAATATTTCCAATGCTTGAGAATTTGACATGTTAGTCTGCTACTTCGTATAACGTGAATGAGAAGTGCTGCAATCGTTTCACTTATATAGTTATTTAACAATGAGTCCCTCAACAGCCAATCAGAATGATTTTAATTTAGATGAAGATTCCTTTTTCCACTTTATCAACTTGTGTGGCAGTAAAAACTTTCGTACAACTTCATACGCTTTCTGACTACACTCACGAGAGCTTGACCACTGCTGAAGAGAGAAATGTGTTTGTGGCTGCATGTGGCGCAAGTTTGGCTCCCCCTTCATTCCATTTCATCATTTATTCTTCCCCTCTGCATTCCATATCCGAAGATATGTGGCGGGCTTGGAACCGCTTTAGCTGCATTAGAAGATAGCCCTCAAGAGGGCTCATGGGACGTTCCCGACGAAGGGTGGTGAAAGAATGTGTTGCATGTATGAAAGTTGATCTTATGTTTTTAAAAAAGACTATCATCAAACTCGGGTGGGACTGGCCGATTCTGCTGAGAGAGACTCTTAGTCTCTCTATGTCAGCGGCATTGACCTCCTCTACTACCACCCGACTGTCAGAGAGCGGTATATACCCCTACTCTGTTGAATCGGTATCATCATCATCGCCGCAATCAGATGCGCCTATACGAGCAAGATTGTTAAAAATCTTTTCTCGCTCTTCAGCCCGCTGAAACTCTTGAAATAAATTTCTCGGCTTCAACCGAGGCTTGTCAGGAGAGCTGACTGGAGTGTTCGGCGTCTGCATGATTGAAATAAAATCAAATGAGAGTCGGCGGTTCATATACCCCTCTGACACAAAGCCATGATTCAGACCTTCCTTATTTGGCCATGCATTTGACATGACAACAGCGGTTTTACCATGTATGGGCATCGGCAGTCACCATGCTTTCAGTAACCAACTCTCAACACAAAGACTGGTTACCCTATGACGCGAAAAGGTTTGACGTCAATGCCTGCAGTAACCCTCTCATTTTTACCAAGTTACAATGACAAACGATAGACGTTGCCAACCCTGAGTTACTGAGGCTAGACGAGATTTCACAAAGGCCTGATAGCGACTTGATAGCGAGCGTTTAGGTGTTAAGCTCTTGAATCCGTTACAGGCATTACTCAGAGGGGATCTTATCCCAGCTCCAAGGCCTCGACCGACAAATCCAACCTCGAGCGGACAGAGTGTGCGTCATGTCACTGTGTTGGTATCCGGGCCCCGATTTTGACATAAAAACCGGTGGAGTTATTTACAAGAGGAAACATCCCAAGTCGTTGCTTTGATCAGCTTGATAGCAAGCCGTAGAGAGGGATAGCAAGCCGTGATTCACAAGCGTTTTGCAATGGAGATGTTTAGATGCCACCCATGACAAGAGAGCTAAGACTCAACCGATTGGCATTCAAAGTGCTACGTTGAGAACTGTGTCAAATGCCCAACATGAGTTGCCCCAGCGGTTTCGGTCTAAAATATGACACACTCCCTTGCCACACTTATCACTACGGCATCATCCGCCGTCCCGAAGGAACACCCTCTCAGTGGAATATTACAGCAAATCTCTCCGTGTCATGCTCGCTTTCAGTGAAAAGCCGCTTGTATCATGAGAAGACTGGCTCGTACACACTTATACATGCCTTCATTGACTTCAGCAGGGTCGAAAACCCAAGAAAACCTCCAAAAATAATGAATTCAAATTTTTCAACTCTTTAGCACTACTTATGAAATTTTATAAGTAGTCTTTCAATATTAGGTCTGATCAATAGCGATCGAAACTTTTTTGAATCAAGTCAAACGGACTTGTAGAAGCAAAGTTACAAGCCTTTAAAGTTTTGGAGTCTTTTATGGCCTGGAGACGAAGGCCATCTCCTGGCGAACCCTTAAGTCTGACGCCTTAGCTGAAATCAGCAATGAAATTTTCTAAGTCGGTTTCTTTCAGAAACCCGAAATTTGGAATTTCCGATGCTATCATCACAGCTCTGGAGTTCACCTACCCCAACCCAGTCTGGAGGAGAACTGATTTCCACAAGTAGAGTTTCCACTTATATAGTTTCTGGCGATCAGCTGATAACGTAAGATCCATCATCCAAAACTTTAAACACGTCTATCTCCGGTTCTAGTGTCCAATTGACTTCAAATTTTGATAGCCATGTTTTCTCGCTCTCCCCTTTCATTTAAGACATCCCTCGACTCTCTACGATGACCAGAAGCCGAGAATCTTTGAACCAAAATCTTGGAAAATGAACAAAATCTCGATTTTTAACAGGCTCTCATTTGGAAACGAAACCTTCCACAGATCTGAAAAGATAGGATCCTGGAGAACGAAGTGCGGTCTTGCCCCTAAAGAAACCCGAGCTCTTCATTCACTTCCAATCCTCCGCTATTTACCGCCAAAGGTGGCTACAATTTAACATTTTCGCGAAAAAATCTCATGTGGAGACCCAGTGTGAAGAAAATTTTCAACTTTTTCTCTCCGATTCACTTGAAACTCATCCTCTAGATGCGGAATGGCACGCTGATTCCAAATCTGGTCTCCGTTTTCCCGTCCAAGGCCTCGTTCACCCGCTGGAGCTGTTTCTTGGGAAATTCTAACTCTGTCGTTTTTCGTCACTTTCCCAAATTTACAATGGCGTCTCACATCTAAACGAAGGCAGATATGAACATGCCGTTTCTTCCGCTGAATTTGTCTCACTCTTAGCTTTCAAATGAGTTATTGCATGACTTTCCACGATCTCTAGAACCAAAGTTGGAAGATCGCTGCCGAGGGGGGGTCAGAACTTTTTCTCTCCGATTGAGCTGGAAAGAAATTCCTAGACCCAAAATTGTCCAAAAATTCTGAATTTGTCCTCCGTTTTCCCATCCAAGGTCTCCTTCATACCAAGAAATGACTTTTCTCATCCCAAAACCACCAAAACTCGCCTTTTTCCAACTCTGCCGTTCCACCCCTTGCCTCTCAGGAAAACTCCTCCCTGCCTTCCTTCTCAACCCAAAATTTCATGTAGATTCCGAATCTGACCTCCAATTTCACATCCGAACCCTCCTTCATGACGAAAAACGACTTTTCTTATCCCAAAACCAACAAAACCCACCTTTTCTCACTCTATCCTTCCGAGATTGGAAACCACCAACTTTGGGGACCAGCAAAGTTGGAAGATCGCTGCCGAGGGGGGTCAGAACTTTTTCTCTCCGATTGAGCTGGAAACAAGTCCCTAGACCCAAAATTGGCGAAAAAGTCCGAATCTGCACTCCGTTTTCCCATCCGAGCACTCCTTCATATCGAAAAATGGACTTTGTCATCCCAAAACAACCAAAACCTGACTTTTCCAACTCTGACGTTTTCCTCCCTAAACCCAGGAAAATAGGACCAAACTGAGCTTTCCACTGCATTTTTCTCACTCTTGGCTTTCAAATGAGCTATCACACGACTTTCTACGATCTCTAGAACCAAAGTTGGAAGATCGCTGCCGAGGGGGGGGGACTTCCTCAAAATTTTTTCTCTCCGATTCCGCTGGAAACATCCTTCCTAACCCAAAATTTCACGTAGATTCCGAATCTGGCCGCCGTTTTTCCATCCGAGGCCCCCTTCATGTCGAAAAATGGACTTTCTCATCCCAAAACCACCAAAACCCACCTTTTCTCACTCTATCCTTCCCACATTCCACCCCTTACCGCCTTCCTTCCTAGATTCCACCCCTTGCTGGAAAACTCCTTCCTTCCTTCCAGAGGGGGGTAGGGAGCGGTTTCCTCCTCTCGGACCCATTCCTCCCAGCACATCCTTGGCCTTCTCCTTCCAGCCTTCCAGAGGGGGGGCTGAGTCAGCATGATGACTCAGCAGCGATGACTCATCGCTGCACCGCACTGTCCTTGATTTTGGCACGGGCTTACTACTGTTGCATGTCTATTTATCATGTGACAAGTGATCTGATACACTTGAATCTTCATAACAAATCTTAACAACAATTTGATACTACGAGACCTCTACCAAGAATCATGAATGAAAATGAAACTAAAGATGATACCAGAAAAGGAAATTGCACGCACATCATTCACCCTTGCAGTATGTGGGTCGTGGGTCACATATGCCGTGGGTCAGGTGGGTCATGGGTCAAGTTTCGTTGACCCACTTCCAACTCTGCGTACGGAGGTAAGACTGAACTTTACATTGTTCTAACGTGACACACTTCCGGGGTGATAGTGTTTTGGGGTTCAGTGGACTCCATGACCTCCTGCGTGATAGCCATCTGTCATGTCAAAGCAGCAAAAGCGCAGCAGCTTCAAATTTTTTTGGACTGCTTGCAGAAGAATTAGCCTGACGAATTCATGAATTTCCACTAATTGAACTCTTATTAACAAGATTATTAGATAATTGAAGATATGCATGATTGGTGTGATATCAGTGGGGTCAATGCGGTGTGGGAGTCGGAGTCATGCAAGGACCGTGGAAGATGTACAGACTGCAAACTCGTGCGAGGAAAAACATGGAATTGATAGATCATGATAGCAATACAGATGAAAGAATAATATTTTGCCAATTCTTCGAGACACTGATCACCTTCACTGTAAACTCTAGGGCACGAAATTTCGCTTGAATTAGACACGAAATTTAGGCATCAATTCTAACCAACACAAGGCGCGAGTAGGCACGAAGTTCATAGTGTCGAGTTCGTGCCCATTGATTTTTCCTTCGATTTCATTGGATAAACAAACATTTGGTTTGGTGCCTATTAGTGCCTAGTGCCTCGAGGCACTGGAAAGTCACTAACTAGGCGCTAACTGGCACGAAATTTCGGCTTCGTGCCTAAGTTAGTGCCCTATGGAGAGGCAACAAAATTACAAAATTGACTCGGCCCTTTGCTAATAAAATAATGAGTAGGAAGAGTGGGGTATCATGAGCCATCGGCCTTATGTGAAAATTGCCTCAGCATTTCGGCGGGAGACCGCCATTTAGATGACCCCCTATCAAGCTTAGAAAATGATAAAAATAGTTAATCTAGTGCTTCATCATTTTCTTATTTTTAAATGAGAAATTGTTTGAAGAAATATTTTTCATGTACAAAAGTAAATTTTTGCAATAGAACTTTTTCGTTCTGTTCTGACGCCCAGAAAAACATTACAGATGAAATTTACTCTGCAGATGGAAAAGCCGCCTCATTTGTAAGGAAGATGAAGCAAATTTTTTTTTCTGATGTCAAATGTATCTGGGACATAGTGACCTCGCCATCAAAAAGTGAGGATGGGGCACCATGAGCCATGCGTTGCGGGGCACCAGCCAGGCACATTATGCCTCGATTCTCAAGTCAAATACAGCATCTTCCATCTCTTGTAATGATCAGCAAAGCGCCAAAACCTGTATCGTTTTCTTAAACGATACAAAACTACGAGGCTCACCATGCATATCGCCAAATAGACGACAGCGGTAAAAATGATTAGCCAATCGGATCAATTCTAGCAATTCATTATGATATATCCGTCTCACATCAGGCTACTTATTTTCCTTTAGAGACACTTCACAAAACGTCAAGCAGAAAGTTCGGTGAAATTATGAAATCGAGCGGTAAGATCGAGTTTGTGCAAGTGGAAAACAAATTGGGATGTCGTCCGCAACCGAGGCCTACAGCAAACGGAATAGGGGATCAAATCAATGCTTGCCAGGACATCTCTTGACTTTCTTGTGAATGACGCTTTTTCCTAGCCACAACTGACTGAAGCTACATTTTATTTTTGATTATGTGTGGTGGTTATTTGGCTACTACAGTGATGCTCTATGAAAACGTGACTCTGAGCCTATAAAGTGCATTTTTTGCAATTAATTTACAGCAAGATTAAAGGCATTTTTTAAATACTCCATTGAAAATTCATTTTCAGCATTTTTAATTCGATAAAATACCGCAATTCAGTTCGATAAGATAGCTGTAGGTGGAAATATTCATATTATTATTTAACATTATTTTTGATCAGTGTCAAACTCATGAATACAGCAAGTTAGGAACATTGAAGCAGCATTCATAGATTGGTGATTAAAATAATTATGAGACTTTTAAATGCTTTTCTAATAAGAATTGAGGCTCCATGAGCCACTTAATAAGTTTTTTCTTGACGATGTCTAGGAATGTTTAAAAAAATTGTCCAATCCAGAGGAGCTGCCATAAATATGCGCTGCCGACGTATCAACCTTACCAAAACTGATGGATTTAATTCCTTGACATCAATAAAATTTAGTCAGGGGCAAAGAAAGCAAAAAATGGCTGGTGGTGCCCATAGGACCTGCTTTCTTTTCTCTCGATCATGTAACAAATTTCCTATCACTATAAGAGAGCAAATCATACTCAAAGACAAGGATAGCAAATAAATAGGTTTACACTGAAAAGTCCGCAGTAACTGTCAGATAAAAATAAATGGCCTCCTTAATTTAGTGAATTATCAAATCAGGCCTTCAAAAATGAATTAATTCACTTATGAAGTAGATTTCTGGCAGAGTATTATGATTCCAGCCATTTAGTTTACATTCTATGGTACATTCCCCAATAAAATATCATAAATTCTGAGCGTTTAATCATCAAACAATATATTTCATATCTATGACATTAAATGAAATGTTACTAGCAATATTTCATTTAATGCTCACTAAAAGTTAAATTCAACATGCAATTATAACAATGAAAGAAAATTTACGTTGTCATTGTAACAATTAGTCAAAAGTTATGATTATCTTATTCTTCTCCCCATCTATTTCGACTCTCATCTTCTTTTCCGGTGGATTAATTTCGATTCTTTCGCTTCTTTCGGTGTTCACAATTAACGTTTTTGTTGATTCACTTTCACCGTGTAATACAGTTGACATTCTTTTTTCGAATACTGCTGAATCCACATAAGCGGAAGTTGCAGCCGTGCTAATGCGACCAGTCTTCTTTGAAATGACTGCCGGGGCAATGTTGGCTTCGGTCAAGCGAGTTTGTGCAGTTCTGCGCAGACTTGTATTGGTATAAAACTCTGATGGGTTCAACGATTTTAGAAGCCTTTTTGTCACATCCCTAATACTATGTACACCTATAGGTGAGGCTTTGTACCAAGCATTCGTAGCTGGATTATCGATTATTGCAATATAGAATGCAGAATGTCCATTTTTTTCATTTGACTCAGGTCGATGTGAGATGTACCTTTTATAGATTTCAATGGGACATTTTTCTTTATTTTCTCTTGCATATACTCTAGCACATTTGTGATCCATTCTGCAATTTTTCAGACCAAACGTTTTGTTTTTTGAAAAATGTTCTGTGTACTCCAAGTACTCATTTCCGTCATTATCACACAACAATTTGATTTGTGAGGATTCTCCATACATAAGATTTCTGTGCTCTTCGCCCGCTCGTAAACTAAAATGCAGACCGATGAAATAGATCAATGTGTTGATCAACTGACGTGGATTAGCCCAACCGAAACTTCCATTGTTCCATAATAACTCTTCGTCATTGATCGTAATAATACTAGCTCTCTTCTTTTGTTGCACCAATCCAAGACGCGCAGCTTTTTTCATTTGTGCGTCTAGTACTTTCCGTGATTCAGTAAAGTCTTTATCTTTGAAAATTGATATTTGCCAGTTCATTGTATCATTGAAGTGATACTGAATAGCTGCACATATTTCCTTTTGTGTCTGTGGAGGATACGCAGATCTGTCTTTGTCTATCTTACGCACGTCACAGAAAAAATACTGAAGGCAATGGTTTAGATCAGAAGGTGTAAATTCTTCAATATCTTTCAACACTTGAGGTACATCATCAAGACGAATTTTCCATTGGTTGAACCAATTTTGGAACATTGACATTGCCCACTTGGATTTACTAATCGTACTTTTTGATTTTGCTTCGATCAAACTTTTACTCATTTCTTCTCTTGTAGTAGCAACAAATCGGACATTTTGAACTATTGATGAAGTTGAAAGATTTTCACTATTCATGATGGATGATACCGAGTTCTATGATGATAGAATTCTAAATGTTGCATTGGTATTTATATATTGTCATTGATATCATTTAAATTTTGAAAACCTCTATACATGAACTCCTAGAAATATTAATACGAGAAATTTCTAGGATAAAACTCAATGTTGCATTGATCCATAAATAATAAAACCTCTAAGCAAGCCATATAGCTTTTAGAACGTAAACTAAATTATAATAATGACCACGATTTCAATGGTATCAAAATATATAAATATTTATTTTAAATATTTAAATATTTATATTTAAATATCTTATTAAATATTTATAAACCTTCGGACTCGTAAATTCTGACCATTGAAATCCTCTACTCTGGTCATTATCATACACTCATGATACTCAGGAGACAACTGATTTCTGCTGTTTTACTGCACGCAGAATGCACTTAGCTACCATGGTTAATAACTTGCACAAGTACGTGTGTCTTGTCTTAGCATTTGCTTCCATCTAGCTTATTCGAAAAAAAGCTGTGACTATTATTGTTAAGTCAAAAAAACTCGTGAATTAAGCCAGGAATTTATCAAGGCAGGTAAGTTTTTAATCATCGCATGAAGACGTGCTGAACTCTCTTGATAATTAAACTAATTTAATTTTAATCAACCCTCTAACTACTGAGATAAAAATTTGAGCCCAAACAAGTTCGACAGTGATTTTTTATCTTCAGATAAGTTTTGCATATAATACTTCTGTGACCTTGACAGTGTGGCTTCTGCGTTTATAAATGCGTTGCAATATATCTATTGGAGTTGAGAGTAAATGAGTAATTAAATAATTTTAAAATTATGCCGCACTTATTGCGAAGGTCATACTTTGACCCACACTAATAAATTGAAACAATAAAAAACCAAGTTACAGTAACACCTATCATTTAGACACACGGCTACACCATGTAATAAGCAAGGGTTGTCCACCGACTATCGACTAGTCAACTATCACCCTGACTAGTCAACCACAATTCAGAATCCGACTAGTCACATTTCACGCCACAAACTGATTTCTTGCTCAATAATATAATTAGTAGTAATCCCGTGCCAAAGTAAAGGCCAAAATGAGCAACGATGAGTCATCATGCTGACTCAGCCTCCCCCCCTCTGGAGAGAGGAAGGAAGTGGCCAAGGATGTGTTGGGAGGAATGGGTCCGTGAGGAGGAAAGCGTTCCCTACCCCCCCTCTGGAAGGAAGGAAGGAGGAACTTTCCTGTGAGGCAAGGGTAGGAATCTCTGAAAACCGCCAGAGTTAGAAAAGGTAGGTTTTGGTCGTTTTTGGATGAGAAAGGCCGGTTTTCGGCATGAAGGAGGCCTCGGATGGGAAAACGGAGGGCAGATTCGGAATCTACGTGAAATTTTGGGTTAGGAGGTTGTTTCCAGCGAAATCGGAGAGAAAAAAATTTTGAGACGTCCCCCCCCTCCTGTCAGACTTCCAACTTTGGTTCTAGAGATCGTAGAAAGTCGTGCAATAGCTCATTTGAAAGCTAGATGAGAAAAATGCAGTGGAAAGCTCAGTTTGGCCCTATTTTCCTGGGTTTAGAGAGGAAAACCGCCAGAGTTAGAAAAAGGTGGGTTTTGGTCGTTTTGGGATGAAAAAGTCCGTTTTTCGACATGAAGGAGAGCTCGGATGGGAAAACGGAGGGCAGATTCGGAGTCTACGTGAAATTTTGGGTTAGGAAGGTTGTTTCCAACTCAATCGGAGAGAAAAAATTTTTGGGACGTCTCCCCCCCCCCCCCCCTCCTGTCAGACTTCCAACTTTGGTTCTAGATATCGCAGAAAGTCGTGCAATAGCTCATTTGAAAGCTAAGAGTGAGACAAATGCAGTGGAAAGCTCAGGTTGGCCCGATCTTCCTGGGTTTAGAGAGGAAAATGGCAGGAATCTCTGAAAAACGCCAGAGTTAGAAAAATGTAGGTTTTGGTCGTTTTGCGATGAGAAAGTCCGTTTTTCGGTATAAAGGAGTGCTCGGATGGGAAAACGGAGGGCAGATTCGGAGTCTACGTGAAGTTTTGGGTTAGGAAGGTTGTTTCCAGCTCAATCGGAGAGAAAAAGTTCTGACCCCCCCTCGGCAGCGATCTTCCAACTTTGGTTCTAGAGATCGTAGAAAGTCGTATGATAGCTCATTTGAAAGCTAAGAGTGAGACAAATTCATTGGAAATCACAGTTTGGCCATATCTTCCTCGGCTGAGGCTTGTGAGTGACATTAAGATTTTTGCCAATCACCGAAAAAACGACAGAGTTAGAATTTTTACGAAAATGGCTCTAGCGGGTGAACGAGGCCTCGGACGGGAAAACGGAGACCAGATTTGGAATCAGCGTGCCATTCTGCATCTAGAGAATGAGTTTCAAGTAAATCGGAGGGAAAAAGTTGAAAATTTTCTTCACATGAGATTTTTTCGCGAAAATGTTAAATTGTAACCACCTTTGGCGGTAAATAGCGGAGGATTGGAAGTGAATGAAGAGCTCAGGTTTCTTTTAGGGGCAAGACCGCACTTCGTTCTCCAGGATCCTATCTTTTCAGATCTGTGAAAGGTTTCGTTTCTAAATGAGAGCCTGTTGAAAATCAAATTTTTGCGCATTTTCCAAGATTTTGGAACTTTTGAATTTTTTCAACTCGACTTCTGGAGAGTCGAGGGATGGCTTGAATGAAAGGTGATAGCGAGAAAACGTGACTGTCAAAATTTGAAGTCAATCGGAGCACTAGAACCGGAGATAGACGTGTTTAAAGTTTTTGATGATGGAGATTGCGTCATCAGCTGATCGCCACAAACTATATAAGCTGGGAACTGACTGAGACTTGTCATTAAGACGAGAGAGATTGTCAAAGGTAGGTCGTCTCTCTGAAGCTCTGATGATAGCATCGGACATTCCAAATTTCGGGTTTCTGAAAGAAACCGACTTAGAAAATTTCATTGCTGATTTCAGCTAAGGCGTCAGACTTAAGGGTTCGCCAGGAGATGGCCTTCGTCTCCAGGCCATAAAAGACTCCAAAACTTTAAAGGCTTGTAACTTTGCTTCTACAAGTCCGTTTGACTTGATTCAAAAAAGTTTCGATCGCTATTGATCAGACCTAATATTGAAAGACTACTTATAAAATTTCATAAGTAGTGCTAAAGAGTTGAAAAATTTGAATTCATTATTTTTGGAGGTTTTCTTGGGTTTTCGACCCTGCTGAAGTCAATGAAGGCATGTATAAGTGTGTACGAGCCAGTCTTCTCATGATACAAGCGGCTTTTCACTGAAAGCGAGCATGACACGGAGAGATTTGCTGTAATATTCCACTGAGAGGGTGTTCCTTCGGGACGGCGGATGATGCCGTAGTGATAAGTGTGGCAAGGGAGTGTGTCATATTTTAGACCGAAACCGCTGGGGCAACTCATGTTGGGCATTTGACACAGTTCTCAACGTAGCACTTTGAACGCCAATCGGTTGAGTCTTAGCTCTCTTGTCATGGGTGGCATCTAAACATCTCCATTGCAAAACGCTTGTGAATCACGGCTTGCTATCCCTCTCTACGGCTTGCTATCAAGCTGATCAAAGCAACGACTTGGGATGTTTCCTCTTGTAAATAACTCCACCGGTTTTTATGTCAAAATCGGGGCCCGGATACCAACACAGTGACATGACGCACACTCTGTCCGCTCGAGGTTGGATTTGTCGGTCGAGGCCTTGGAGCTGGGATAAGATCCCCTCTGAGTAATGCCTGTAACGGATTCAAGAGCTTAACACCTAAACGCTCGCTATCAAGTCGCTATCAGGCCTTTGTGAAATCTCGTCTAGCCTCAGTAACTCAGGGTTGGCAACGTCTATCGTTTGTCATTGTAACTTGGTAAAAATGAGAGGGTTACTGCAGGCATTGACGTCAAACCTTTTCGCGTCATAGGGTAACCAGTCTTTGTGTTGGGAGTTGGTTACTGAAAGCATGGTGACTGCCGATGCCCATACATGGTAAAATCGCTGTTGTCATGTCAAAAGCATGGACAAATAAGGAAGGTCTGAATCATGGCTTTGTGCTCGCTGGGTATATAAACCGCGTCTTTTCTCTAGTCTTCACTCCTGTTTCAAGTTGCAAGACGAACGGTGAGTGCTCTGACAAGGTTTGCTATCAAACTTTGGGTTTTAGGATAAAGCTAGGAATCATACTCTTTAAGTTTGGTTGACGATTTTATTCGAGCGTTTGCTATGAAATGTTTGGTGACTTAGTCTTTCAATGCATATCAGCCAGTAGTATCCTATAAACACTTGCTATCAAATTTTACTCTATCTTTGCAGAATCTTTACAATGACTAAGCAGTGCAATGCAAGGATGCTTGTCGGCAAATGCAGTTGTGGCCACATCGCACAAGACAGCGACCTTAAGAAGCACCTGAAAGCTAAAGAGGGGACGATGGGCCATGAGAGGAAGGTGATGTTGAGGCTGTGTGTGTCTTCTCGGATATGTGCGATGGGGGATCAGGCAGAGTTTATGAAGGAGCATTTGCAGTGTGAGACTGGGAACATCGGGGAGAAGGGGTTTAAGTCATGGTTTGAGGGGATATTGTTGGCAATGGAGGAGAATGATAAGGATGTAGCTTCGATTGCGAAGGGGATGGCTGAGAAGAGTGATGAGGATGCCACTGAGGATGTGGAGTTGAGAGCGAAAATTAGGAAGACTGATGAGGTTGATTTGGATGCGGTGTTGGTAGATTTGTTTGGGGATATAGGTGATTTGAAGTAAGAGTGGGACGCTCAGGAAAAAGAAGACAGGGAGAGTCAGGAAGTGGGTGAGCCTTTAGCTACATCATCGCCTAGGAAGGAGGCGCATGATACAGAGGCGTTTGTGAGGTTGAAGGATCGTATGATGGGTATGGAGAGCGCGAATAGAAAAGTTTTGAAGGAGAGTGAAGAGCTGAAGGCTAAGGTTGAGGGTATGAAGGTGATGAGAGAGGAGTTGGAGGAGATGCGAGTGAAGGAGCAGGAGTGGTTGAAGGAAAGGAGTGGAATGATGAAGCGAGTGAAGGCAGTTGAGCGCTTAGAGTCGGAGTTGATGTGTGAGAAGAATGAGGTAGATCGGATGCGAGGTGTGGTGAAGGAAGTGGAAAAGACGAAAGTGATTAACAGGCAGTTGTTGTCGGAAGTTGAGCAATTGCATGAGCGTGAGAAATGTAGAAAAAGAAGTGTGTATGAAGTCCATCTTCCCCTTTTCGAAAATAATGTGCGCGGCGTACCGACAATAACGAGCGACCCAATCAGACGCAGCAATGCTACGAGGGCGACGGAGTCCGATGTCTCCACATGAACATGGACATCACCGGCGAGCTTCAGGACTTCGTCGACCGAAAAATCCCTAAGAAAGTTCCCAGTAAGTTACTTCAACATGATCATTTCCTTACCGCATCTAATCTCCTATTCTTTTTCTTTCAGAGTTTTTGCAGTAGTCGTTGAAGTGAGAGTAGTGTCGGTGGACGGAGAACGCCCCATGAGCCCTCTTAATGAATACCTTCTAATGCAGCTAAAGCGGTCCCAAGCCCGCCACATATCTTCGGATATGGAAAGCAGAGGGGAAGAACAAATGATGAAATGGAATGAAATGGAAGGCCACCCTTGCACCCCATGCAACACACCAGGCATCTCTGTTCAGTAGTGAACAAGCTCTGAACGTTACTTTACTGCATCGCAGTCGATTGCTATACAAGTATTGAAGAAAACGTAAGTTACTAAAATCAGCAGAAAAAACATAGGGAGAGATGTGATGTTCCAAATATACTTATTTCGAAGATTGAGCTCAACATGATAAACCATTGATGAATAATACTACCACAAAGGATAACAAGTCTACCGTTTATAGAAATCAACTACATGGTATCAGTAGAGACTCATTACCTCTAAAGTATAGTTAGCAAAAAGTCGTCATGAAAAAATACTTTATTTGGTCTTTGATTTAACATCATTGAAACCCACTTTACTAATAGCAATGACAATATGGTTTATTTTATTCAGAAGCAAATGATTGGCGTAACCATGAAAGTCATCCATCCGAGAAATAATCTTCTGCAGATGTCGTGTATAAAACTCAGAAGCATCAGTAACATATTCTTGTCCGTAGGAACGAAATTGTATGTCAACACTTTCCGCTGCTTCACCTTGTGGAAAATGAGTGTAATTGACATCTGCAATTAAGTGAGCCTCGATGATACTGTCTTTGAAATAAGATATCAGCTCCGTAAATATCTCTCGTGTTTAGTCTAAACATGCTTCCAATTCTGTCTCCTCCCTTTGAAACTCAAGGATGTAATCTTGTATTAAGCCTCCGAAGCTCTCTTGATGAAAACGAATCGTGCAATCATCATGTTTCAATGTATTGACTTTAGGTGTCATGGTTGAGTCTATTGCTAGACATCATGTTTGCCTAAGACGATTTCAAAAACTTGTCACAAATGTGCCTGCACACATCGGGAACTTTAGTTCGTCTGTGATTGGACGAGAGGTCTCATCCATTCACCGCTTAGGAAAATCTTATAAAAGGCAGTATACCAGCTTTGCTCTTCACATTTATCTTTCACAAGGTGAGTGTCGGTGAGCTCCTGCTATCAGGTTGTTTTGACTTGCTATCAAGTTGAATAGTCTCTTGCTATCAAGAGATTCACTTCTGCTCATAAAAAATATCGTCGCTGTAATACCTCCCTTGCTCGAGCGTTCCTTCGGGACGACGGGTACTGCCGTAGAGGGATTGCGTTGCCCAGGTTGTTCGTCGTTTGTTAGACCGAAACCTTTGAGCCGTTGCTAATGTTGGGCGTTCGACTTCATACTCAACGTGATGCTTTCTCTCGCCAGGTCAGAGTAATTCAGCCATTCGTCAAAAGTTAGTCTTTATGATATGGAGTAGAGTGAAATGTAATTCATTAAATGTCACTTCAATGATTGTTCCCATGATAAACGTTGACTAGGCAAATGAAACGATTCTCATCTTTCTTTTTCAGTGATTGAAGTCTTACAATTCATTACCTACTAACTATCCGACATGAAGTTTACGAAAATTGAAAATTACCGCATTGCTGTCGAGATGGAGAAGGCCACCATCGACCAATGTAAGTATTTGTGTCAAGGTTGACTCACTCTATTACCAACATCATCAGGGTAGACATCCTCTTTAAAATCAAGAGCCCCTCCCTTATTTTGTTCATGTTTAAAGCGATTCCAAATTTTAGCTCTGCTTATCTTTGCTGTCATTCTTTTTCAGTGCATGAATGTATTCGTAATGGGGAACCCGTCCCCCAAGGAGCAATCGAGGAAGCCTATGAGCGGCTTGCCAAGTGTAAGTATCTTCAACATCTCATGTTTAGGCTGTTTCAGATCCTCTGCATCATCCTTGTCTCATTATCTAATCTCTCTTTCCTCTCTACAGATATGGCAAAGATGAAGAAGTGGGGAGAAGCCGCGAGGCGGAAGTACCGCGAGGAATTTCCGACCCTATTTTCCCGCCCATCTACCTCCGCTCAAGGTCCGACTCCTTTCTCGGGCATCGTCATCGCCCCACCTCCACCGCTTGCTCCGCTTCCTGCACCAGTCCCTGCTCCCCGTCACCACGTCCCTCCAACACTGAAGCCCAGGATCCTTCCACCCTCGGCTCGTGTCCCACTCCTGCCTCCTCTTCGACCATCGATGTTGCCGGAGTTCAAGTCCTTAGATGGTAAGTAACCGTGATTGTGACATAGGGGGATAAGACTTCAAACTTGAAATTATGATCATGGTACTAATCTCTTTTCTCTTTTTCTCAACAGATCTGGCGGCCTACCTCCTCGAAGGTGACGTTCCCTCCCGCCCCATCATCATCCCAGCATCGCCACCACCACCTGCAGCAGCGGCCGAACTCCCTCTCCTCTCCGTCGAGTCGGTAGAGAGTTTGCTGGAGGAGCAGGAAATGGAGTTAGAGATAGTGGAGAGGGAGATTGAAGTCGAAGAGGATAAGGACTATCGATGCCAGCGGTGTGACAGGGTCTTCGCCAAAGCCTTCAACTTAAGACGTCACACCGCTGGCAATGCCTGCAGAGGAGGAAAGCGCCGACCGATCCCTCAACGGCCCAAGTGTGAAGGTTGTGGACGCACGTTCTACTACAGCACGAACTTGCGAGTTCACATCGAAGGCGGTTCCTGTGGCAGTGCGAAGCAACCACCAACGTCATCAGGTAGGAAGCATCCTTCATCGCACGTCGGCTTTTCCTGTTCTTCGTGTCAGAAGACCTTTCCTACAGAGTTTGTTCTTTCTTCGCACACACTCTGTCACACACATTCCACTGAGCTTTACACTGACAACAACGTCACTCTAAGGCTGAGCAAGTTTTCCCTTGAGTGGCTCGTTCGCGACTATGAGTTAGAAAGCTCTGAACCTGTACAAGATATTCATCCTTTCTTGATGAATAATGTAGGTTTAATTCATCAAATGTTGTCGAGCTTAGATAGATGTTTGCTCAAAGGCATGTTCTATCTCACTGCTCGTTTCAATAAGGTAGACAGTAGCACGGGAGAAGTAGAGTCCACTGTGACCATTAGGATAGCCTCCTGTGCTGCTGATCTGATAGGTGATGTAAACGAGTGGATAGAGAGACATGCGACCTATCTCGTCAGCAACTTAAATAAATTTAATGAAAGAGACTGCGGACTGGTTTTTGATGAGATAGAGAAAGTAGACATTAAAATCAATCTTTTAGAAAATTTGCAAGGCAGCGGTTGTTTCACCCTCCCCAAAGCACTGACTGACAAAAAGGCTGTTATCAATGTAGAGTGTCAGTCCCAGTGTTTCAAGTATGCCGTCCTCTCCATACTTCACTATAATGACATAGATATGCATCGTCAGAGTCACCAAGTATTGTGAATGGGAGGATAAGCTTAAGTTTGACGGGTTAGATGTCAACACACTAGATTTTAAAGGCATCGCCCAATTTGAAAAACTCAATAACAGTAAGGTAGTTGTCCATCTCTGGGAAAAAGGTCTGAAGGGCGTTAGGTATAACAACCGCCAAAGTAACTTCGACCAGGTTGTCAATCTCCTCCTAGTGTATAGCGACAACTACCCAGAATGGCATTATTGTGGCATTCCTAAAATTTCTAGATTGTATCGCCACCAACAAAGTTATGATGGCAAACATTATTACTGTGATCGCTGCACACGACGCTTTAGGTCAAAACCATTTTTTGAACAGCATTACGAGTGGTGCTCTCGGGGTAAACTTCAAATGGAAGTCATGCCCAAAGATAAATTTTATAGGTATGAGGAAAACGGCAATGAGCTCAGTCCCATATGTACCATCTATGCGGACATTGAATGTTACATTGAACAAGAAGACCTAAGTCATGAGCCAGCAGCCATTGCTTGTTATGAAGTTTGGCATTCTTACTATAGGAATCAAAATAAAATGCATGTGTGGCAAGGCGAGGAGTGCGTTGAAAACTTCCTCAACTTTTTAGATAGGAAAGCCCATTTTTCATCAACGCTATGAAGTGGAGCTGACTAGGACACCCATGTGCTTCACAGAAGCCGATAAACTCAAATTTAATAGGACCACGGAATGTCCCCGCTGCTGTTCATCCTTTGAATTTAGGTCTGCCTTATGCAGTAAATGTAACATAAAACTTAGGCTCAAACGGCGAACGCTCCCCGTCATCTTCCATAACTTTAAATGTTATGATGCTCACATCATCATTCGCCATGGATTCGGTAAAATGAAATCCTGGTCATCCAAAGTGATTGCACAAAGTAAGGAAAAATTTATGTTCATCACTGCCAAAGTACAAGTAGATAAGACGAAGGAGGGGAAGCCTGTCTTCTATGACATAAAGTTTCTAGATAGCTTTCAATCTATGTCTTCTTCCATAGCCGCGTTGGCTAATAACTTAAAAACACTTCCCCTCACTCAACATTTAAAGAAAGACTATCCCAACATAAGTGAAAGTCTCATGCGACGGAAAGGGGTGTTTCCTTATAGTTATTTTAGTTCAATGGACACATTGAAAGAAACATCCCTTCCGTCCATTGATAAATTTAAAAATGATTTGACGGGTGAGGACTGTTCGCCGGATGACTAGAGGCATGCAGACCAAGCATGGTTAGAATTTAGGTGTCGCACTTTTGGCGACTATATGCTTGCCTACTTAAAATTAGACGTCTATCTGTTGGCTGATGTGTTTGAGACTTTTAGGAAAGTCACATTAGAACAGGACGCCTTAGACCCAGTCCATTTTGTTAGTCTACCGGGTCTGTCCCATCAGTCAGCCTTCAAGATGACGAAAGAGAGAATACATTTACTGCAAGATGCAGAAATGTACACGTTATTTGAACGTGGTATTAGGGGAGGCTTAACATTTGTTAACAAACATGTTGTCAACAGCACCCAAGACATAGGATCGACCACGCACTTAATGTACATAGGCCAAAATAATTCATATGGGAGAGCATTACCCAAGCCTTTGCCACAGTCTGACTTCCAATGGGTAGAGCCCTATGACATTGAACACTTCTCCAATCCAGCACACATTATGGCACAGGAAGATGAGGCCGCCATAGGTTCTTTATTTGAAGTCGACCTCATCTATCCAGAATGTATTAAGAATAAGACAGTTGATTTTCCTCTCGCACCCGAATCTGGGTCCGAATCGCATCCGAATCGCAACGGCATAGTCAGTCCAGATATGTTCTGTCCCTTTATGGAAGAACACAATAAGCAATATGAGGCGGAAAATGACTTATAATATAAACCCACTAGGAAGTTGTTGCTCACCCAATTGAACAAGCAGCATTATATCGTGCACTATTCCATCCTCAAATTCTATCTAAGTATCGGGATGCAACTTGACAAAGTCCATCGCGCTATCCAGTTTAGGCAGAAGCCCTTTCTAAAACCGTATATAGAATTTAATAGTAAGAAACGGGATGAATCCAAGAATCCTTTCGAAAAGGACTTCTTTAAATTTAAGAATAATGCCCTCTTTGGTAAAACCATGGAGGATGTAAGAAAGCGCATGGACTATCGTATCGTGACTGATCCGGAAACGAGTATCAAGTTATGCCGTTCACCGTTGTTTTGTCACCATGATGTCATCTCCGAAGACATCACTGGTTTTAAAATGTTAAAATCCAAAGTAGAACTTTGCAAGCCCATTCATGTCGGTCAAGCTGTCTTGGATCACTCCAAGTTAGAAATGTACGAGTTGTTTTACCACACATTTAAAACTTGCCCATTCATCCAACATGTAGAATTAGTAGGAGGCGATACAGACAGCTTCTTCCTAGCTTTGACAACCACTAGCCAAATCAAGCAGGAAGACATTTTAAAATATTTAGCACCCAAGTTTGATAGTTCCAACTATCCCACTGACCATCCGCTTTACTCTACCACAAATAAAGCGAAGCTTGGCTGCTTCAAGGATGAGTGTGCCGGCAAACAGATAGAGAAGATGATCTTGCTTCGTCCCAAGATGTACTCCATGAAACTAAAATCCTCAGAGCTTTCTATAAAACGGGCGAAAGGCATCTCGAAGTCAATCGATAGGAATATGACACATAGGGACTATCAAGATGCCTTAGATTCACTCAAAATTAAAAAAGTAGAAATGGCCATTTTAAAATCACAGTCACATCAAGTCAGAACAACGACTTTTAGGAAACGAGGTCTCTCAGCTTGGGAAGACAAGCGATGCTGGATGAGTCCTCACCACTCATTACCGTGCGGCCATCTAGACACTCATCTACCTCCATCTAAGAGACAGAAACTTTCTCTTCCTCCGTCTGGCGATGTATGATGATGAATGCTTCCTCTCTGTTGTGGTTGATGTTTTGCTTTTTCACTCCATGGCGTTTTCTATGGGGTGTTGTGAGTGAGTCTCTTGTGACATGCATCCATATTCTGATCACTTCATATCATGACTTGCATATCAACTGGTTTTCCTGACTTTGTTTTGTCCCTGTACAGTTTCTTTCAATGACTTTGTTTTCTCCGGTGATGTGTGCCATGAAAACTTTGTTTTCTGCCACCATCAGTATTACCTATGTGCGGTGCTATGAAAATCAGTTGTGATGATGAATAACATATCATGTACATACTGTGTCGTTTTCATTTCACATAAAGTTGCGGTTCAAATAGGTGGGACTGAGTTGGTAATAATGTCATAAGCATGTCACTGTCTGTAAGATAGGTGAAATATAAAATGAAGTCAGAATCATTTCACTGTTTGTAAAGCTAGAAAGAAAGTTGCAAGATAGGTAAAGTATCAAATAAAGCGACAATCATTTCAATGTTTGTAAGATAGGTGAAGAATAAAATAGAGTTGGAATCATCTCACTGTTTGTAAAGTTAGAAATAAAGTAGTTATTTGTAATGTTAGGAATAATGTCATTCACAAATGGTTAAGTTAATAAATGTACTATACACTGACGGTTAACATTCACTTGTGCTATATAAAACCCTAAATCCCTAAATCCAACCGTAGGTAACCCTATCCCCGTAGATGATGGACTTTAGCAATTTAGATATATCATTCACAAATGGTTAAGTTAATAAACGTACTATACACTAACGGTTAACATTCGCTTGTGTTATATAAAACCCTAAATCCCAAAATGAAGTCGTAGCTAACCCTATCCCCATAGATGATGGACTTTAGCAATTTATAGGTAAATTATAAAATAAAGTGACAAGCATTTCACTGTTTGCAAGATAGTTGAAGTATAAAATAAAGTCATCAGCATGTCAGAGTTCGCAAGTTTACATCCTCACCAACGAATGTAACATCATGAGAATTTCTTCGGCTTAGGAAACATCAACCACTTTGCTGACTCATGTCTATAAATAGCTCTGACTCATGAAGTGGTAAAGCGCCATTCAGTTAGATAAGAATCTAATCAGTCTTGTTCAACCTTTTCACCGACAAGTGTGTGGGCGTGTCATTCAACATCGATGGCGCCTCACGTCAGACAGTGTGACCTTTTCACCGACACGTCTGTGGGCGATAGTTCATTGCGATGACTCATTCAAAACACATCATGTGATTAACACGATTCTATTAACTGTGACTCATACCGATAACGCATTAAAGATTTAACAATGTCAGCTACTTTACTAATATCACGTGAACCGGTCATGATACAATGTCCGTTGTGAAACACTGCAATATGTACAGGATGCCACTTCCAATCCAGAGCAGCAGGAAAGAGTTCAGTTTCATAAAAAATACAATGATTACTGGTTTTAATGTTTGCTGGATTCACTAACATCTTCAATTGAACAGACACTACTATATTCTTCAATGTCAGGGGACTGAGGCGTAGATGAGGCATGACTGTTCGCATTTTCTTGACGACTTCGTAACACATGGACTGCATCACGAAATGAGAAAGGTTTCCTAGGACTTGGATTTTGCCGCAGCGAAAGATTTGAAGATTTCGACCGTTGCTCTTGCGAATGACCAACATTTGTGGACGACCGCGATGATATACTGAATCGTGAAGATGGATATGCAACTGTTCTAAATCGATGTCTCTTCCGAGATTCATTTCGCGCATAGCGTTGATGATGCGGATGGTGGTCATGCTTCACAAATGACATGAGGGTTGAGTGAACTTCCCTTTTATACTTTTCCCATGAGGGCTTTGGAATCACGATGTAGCAGTGATCATTATGTAGAATCATCTCTTGAATGCGAATAAATACAATGCCTTCTCCTACGTTAATGAGACGGCAAGAGTTGGATAGGATTGCGCGATGTAACCTTCGTAGTTGAAAGCGTTCTAGAGTTATCTGAAGTTGACGTTTCATATCATGAAATGTAACACACTCCCTTTTCCGTGATACATAGAGGCATGCTGATAATTTCCACATGATCATGATTCAAACCTGAGTGAAGAATGTAATGCCTAAGAAAGAAGGAGAGTGGTGTTCATGTGTGGCATGGTGAGTGTACATTTTTCTGTCTTGATAAGGTGGCCGTTGAGGCCGTGGTCTCATAAAGACCGATGGTGCGTTCTCAGTGGGTGGAGAGTGTTACTGTGGTTGATCATCATCAACATGGACATCATTTTTGAAGGTCAAGGAGACAAGATAGGGATTCAACGTAAACAACCTTCCGTCCCTGCGCGGAACCATGTAGATGGTTTGAATTTTAATTTCAAATGAGTAGAATCCTTTTCCCAAAATGGGGAGAGGTTTGCAATTGAGTAGGTCGAATTCGCTGCCCTCCTTTTCATGGATGATGAGACAGTGTCTATCCATATGAACATACATGTATCTTCTTTCCACGATGGGAACTTGTGGCCGCTTCCCATTGTGTCGAACAATTTCTTTGGGAATGGTGAGATTTTCTTTCAGGAATGTTTCAAGAGTATTGAATTGTAACCGTGTCCAATAGTCCAACGGTACACACACGACGAGTCCATACTTTGTTGACATAACCTTTAGATAATCCATCCGATGACTTGATGTTTTTATGGTCACGACTTCTCCATGATGAGTTATCTTTTGATTGAAAGCATTTTTACCCGATGTTAAAGTAGGGGAGTTCTGTGTACCCAGTACGAGAGCAGAGTTGATGGCTTCGATTAACTGCATGGTTAGCGCAAGGACGGAAATGATTGACATGAGATCAGTCGTTCGTTTCATAACCCCACCTAGCTCCAATCGCATGCGTTTCCCTTTTCATGTTTTCCCTGTCTTTGTTACGTGACAAAGAGTTATCACACGTGAACTTTTCACCGCGTGGGTGGAAGCCTTCCCTATTTATATACAAAGTCGTTCCAGTCCTCACAAAGACTTTAGTGACACGCCCCTTCTAGCGAACAAAGACGCATTCATTTATCTAACAAAGAGCCCGATAGTAATGCACAAAGCGCAATGACTCATTTTGTGATACGCCCCTTTTCTCGAACAAAGACGCACTCATTTATCTAACTAAGAGCCCGATAGTAATGCACAAAGCGCAATGACTTATCATGCTCCATACACCAATACAAAATACTCAGTGAAAAGAAATCTTTATTGCATCCACACAACATGTCGATCATCAAACCAAGTCGTGGATGTAAACACACTCAGTTGAATCATGATATGTTTAACAACGTATGTATTTCCTTCCATCGTCTCTTCTATTCTCTTCATAATTTTTTCTCCATATGACGTACATAAAATTGATCACTAAGAGTAATCCATTCTGTGCAACAGGATCCAAAACGAAGTGGTTTTTGCAAATCTTAATATAATCTTATATCTTAATCTTAATATGGCTCTTGCAAACTCAATATAAGCAACGAGTCTAGCCTTCACATCTTGAGGTTGTAAACTCTCTATCAATCTTTTGAAGAGAGGAAGGCTTTCAGTTGCCACTACTTTTATATCATTCATCTTTACTTTAAATGTAAGTTTCCAATCTTGTAAAAATCCATCGAATCCTTGTTGATCAAGAGTTAAATGACACATGTGGTTACTTAAGGTACGATGCGTCATCATAAACGTTGTGACTATAGATTTCATATTGCTTCAATGACTTCCACTATGAATAGAAACAGAAATAACAATCATGTTCCACTGTAAGTTTATTCAACATCAATCAAAATTCACAAAGCAATCAGAGAGTAGTGAATACAATTCATGAAAAGATCATCACTCATTGGCAGGGAGTAAAAACGTGTTCTATTTACACCCACGCTGTTGACAATAATATAGATACAATTCATAAACATCATAGAGACTACAATGCCAGCGTGAAGAGAGTTTTGCAATTGTAGGTGGCTTTATTTCTAGTATTACAATGTGATGGTGGTCTGTAAAGGTGATGTCCCTCTCCGAAACATACAGCCATATCAAAAATCATTTCATCTCTAAACTTCTTTTGATCACAATGCATATGATAGTCTTGTCTTACACGATCTACCCAACATCGTAAATATAAATTATCAATATGTAAGTGAAGTGTTGCTGCTTCTCGTTCAGAATCATTTCCTAATATTTTAACAATATGAAAACCTGACAGCCACCGTTTGAAATCACTTATCAAATACGTTTCATTTACAAATCCAATATGAATCAAAATAGAAGGATCAAGCCCATGCACATGACGTCGTGACCATTCGTCTTTGTGTGGAGGACAGTAGGCAAATCTATGATATACACTAACAACAGTTTGATCGCTTTCCCTAATTGCAATAGCACTCAACTCCTGCATGGGTGTCCCCTCACTGTCTATGAAGATGACAACCTACAATATCAAAAACACTTAATTACAAGACAATACATTGAGCAGGAAATTTACAAGGATGTCTGTCCTTTACATAACAAAAGATACATACAACATGATTACAATGTTTAAATTGAATATAACACACAAGACCGCGTTTTCCACATTCACTATAAACTAACTGATTAGAATACTTAAGATTTCTTTTTGGTGGTAACGCCATCCTTCTTTGATGCGCGACGACGTTTAGGTTTGGTGACAGGTTCTTGACACTCTTTGACGCAAGAATCAATGACTCTCTCAATGTGATCAAGACCTGTTAACTCAGGTTGATGATGAATTTGGGCAACACGCAAATTGAGAGAAATCAAATTACCGTCAGATTGATGAGGTCCCACATAAACAGCAGGCACCTCAATATGAAAGGAATAAAAGCCTGCACCTAGCGATGACAATTCTGTTTCAACTGACTGTTCAACTGTCACTCCTGGGGCCTATTTCATGACGCTTACAATCATTGTAAATTGCAATTTCGCGATGACAAGCCAAATTTACAATGCCAGAGGAAGACGAAAGCCAATTTCATGAGTGACAATTGATCGATTTGTGAATTGTAATCGACTGGCTTCAATTTTAAAAGACCGCAGCACGCTTGTCCTCACAGTGAATGTGCTATCGCCGCTTCATATACAGCCATCAAAATGCTGACACAGGCTCAAAAATTGAAGCTCTTGACAATGCTGAATGAGCATAAAGAACAACTGAGAGGACCTTTTGCTGCGTTCACATGATTTAAAGCTTATCACCAAAGTCCAACTCTTCGTCATCGTCCAGTAAATTAAATGTCTTGGCCTTAGGACCCGAATTAAGTTTCAATTCCTTAAAGTACTTGAAAATAAAGCGTCTAGGTGGTGGAGGCGGTGGTGGCGATGGTTCGACAAAATAGGCTTGTACAATCATCGGCCACACACTCTCCTGCGTCTCTCTTCTAAAATGTTGGTAAGGGTTAGGCCACACAGTCATGACACTCACTTGTAAATTTAGAAACAGGATTGAATCAGACAAAATTGAGACGGAGAATGGCTTGAGCAAATCACACACTTTTCGAGTCAAGAGAATGAAATGAAGAGAAAATGGGGAGATGTCTGCTTTTATAGTCTCCTGCGAATCCACATTTGACACTATGAGAGCCAATCAGAGACCTCCGTTTCTCCCCTGACTTCGTTGTGGCAGGGAAAAGGAGGCACGCGGACGACTGACTCATGATTGCTTTTCCCAAATCTTGTAGTCAAATCTAGTTTAGCACATTGAGTTGAATATGAATGTGTTTTATGCGACATAAGAGCAAGTTGAATCCATGCTCATGAAATGAATCTAGTCGAGATGCAATTTTCGCCATGTGTCGCTGATAGAAATCTTTAGGATCATGTATCGTCTCTGCATAATAGGATGCAAAATGAAACACTACACGTTCGCCCACATGTTCATCAGTCACTTTCTCAAATTCGATCTCTGCAACTAATCGTCCTTTCACATCTTTATTCATCAAACTGTCCATGAGCTGTTGGAAAACGAAGTAACCTTTAGCGATAGCAAATTCTAAGTCTGCCGTTTCATGATGAAATGAGATGATGTAGACCCTAATCACACCACGAAGACTTTGTCGATGAAAACGTAGTGAACAAAATTCATTCGTAAACTCTACTGCATCTGTCATCTTTTTCCTATCACTTCGGAGACATAGCATGAATGACATTCAGGTGGAAAATGTCACCCTGATTCCACATCTGGTCTCCGTTTTCCCGTCCGAGGCTTCGTTCACCCGCTAGAGCCATTTTCGTAAAAATTCTAACTCTGTCGTTTTTCGCCAATTTCGAAAATTTACAATGGCGTCTCACATCCAAACAAAGGCAGATATGAACAAGCCGTTTCTTGCACTGAATTTGTCTCACTCTTAGCTTTCAAATGAGTTATCACACGACTTTAGACTACGATCACACGATTTATCACTACGATCTCTAGATCAAAGTTGGAAGATCGCTGCCGAGGGGGGGACGTCTCAAAATTTTTTTCTCTCCGATTTCGCTGGAAACAACCTTCCTAACCCAAAATTTCACGTAGATTCCGAATCTGCCCTCCGTTTTCCCATCCGAGGCCTCCTTCATGACGAAAAACGGCCTTTCTCATCCCAAAACGACCAAAACCTACCTTTTCTAACTCTGGCGGTTTTCAGAGATTCCTACCCTTGCCTCACAGGAAAGTTCCTCCCTCCTTCCTTCCTTCCAGAGGGGGGTAGGGAACGCTTTCCTCCTCACGGACCCATTCCTTCCAACACATCCTTGGCCACTTCCTTCCTCTCTCCAGAGGGGGAGCTGAGTCAGCATGATGACTCATCGTTGCTCTTTTTGGCCTTTATTTTGGCACGGGATTACTACTAATTATATTTTTGAATTGTCAGTCAGCGTCATGATTCTAATCATTTCTGTGAAAATCTTCTGCAGCCGTAGATTGTTAGCTCGTGCAGACGCACGCTGCGAGTATTTTGCTCTTTAACGGCATGAAGGGGTATGGATAGCAACCTGCAGACTCGCTGTAATTGATCAAATCAAACAATTAATGCAGTTACGCGTCACTCATGAACTGACGAAGACTTCTTTGTGTGTGATCGATCCATCGAGTGACAAGATAAAGCGACAACTAAGCACAAATAGTGAGCAACCCAACTTGCCATCAGACAAAAAATGTACCAGTGCAGCTTGGCCTAAGTCGTACCTCGAACGAGTCGTATTTCGAACAATATAGTGCCATTCAATATCATTGAACACATTTGCATGACATGTCAAGGAGAAGTTTCCCCAACTTTTACTGAGATAGAAGACTTCTTTTCTAGCGCGGGATCTTGCGGCCTACATCGTAGCCGGAATATCTCGTGCTAGAGAAGAGGTCTATCTCAGTAAACATTAGAGAAGCATCTACTTCACATAAAGTGCATCCAATTCCCTATGTTTCAAACATTTGCTTGTTGTCTACATTATGTACTCAATCATATCAATCTATATTATATTGTAGTTCAGACAATGGCAATGAAAGTTATCAAAACAGATTCTTTATCAGCACAGCTTATAATAAATATGATTATTGATATGAAATAGCATCCGACAAAGTAAAAAAAATCGTGAATGGCAAGAAAATCAAGAATTAGCTGCAGAATTACAGTAAATAGGCCTAGTAATGTAAAGTGCAGAAATTCGACAAGTCGACTATTTTTACGCAATAGTCGACTATAAAAAAAGCCCTAGTGGTAAGCGTAGTAGTACCTCAGGAGCATTAATCAAATCCTAATGTGTATGCAGCTTCGATTTTACTGAATGAACTCGAGTTGTGACCCATTACCACGTCTAAGATATGCATTTTTTTCAGTTTTGGAGAAATTATCACTGAATTGACTGATCATGATAGCAAACAACACAGAAGAAGGAACAGCATTTTACAAATCCTCCGAGCCATGATAACCTTGGAGAATGTCTAATTAGTCAGTTTCTTTGGAAGTGACTATTACTTTACTGCTCAGCCTCAAGAGTATTTTCTAAAGCGTGGTCATGTCGCAAGATATGTAATCAAAGACCATGATCATAATTAGGTCTAAAAGATGCAACCGGGTCAAGAATATTATTAAGATTCAGATTAGAAATGAAACATAAATTTAGTGAATCATGAAATTATATGCCTGTGAAAATTGAATTAATCCACATAACTATAGCTGAAGTCTAACTGAATAGAAGACAGAGTAGGTCCTTTTATCATTATAACCATTTATAGCTCCATGTTGCAATGTTGACCGTATAATGCATTCTGATACTGAACAATTTGTACAAGAGTCTCAACTTTATATACATGTATCTATTTAGTCAGGCAGGAAAAAAGCTACCAGCTAGATTTGCTAATTAAGTTAGCAACCTGAAATTTGAGCTAAGAAGCAGTATATGATCTCAACCTTTGTATGAAGACTTGCATTACAATGCAGTTCATGAATTTCTTGATAATTAATTTAATTTCTTCCTTATTAAGACACGATCTGTTACTAAATTTTCATTCTTTTGATATCTAATTGGTTTCATGCCACAAGTAGGCTATATTACAGTCTGAAGCACCAAATTGCTAGTAAATACACAGAAATACACAGGAATAATCGCAAAATTTAGCTTTTTAAAAATTGATCAAATATTTTTTGGACCCCAGGAGCGAATATAGCTGGTTCTTTTGATAAAAAGTTCTTACTACATGCGGACATTTTTTGAGTCGCAATGCATGCTAACTCTATGCCCTACACTTAGCAAACACATTCATCAAAATCATAAACGTCCCCAAGTACATATACTCGTCAGTGACATCACACTTGGATGTACATTGCACACAGGTTCATTCATTGCATCAACTGTACTGTGTATATCTGGCCTACAAATAATGCTTTTGCCTCAGAGTTAAGCAGCATTGTGGAAAATATCAGTCTGCAGAATTTATGTCGAAATTTAGAACATAACGTTATCCATGAGAAACCTAGTCCTGCGAGATCAGCTATCAAACTTTTCGGCAATCGCACGCATCTCGAAACCATCAAGATTATATTGGTCAAGGAACGTTGTCCGGGCCGAAGCTGATTCCAAAGCAGAGGAGCAAAATGACTTTCCGAGCGACTCAGATGCGTGCACGTTCTACTATGTCCACATGATAGCATATGAGTGCATTAGCTCTGGGTGTGCTTCTGAAGATCTTTGGTTTGGTTGCGCACTCATTTACTGCAGAGCTACCTCTACCGAAATAGTATACGTAGAAGAGAGAGAGAGAGAGACTGAGTTAAGTCCTCTGACCGAGAGTGGCTGCGACTCGTTTGCAATTAGTTTTGCAAATATAAGATTCTGACACGTTTCTCAGTCCGCTCAAGGAAGCTAAAGATGTGCTTGTGGACCGCCGGCCTGCAGATGACAACGCTCCATCAGAAGCCGGTTAGTGGACTTGTGAAGATAGCAGACAGTCTGTGATGGAAGATATAGCTACTCACTACAGAGACTACCACAATGCGTTGAGCTGCATACTTGCTGATGGACTGGCTGTACAGTTTACATGACAAGTCTTCCGTAACCGCAAAGATCCAAGGAAGGAGACGCAATCTTGTTGTACCTGTTCCAGTCTACATGTAAATCATTGAATTGAACGAAAAGATCAGTTAATAGTCATAGTATTTGCACTTCTTGATCGTGGCATTGTTTTGGAAAGTAAATCAACGGTGCACTGGATATTTGTGGCATTTTTTATTTATTAAGTAGGCTTGTGGTTCCCTGTGGCTGTGGGAACATTATTTGAGCAGTTTTAAAAGAAGTCAAAATTTTGCCAATTTATATACTACCGAGGTGACTCCCCCATATGAGTAGTATGAAACAAGTAGGATATCAAAAGGAATGAACATTTGCTAATAAGCATCCCAACAAAGCGGAAATTAAGCTAATTTGCAAGGGAATTTCATGAATTGCATTATAATAAAGTCTTCAGGAAAAAGTCGAGATCTTATCCGTGCTGTCTTGGGTGAGATTTCAGGTTTTTCATTCAATTTTCACTGGCATCATTTGATGATTCAATAAAGTCATGTTTCATTTCTTGAATCTGAACAGCTATGTTGACTCATTCACATCTTTCAACGTTAACTGAAATCATTGTCTCTGATTATGTGATGCAGGTTGCCTGTGATATGATCACGCTTAAGAAAATACTCTTGAGGTTCAGCGTGAAAGTAATAGAAACCCATCGAATTGCTAACTTAGCAAGCATTAAATCTCCAAGGCTGTCATGACACTGAGAATCTGTAAAATACAATCATTCCTCCTACATTACAAGCATGATCACTCAATTTCGTTGTAATTTCTTCAAAGCTGCATAAATGTGAATATCTCACATTCGGAAACAATTCCAACTTGAGTTCATTTAATAAAATCGAAAGTGTTTAATAAATGCGGAGTTACCACTCTACCTAATACACTTACTCTATGGTCTTCATGAAAAATCGACCCATCTTTGTGTTTTCTCGGCTGAAATTTCCTATTTCTAATTCATGAAAGCAATAGCAGGTCATCGAGTTGCCAATCCAACAAATATTACCTCTCCAAGTCTGTCATATCACGGATGATCTATAAGATAATATAACTTCCTTCTGCTTTATAGTATCATGATCAGTCAATTCCGTTGTAACTTCTTCAAAACTGCATGAATTTGCATATCTCACATTTGGAAACAATTCCGACTGTATCTCCTTTGAGTTCATTTAATGAAATCAAAAGTGTCAAAACCAAAGATATTTAGATGTTTAAAAGGGCTAGATGAGAAATAGATGCCTACATTTGAACCCATTTTAGTACGGTCCTTATCGTGGCAAAAAAAGCATTACGGCAATGGGGCGAAATTGCTGTTTTGTCATCTGCACGGTGTGCAATGCGACAAAAAGCCTTGGAAATGGCACATGAAGTAAAGCTCAATTCACTGATACTATATGACAAGTTTCAAGAATATTCGTTCCGTAGTTTCTCTGAAAAAACTGTTAAAGATGAGAGCGGTGATTCAGCAATTTAAGCGTAGTACTATCAATTTGGGAAAAAAATATTCACATGAAGACTGATGACTATTGATAAACACAGCTCCAGTAGTAAGCCATGCCAAAAACAAGTGCAAAATGAGCAGCGATGAGTCATCAGACGGACATCAGTCATCTGGGCCAAGGATGTGCTTCGGATGATCGGACCGAGTGGAGGAAACCGTTCCTATGGAGCTCCGAGACCCTTCCCATCGTGTTTCTCGTCAAAAGTTGGGTCGGTGATGTGTCGATGAAAAAAACCCCTCCCCTTCCCCTCCTGTCAGACTTCCAACTTGGGTGGGAGTGACCGTAGAAAGTGGTGCAACAGCTCGTTTGAAAGCTAAGAGTGAGACAAACTCAGTGGAAAGCATCATTTGTCCAAGTTTTCCTTGGTTTAGAGTGGAAAGTGACTTTAAGATTTTAGGAATCTCCGAAGAACGACGGAGTTAGGAAGTGGATGTTTTGGGATGAGAAAGGTCCTATATCGGGGTGAAAGAGTGTTCGGATGGACAAACGGAGGGCCGATTTGGACTTTACGTACAATTTTACAGCGGTAGGGTGATTTTCAAGTTAATCGAAGAGAAAAGTGCTAACCTTCACTATGGGGCTCCGACACTTAGGATTTTTTCGTGAAAATGTCAGATTTGAGCTCTGAGACCCCTCCCATCGTGTTTCTCGTCAAAAGTTGATTCGGTAATGTTTCGATGAATAAACACCTCCCCTCCCCACCTCCTCGAGTCGAACTTTGTCAAAAGTGATGTTTTGACCAAAGTTGCTCAGAAACATGTGAAACAAACTTCCATCAAGGTTTGGCGTTGAAATTCGCACAAAAAATTTTTTCGAAAATTTTCTTCACTTAGGATTTTTCGTGAAAAAAAATTTTTCAACATTTTGACCAAAGTTATTCAGAGACATGTGAAGCAAACTTCTATCAAGGTTTGGTGTTGAAATTCGCACAAAAGAATTTTTCGAAAATTTTTTTCTTGTTAGAACTGTGTCATTCATGCTATGTCTCAGATGTGATAGGAAAAAGATGACAGATGCAGTAGAGTTTACGAATGAATTTTTTTCACTGCGTTTTCATCGACAAAGTCTTCGTGGTGTGATTAGGGTATACATCATCTCATTTCATCATGAAAAGGCAGACTTAGAATTTGCTATCGCTAAAGGTTACTTCGTTTTCCAACAGCTCATGGACAGTTTGATGAATAAAGATGTGAAAGGACGATTAGTTGCAGAGATCGAATTTGAGAAAGTGACTGATGAACATGCGGGCGAACGTGTAGTGTTTCATTTTGCATCCTATTCTGCAGAGACGATACATGATCCTAAAGATTTCTATCAGCGACACATGGCGAAAATTGCATCTCGACTAGATTCATTTAATGAGCATGGATTCAACTTGCTCTTATGTCGCATGAAACACATTCATATTCAACTCAATGTGCTAAACGAGATTTGACTACAAGATTTGGGAAAAGCAATCATGAGTCAGTCGTCCGCGTGCCTCCTTTTCCCTGCCACAACGAAGTCAGGGGAGAAACGGAGGTCTCTGATTGGCTCTCATAGTGTCAAATGTGGATTCGCAGGAGACTATAAAAGCAGACATCTCCCCATTTTCTCTTCATTTCATTCTCTTGACTCGAAAAGTGTGTGATTTGCTCAAGTCATTCTCCGTCTCAATTTTGTCTGATTCCATCCTGTTTCTAAATTTACAAGTGAGTGTCATGACTGTGTGGCCTAACCCTTACGAACATTTTAGAAGAGAGGCGCAGGAGAGTGTGTGGCCGATGATTGTACAAGCCTATTTTGTTGAACCATCGCCACCATCGCCACCATCGCCTCCACCACCTAGACGCTTTACCTTCAAGTCCTTTAAGGAATTGAAACTTAATTCGGGTCCTAAGGCCAAGACATTTAATTTACTAGACGATGACGAAGAGTTGGACTTTGGTGATAAGCTTTAAATCATGTGAACGCAGCAAAAGGTCCTCTTAAGGGCCACCTCATATGTCACTGCTAAGCTAAGGATTTTCTTTTCTCTGATGATCATGAATGTACTTAGTGGTATTCTTTCGTTACAGACTGCTATGGCCATGAATCCTACTCCTACTGCTGTATCACTCAATCCTCATCATCTCGAGCTGTGGAATCTGAAAATTGAAAAGGTAATTCACGGCTATCCCACCTACAAACAACTAGTGCGCTACAACGGTGTTCGACTCTCTCTTCAAACGCCGGCGGTATACCTACCAAAAGTGGATACGCAAGTAAATCGTTGCGGTTAAAACCTGAGTATACCTATTGATAATTGGTTGCGTCAGCAGCTTGACATTTTAGAAGACGTCGTGAGGCAAAAGGCTCTTATTCCCACTGAACTATTGCAGTTGTGGCAAGTAAAGAAAACTTCATATTATAAACCTTTGTATCGCGGCATTCGCTGCTTCATTTTACAAAGTAAGTATTGTAAAGTCACTTCAGGAGTGGCAGTTGAACAGTCAGTTGAAACAGAAGTGTCAACGCTAGATGTAGGCTTTTATTCCTTTCATATTGAGGTGCCTGCTGTTTATGTGGGACCTCATCAATCTGACGGTAATTTGATTTCTCTCAATTTGCGTGTTGCCCAAATTCATCATCAACCTGAGTTAACAGGTCTTGATCACATTGAGAGAGTCATTGATTCTTGCGTCAAAGAGTGTCAAGAACCTGTCACCAAACCTAAACGTCGTCGCGCATCAAAGAAGGATGGCGTTACCACCAAAAAGAAATCTTAAGTATTCTAATCAGTTAGTTTATAGTGAATGTGGAAAACGCGGTCTTGTGTGTTATATTCAATTTAAACATTGTAATCATGTTGTATGTATCTTTTGTTATGTAAAGGACAGACATCCTTGTAAATTTCCTGCTCAATGTATTGTCTTGTAATTAAGTGTTTTTGATATTGTAAGTTGTCATCTTCATAGACAGTGAGGGGACACCCATGCAGGAGTTGAGTGCTATTGCAATTAGGGAAAGCGATCAAACTGTTTTTAGTGTATATCATAGATTTGCCTACTGTCCTCCACACAAAGACGAATGGTCACGACGTCATGTGCATGGGCTTGATCCTTCTATTTTGATTCATATTGGATTTGTAAATGAAACGTATTTGATAAGTGATTTCAAACGGTGGCTGTCAGGTTTTCATATTGTTAAAATATTAGGAAATGATTCTGAACGAGAAGCAGCAACACTTCACTTACACATTGATAATTTATATTTACCATGTTGGGTAGATCGTGTAAGACAAGACTATCATATGCATTGTGATCAAAAGAAGTTTAGAGATGAAATGATTTTTGATATGGCTGTATGTTTCGGTGAGAGACATCACCTTTACAGACCACCATCACAATGTAATACTAGAAATAAAGCCACCTACAATTGCAAAACTCTCTTCACGCTGGCATTGTAGTCTCTATGATGTTTATGAACTGTATCTATATTATTGTCAACAGCGTGGGTGTAAATAGATCACGTTTTTACTCCCTGCCAATGAGTGATGATCTTTTCATGAATTGTATTCACTACTCTCTGATTGCTTTGTGAATTTTGATTGATGTTGAATAAACTTACAGTGGAACATGATTGTTATTTCTGTTGTTGTTGTTGTTGTTGTTGTTGTTTTACCCGGCTCCGTCCAGCGGATAGGAGGCTTCGTATCGAGACAGTACGAAGCGACACACCCAGTAAGCAAATTAATGTCTACTGCTGGCGAGGAGTGCCTCGGGGAGGAGATGGCCATTCCGATGCCACCGGAGTGCTAGCATACCCAAGCCAAAGCTATTCACACAGGGTGAACAGCATTGACCGGGGGAGGAAGCAACCCCAATGGTCCCACCCCACACCTTACCTCCGAAGAGGGGCGGCGGCCATCGCTGAGGGGACTTTGGAAAGGCATAGCCAGATATCCACAGGGGAGGAAGCTCAAAGAGCTTTGTTGCATATCCGAACAGCTAAGATTCGGCTGTCAGGATCCCCCGCAACATCAACTTAGTATAGCCACTAAGAAAAGGCAATAAGAATAAGACATCAAACTGCCAACACCAGAGCTGCAGTGGCAAAAGGCCCCTTTTAGTCGCCTCTTACGACACGCAGAGGAACGTCGGTCCTATTCTTTTCAGTCCCGGGAACCGCACGGGGGGGAACCGCACGGGGGATATTTCTGTTTCTATTCATAGTGGAAGTCATTGAAGCAATATGAAATCTATATTCACAACGTTTATGATGACGCATCGTACCTTAAGTAACCACATGTGTCATTTAACTCTTGATCAACAAGGATTCGATGGATTTTTACAAGATTGGAAACTTACATTTAAAGTAAAGATGAATGATATAAAAGTAGTGGCAACTGAAAGCCTTCCTCTCTTCAAAAGATTGATAGAGAGTTTACAACCTCAAGATGTGAAGGCTAGACTCGTTGCTTATATTGAGTTGAAAGATTTGCAAAAACCACTTCGTTTTGGATCCTATTGCTCAGAATGGATTACTCTTAGTGATCAATTTTATGCACGACATATGGAGAAAATTATGGAGAAAATGGAAGAGACGATGGAAGGAAATGCATGCGTTGTTAAAAATATCATGATTCAACTGAGTGTGTTTACATCCTCGACTTTGTTTGATCGTCAACATGTGTAAATGAAATCAGAAGTAGTTCAATGAATCATTCGTTTTATTAACCCTTGTCAGTGTGGGTGGGCACTAGAGTAACTGACTCATTCTGCTCTGTTACTCACAGGTCTTTGTTCGCTAAAAGGGGCGTGTCACTAAAGTCTTTGTGAGGACTAGAACGACCTTGTATATAAATAGGGAAGGCTTCCACCCACGCGGTGAAAAGTTCACGTGTGATAACTCTTTGTCACGTAACAAAGACAGGGAAAACTTGAAAAGGGAAACGCATGCGATTGGAGCTAGGTGGGGTTATGAAACGAACGACTGATCTCATGTCAATCATTTCCGTCCTTGCGCTAACCATGCAGTTACTCGAAGCCATCAACTCTGCTCTCGCACTGGGTACACTGAACTCCCCTACTTTAACATTGGGTAAAAATGCTTTCAATCAAAAGATAACTCATCACGGAAAAGACGTTACCATAAAAAAATCAAGTCATCGGATGGATTATCTAAAAGTTATCTCAACACAGTATGGACTCGCTGTATGTGTACCGTTAGACTATTGGACACGGTTACAATTCAATACTCTTGAAACATTCCTGAAAGAAAATCTCACCATTCCCAAAAATTGTTCGACAAAATGGGAAGCGTCCACAAGTTCACATCATGGAAAGAAGATACATATATGTTCATATGGATAGGCACTGTCTCATCATCCATGAAAAGGAGGGCAACGAATTCGACTTGCTCAATTGCAAACCTCTCCCCATTTTGGGAAAAGGATTCTACTCATTTGAAATTGAAATTCAAACCGCAGGGTTCCGCGCAGGGACGGAAGGTTGTTTACGTTGAATCCCTATCTTGTCTCCTTGACCTTCAAAAATGATGTCCATGTTGATGATGATCAACCACAGTAACACTCTCCACACACTGAGAACGCACCATCGGTCTTTATGAGACCAAGGCCTAACGGCCACCTTATCAAGACAGAAAAATGTACACTCACCATGCCACACATGAACACCACTCTCCTTCTTTCTTAGGAATTGCACTCTTCACTCAGGTTTGAATCATGATCATGTGGAAATTATCAGCATGCCTCTATGTATCACGGAAAGTCAGTGTGTTACATTTCATGATATGAAACGTCAACTTCAGATAACTCTAGAACGCTTTCAACTACGAAGGTTACATCGCGCAATCCTATCCAACTCTTGCCGTCTCATTAACGTAGGAGAAGGCATTGTATTTATTCGCATTCAAGAGATGATTCTACATAATGATCACTGCTACATCGTGATTCCAAAGCCCTCATGGGAAAATTATAAAAGGGAAGTTCACTCAACCCTTATGTCTCTTGTGAATCATGACCACCATCCGCATCATCAACGCCATGCGCGAAATGAATCTCGGAAAGGACACCGATTTAGAACAGTTACATATCCATCTTCACGATTCAGTGTATCATCGCGGTCGTCCACAAATGTTGGTCATTCGCAACGGTCGAAATCTTCAAATCTTTCGCTGCGGCAAAATCCACGTCCTAGGAAACCTTTCTCATTTCGTGATGCAGTCCATGTGTTACGAAGTCGTCAAGAAAATGCGAACAGTCATGCCTCATCTACGTCCCAGTCCCCTGACATTGAAGAATATAGTAGTGTCTGTTCAATTGAAGATGTTAGTGAATCTAGCAAACATTAAAACCAGTAATCATTGTATATTTTATGAAACTGAACTCTTTCCTGCTGCTCTGGATTGGAAGTGGCATCCTGTACATATTGCAGTGTTTCACAACGAACATTGTATCATGACCGGTTTACGTGATATCAGTAAAGTAGCTGACATTGCTAAATCTTTAATGCGCTATCTGTATGAGTCACAGTTAATAGAATCGTGTTAATCACATAATGTGTTTTGAATGAGTCATCGCAATGAACTATCGCCCACACACTTGTCGGTGAAAAGGTCACACTGTCTGACGTGAGGCGCCATCGATGTTGAATGACACGCCCACACACTTGTCGGTGAAAAGGTTGAACAAGACTGATTAGATTCTTATCTAACTGAATGGTGCTTTACCACTTCATGAGTCAGAGCCATTTATAGACATGAGTCAGCAAAGTGTATGATAATTCCTAAGCCGAGGAAATTTTCATGATTTTTCGTTATAAAATCGTTTCGTCATAAATCTTCGTTGGAAACTTTGCTAGAAACTTGAGGATGTTAACTTTCTTTCTAACTTTACAAACAGTGAAATGATTCTAACATTATTTCAAACTTTACAAACAACAACTTTATTTCTAACTTTACAAGCAGTGAAATGATTCTAACTTTATTTCAAACTTTACAAACATCAACTTTACTGTAACTTAACAAGCAGTGAAATGATTCTAATTTTATTTTATATTTCACCTATCTTACAAACAGTGACATGCTTATGCCATTATTACCAAATTAGTCCCACCTATTTGAAACCCAACTTTATGTGAAAGGAAAACAACACAGTATGTACATGATATGTTATTCATCATCACAACTGATTTTCATGGCACCACACATAGGTATTACTGTTGGTAGCAGAAAACAAAGTTTTCATGGCACACATCACCGGAGAAAACAAAGTCATTGAAGGAAATTGTACAGGGACAAAACAAAGTCAGGAAAAACTTTCGATACACCATCGATGATATGTTGTGATCACGATATGGACGCATGTTACAAGGCACTCACTTACAACATCCCATAGAAAACGCCATGGAGAGAAAAACAAAACATCAACCACAACAGAGAGAAAGCACACATCATCACACATCGTCGGACGGAGGAAGAGAAAGTTTCTGTCTCTTGGGTGGAGGTAAATGTGTTTCTGGATGTCCGTAGGGTAATGAGTGGTTGGGACTCATCCAGCATCGCTTGTCTTCCCAAGCGGAGAGGCCTCGTTTCCTAAATGGCGTTGTCGTGACTTGATGTAACTGAGATTTTATGGTCATTTGTACCTTTTTAATTTTGAGTGAATTGACAGCATCCCTATAATCTTGATGTGTCATTTTTCTTACAATTGATTTTGATATGCCTTTCGCCCGTTTTATAGAAATCTCTGAGGATTTTAGTTTCATGGAGTACATCTTGGGGAGAAGCAAGATCATCTCCTCTATCTTTTTGCCGGCGCATTCATCCTTAAAGCAGCCAAGCTTTGCTTTATTTGATATTGAGTAAAGCGGATGGTCAGTGGGATAGTTGGAACTATCAAACTTGGGTGTCAAATAGTTCAAAATATCTTCCTGCTTGACTTGGCTCGTAGTTGTCAAAGCCAGGAAGAAGCTGTCTGTATCACCTCCTACTACTTCCACATGTTGGAGAAGTAGACACGTCTTAAAAGTTTGATAAAATAACTTATACATTTCTAACTTGGAGTGATCCAGAACAGCTTGTCCTACATAAATGGGCTTGCAAAGTTCTACTTTTGATTTTAGCATTTCAATGCCGGCCAGTTCTCCGTAAATAATATCGTGATGGCAAAAGAGAGGTGAACGAAACGATTTTCTGACCGCCTCAGGATCTGTTACTAGACGATAGTCCATGCGCTTTCTTACATCCTCCATGGTTTTACCGAAGATGGCATTGTTCTTAAATTCAAGAAAGTCCTTTTCAAAAGGATTCTTAGATTCAGCCCGTTTCTTGCTATTAAATTCTATATAGGGCTTTCAAAAGGCTTTCTGTCTAAATTGGATAGCGCGATGCACTTTATCGAGTTGCATCCCCACACTTAGATAGAATTTGAGGATGGAGTAGTGAACAATGTAGTGCTGCATATTATACTGAGTGAGCAACAACTTCCTCGTGGGTTTATATTTTAAGTCATTTTCCTTCTCATACTTCCTATTGTATTCCTCCATAAAGGGAGAGAACATATCTGGACTGACTATGCCAGATTCAGGTGCGAGAGGAAAATCAACTGTCTTATTCTTAATACATTCTGGATAGATGAGGTCGACTTCAAATAAATAACCTATGTCGGCCTCATCTTCCTGTGCCATGATGTGTGCAGGATTGGAAAAGTTCTCAATCTCATGGGGCTCTACCCATTCAAAGTCAGACTGTGGCAAAGGATTGGATAATGCACGCCCATATAAATTATTTTGGTCTATGTACACCAAATGCGTGGTCGATCCTATGTCTTGGGTGCTGTTTATGACATGCTTGTTGACAAAAGTCAACCCACCCCGAATGCCACGTTCAAATAATGTATACATTTCTGCATCTTGCAGTAAATGTATTCCCTCCTTCGTCATCTTGAAGGCTGACTGATAGGGTAGACCCGGCAAACTTGCAAAATGGGCGCTGTCTAAAGCGTCCTGTTCTAGCGTGACTTTCCTAAAAGTCTCAAAGACGGCAGCCAACAGATAGACGCCTAATTTTAAGTAGGCAAGCATATAGTCACCAAAAGAGCGACAACCTAGTTCTTGCCATGCTTAGTCTGCATGCCTATAGTCATCCGGCGAACAGTCCTCACCCGTCAAATCGTTCTTAAATTTATCAATGGATGGAAGGGTTTGGTGAGGTGAAATGTTTCTAAATTACTAGCCAATGCGCTTAAGGAAAAAGAAATACATTGAAAACTGTCTATAAACTTTATGTCATAGAAGGCAGTTTTCAATTTTTACAATTTACATAGGATCGACCACGCATTTGATGTACATAGACCAAAATAATTTATATGGGCGTGCATTATCCAATCCTTTGCCACAGTCTGACTTTGAATGGGTAGAGCCCCATGAGATTGAGAACTTTTCCAATCCTGCACACATCATGGCACAGGAAGATGAGGCCGACATAGGTTATTTATTTGAAGTCGACCTCATCTATCCAGAATGTATTAAGAATAAGACAGTTGATTTTCCTCTCGCGCCTGAATCTGGCATAGTCAGTCCAGATATGTTCTCTCCCTTTATGGAGGAATACAATAGGAAGTATGAGAAGGAAAATGACTTAAAATATAAACCCACGAGGAAGTTGTTGCTCACTCAGTATAATATGCAGCACTACATTGTTCACTACTCCATCCTCAAATTCTATCTAAGTGTGGGGATGCAACTCGATAAAGTGCATCGCGCTATCCAATTTAGACAGAAAGCCTTTTGAAAGCCCTATATAGAATTTAATAGCAAGAAACGGGCTGAATCTAAGAATCCTTTTGAAAAGGACTTTCTTGAATTTAAGAACAATGCCATCTTCGGTAAAACCATGGAGGATGTAAGAAAGCGCATGGACTATCGTCTAGTAACAGATCCTGAGGCGGTCAGAAAATCGTTTCGTTCACCTCTCTTTTGCCATCACGATATTATTTACGGAGAACTGGCCGGCATTGAAATGCTAAAATCAAAAGTAGAACTTTGCAAGCCCATTTATGTAGGACAAGCTGTTCTGGATCACTCCAAGTTAGAAATGTATAAGTTATTTTATCAAACTTTTAAGACGTGTCTACTTCTCCAACATGTGGAAGTAGTAGGAGGTGATACAGACAGCTTCTTCCTGGCTTTGACAACTACGAGCCAAGTCAAGCAGGAAGATATTTTGAACTATTTGACACCCAAGTTTGATAGTTCCAACTATCCCACTGACCATCCGCTTTACTCAATATCAAATAAAGCAAAGCTTGGCTGCTTTAAGGATGAATGCGCCGGCAAAAAGATAGAGGAGATGATCTTGCTTCTCCCCAAGATGTACTCCATGAAACTAAAATCCTCAGAGATTTCTATAAAACGGGCGAAAGGCATATCAAAATCAATTGTAAGAAAAATGACACATCAAGATTATAGGGATGCTGTCAATTCACTCAAAATTAAAAAGGTACAAATGACCATAAAATCTCAGTTACATCAAGTCACGACAACGCCATTTAGGAAACGAGGCCTCTCCGCTTGGGAAGACAAGCGATGCTGGATGAGTCCCAACCACTCATTACCCTACGGACATCCAGAAACACATTTACCTCCACCCAAGAGACAGAAACTTTCTCTTCCTCCGTCCGACGATGTGTGATGATGTGTGCTTTCTCTCTGTTGTGGTTGATGTTTTGCTTTTTTCTCCATGGCGTTTTCTATGGGATGTTGTAAGTGAGTGCCTTGTAACATGCGTCCATATCGTGATCACAACATATCATCGATGGTGTATCGAAAGTTTTTCCTGACTTTGTTTTGTCCCTGTACAATTTCCTTCAATGACTTTGTTTTCTCCGGTGATGTGTGCCATGAAAACTTTGTTTTCTGCTACCAACAGTATTACCTATGTGTGGTGCTATAAAAATCAGTTGTGATGATGAATAACATATCATGTACATACTGTGTTGTTTTCCTTTCACATAAAGTTGGGTTTCAAATAGGTGGGACTAACTTGGTAATAATGGCATAAGCATGTCACTGTTTGTAAGATAGGTGAAATATAAAATAAAGTTAGAATCATTCACTGCTTGTTAAGTTACAGTAAAGTTGATGTTTGTAAAGTTTGAAATAAAGTTAGAATCATTTCACTGCTTGTAAAGTTAGAAATAAAGTTGTTGTTTGTAAAGTTTGAAATAATGTTAGAATCATTTCACTGTTTGTAAAGTTAGAAAGAAAGTTAACATCCTCAAGTTTCTAGCAAAGTTTCCAACGAAGATTTATGACGAAACGATTTTATAACGAAAAATCATGAAAGTTTCCTCGGCTTAGGAATTATCATACACTTTGCTGACTCATGTCTGTAAATGGCTCTGACTCATGAAGTGGTAAAGCGCCATTCAGTTAGATAAGAATCTAATCAGTCTTGTTCAACCTTTTCACCGACAAGTGTGTGGGCGTGTCATTCAACATCGATGGCGCCTCACGTCAGACAGTGTGACCTTTTCACCGACAAGTGTGTGGGCGATGGTTCATTGCAATGACTCATTCAAAACACATTATGTGATTAACACGATTCTATTAACTGTGACTCATACAGATAGCGCATTAAAGATTTAGCAATGTCAGCTACTTTACTGATATCACGTAAACCGGTCATGATACAATGTCCGTTGTGAAACACTGCAATATGTACAGGATGCCACTTCCAATCCAGAGCAGCAGGAAAGAGTTCAGTTTCATAAAATATACAATGATTACTGGTTTTAATGTTTGCTAGATTCACTAACATCTTCAATTGAACAGACACTACTATATTCTTCAATGTCAGGGGACTGGGACGTAGATGAGGCATGACTGTTCGCATTTTCTTGACGACTTCGTAACACATGGACTGCATCACGAAATGAGAAAGGTTTCCTAGGACGTGGATTTTGCCGCAGCGAAAGATTTGAAGATTTCGACCGTTGCTCATGCGAATGACCAACATTTGTGGACGACCGCGATGATATACTGAATCGTGAAGATGGATATGTAACTGTTCTAAATCGATGTCTTTTCCGAGATTCATTTCGCGCATGGCGTTGATGATACGGATGGTGGTCATGATTCACAAGAGACATAAGGGTTGAGTGAACTTCCCTTTTATACTTTTCCCATGAGGGCTTTGGAATCACGATGTAGCAGTGATCATTATGTAGAATCATCTCTTGAATGCGAATAAATACAATGCCTTCTCCTACGTTAATGAGACGGCAAGAGTTGGATAGGATTGCGCGATGTAACCTTCGTAGTTGAAAGCGTTCTAGAGTTATCTGAAGTTGACGTTTCATATCATGAAATGTAACACACTGACTATTCCGTGATACATAGAGGCATGCTGATAATTTCCACTTGATCATGATTCAAACCTGAGTGAAGAGTGCAATGCCTAAGAAAGAAGGAGAGTGGTGTTCATGTGTGGCATGGTGAGTGTACATTTTTCTGTCTTGATAAGGTGACCGTTAGGCCTTGGTCTCATAAAGACCGATGGTGCGTTCTCAGTGTGTGGAGAGTGTTACTGTGGTTGATCATCATCAACATGGACATCATTTTTGAAGGTCAAGGAGACAAGATAGGGATTCAACGTAAACAACCTTCCGTCCCTGCGCGGAACCCTGCGGTTTGAATTTCAATTTCAAATGAGTAGAATCCTTTTCCCAAAATGGGGAGAGGTTTGCAATTGAGCAAGTCGAATTCGTTGCCCTCCTTTTCATGGATGATGAGACAGTGCCTATCCATATGAACATATATGTATCTTCTTTCCATGATGTGAACTTGTGGACGCTTCCCATTTTGTCGAACAATTTTTGGGAATGGTGAGATTTTCTTTCAGGAATGTTTCAAGAGTATTGAATTGTAACCGTGTCCAATAGTCTAACGGTACACATACAGCGAGTCCATACTGTGTTGAGATAAACTTTAGATAATCCATCCGATGACTTGATGTTTTTATGGTAACGTCTTTTCCGTGATGAGTTATCTTTTGATTGAAAGCATTTTTACCCAATGTTAAAGTAGGGGAGTTCAGTGTACCCAGTGCGAGAGCAGAGTTGATGGCTTCGAGTAACTGCATGGTTAGCGCAAGGACGGAAATGATTGACATGAGATCAGTCGTTCGTTTCATAACCCCACCTAGCTCCAATCGCATGCGTTTCTCTTTTCAAGTTTTCCCTGTCTTTGTTACGTGACAAAGAGTTATCACACGTGAACTTTTCACCGCGTGGGTGGAAGCCTTCCCTATTTATATACAAGGTCGTTCTAGTCCTCACAAAGACTTTAGTGACACGCCCCTTTTAGCGAACAAAGACCTGTGAGTAACAAAGCAGAATGACTCAGTTACTCTAGTGCCCACCCACACTGACAAGGGTTAATAAAGCGAATGATTCATTGAACTACTTCTGATTTCATTTACACATGTTGACGATCAAACAAAGTCGAGGATGTAAACACACTCAGTTGAATCATGATATTTTTAACAACGCATGCATTTCCTTCCATCGTCTCTTCCATTTTCTCCATAATTTTCTCCATATGTCGTGCATAAAATTGATCACTAAGAGTAATCCATTCTGAGCAATAGGATCCAAAACGAAGTGGTTTTTGCAAATCTTTCAACTCAATATAAGCAACGAGTCTAGCCTTCACATCTTGAGGTTGTAAACTCTCTATCAATCTTTTGAAGAGAGGAAGGCTTTCAGTTGCCACTACTTTTATATCATTCATCTTTACTTTAAATGTAAGTTTCCAATCTTGTAAAAATCCATCGAATCCTTGTTGATCAAGAGTTAAATGACACATGTGGTTACTTAAGGTACGATGCGTCATCATAAACGTTGTGACTATAGATTTCATATTGCTTCAATGACTTCCACTATGAATAGAAACAGAAATAACAATCATGTTCCACTGTAAGTTTATTCAACAGAAATCAAAATTCACAAAGCAATCAGAGAGTAGTGAATACAATTCATGAAAAGATCATCACTCATTGGCAGGGAGTAAAAACATGTTCTATTTACACCCACGCTGTTGACAATAATATAGATACAATTCATAAACATCATAGAGACTACAATGCCAGCGTGAAGAGAGTTTTGCAATTGTATGTGGCTTTATTTCTAGTATTACAATGTGATGGTGGTCTGTAAAGGTGATGTCTCTCACCGAAACATACAGCCATATCAAAAATCATTTCATCTCTAAACTTCTTTTGATCACAATGCATATGATAGTCTTGTCTTACACGATCTACCCAACATGGTAAATATAAATTATCAATGTGTAAGTGAAGTGTTGCTGCTTCTCGTTCAGAATCATTTCCTAATATTTTAACAATATGAAAACCTGACAGCCACCGTTTGAAATCACTTATCAAATACGTTTCATTTACAAATCCAATATGAATCAAAATAGAAGGATCAAGCCCATGCACATGACGTCGTGACCATTCGTCTTTGTGTGGAGGACAGTAGGCAAATCTATGATATACACTAAAAACAGTTTGATCGCTTTCCCTAATTGCAATAGCACTCAACTCCTGCATGGGTGTCCCCTCACTGTCTATGAAGATGACAACTTACAATATCAAAAACACTTAATTACAAGATAATACATTGAGCAGGAAATTTACAAGGATGTCTGTCCTTTACATAACAAAAGATACATACAACATGATTACAATGTTTAAATTGAATATAACACACAAGACCGCGTTTTCCACATTCACTATAAACTAACTGATTAGAATACTTAAGATTTCTTTTTGGTGGTAACGCCATCCTTCTTTGATGCGCGACGACGTTTAGGTTTGGTGACAGGTTCTTGACACTCTTTGACGCAAGAATCAATGACTCTCTCAATGTGATCAAGACCTGTTAACTCAGGTTGATGATGAATTTGGGCAACACGCAAATTGAGAGAAATCAAATTACCGTCAGATTGATGAGGTCCCACATAAACAGCAGGCACCTCAATATGAAAGGAATAAAAGCCTACATCTAGCGTTGACACTTCTGTTTCAACTGACTGTTCAACTGCCACTCCTGAAGTGACTTTACAATACTTACTTTGTAAAATGAAGCAGCGAATGCCGCGATACAAAGGTTTATAATATGAAGTTTTCTTTACTTGCCACAACTGCAATAGTTCAGTGGGAATAAGAGCCTTTTGCCTCACGACGTCTTCTAAAATGTCAAGCTGCTGACGCAACCAATTATCAATAGGTATACTCAGGTTTTGACCGCAACGATTTACTTGCGTATCCACTTTTGGTAGGTATACCGCCGGCGTTTGAAGATAGAGTCGAACACCGTTGTAGCGCACTAGTTGTTTGTAGGTGGGATAGCCGTGAATTACCTTTTCAATTTTCAGATTCCACAGCTCGAGATGATGAGGATTGAGTGATACAGCAGTAGGAGTAGGATTCATGGCCATAGCAGTCTGTAACGAAAGAATACCACTAAGTACATTCATGATCATCAGAGAAAAGAAAATCCTTAGCTTAGCAGTGACATATGAGGTGGCCCTTAAGAGGACCTTTTGCTGCGTTCACATGATTTAAAGCTTATCACCAAAGTCCAACTCTTCGTCATCGTCCAGTAAATTAAATGTCTTGGCCTTAGGACCCGAATTAAGTTTCAATTCCTTAAAGGACTTGAAGATAAAGCGTCTAGGTGGTGGAGGCGATGGTGGCGATGGTTCAACAAAATAGGCTTGTACAATCATCGGCCACACACTCTCCTGCGCCTCTCTTCTAAAATGTTCGTAAGGGTTAGGCCACACAGTCATGACACTCACTTGTAAATTTAGAAACAGGATGGAATCAGACAAAATTGAGACGGAGAATGGCTTGAGCAAATCACACACTTTTCGAGTCAAGAGAATGAAATGAAGAGAAAATGGGGAGATGACTGCTTCTATAGGATCCTGCGAATCCACACTTGACACTATGAATGCCAATCAGAGACCTCCGTTTCTTCCCTGACTTCGTTGTGGCAGGGAAAAGGAGGCACGCGGACGACTGACTCATGATTGCTTTTCCCAAATCTTGTAGTCAAATCTAGTTTAGCACATTGAGTTGAATATGAATGTGTTTCATGCGACATAAGAGCAAGTTGGATCCATGCTCATGAAATGAATCTAGTCGAGATGCAATTTTCGCCATGTGTCGCTGATAGAAATCTTTAGGATCATGTATCGTCTCTGCAGAATAGGATGCAAAATGAAACACTACACGTTCGCCCGCATGTTCATCAGTCACTTTCTCAAATTCGATCTCTGCAACTAATCGTCCTTTCACATCTTTATTCATCAAACTGTCCATGAGCTGTTGGAAAACGAAGTAACATTTAGCGATAGCAAATTCTAGGTCTGCCTTTTCATGATGAAATGAGATGATGTAGTCCCTAATCACACCTCGAAGACTTTGTCGATGAAAACGCAGTGAAAAAAATTCATTCGTAAACTCTACTGCATCTGTCATCTTTTTCCTATCACATCTGAGACATAGCATGAATGACACAGTTCTAACAAGAAAAAAATTTTCGAAAAATTCTTTTGTGCGAATTTCAACACCAAACCTTGATAGAAGTTTGCTTCACATGTCTCTGAATAACTTTGGTCAAAACATCACTTTTGACAAAGTTCGACTCGAGGAGGTGGGGAGGGGAGGTGTTTATTCATCGAAACATTACCGACCCAACTTTTGACGAGAAACACGATGGGAGGGGTCTCAGAGCTCAAATCTGACATTTTCACGAAAAAATCCTAAGTGTCGGAGCCCCATAGTGAAGGTTAGCACTTTTCTCTCCGATTGACTTGAAAATCACCCTACCGCTGTAAAATTGTACGTAAAGTCCAAATCGGCCCTCCGTTTGTCCATCCGAACACTCTTTCACCCCGATATAGGACCTTTCTCATCCCAAAACATCCACTTCCTAACTCCGTCGTTCTTCGGAGATGCCTAAAATCTTAAAGTCACTTTCCACTCTAAACCAGGGAAAACTTGGACAAATGATGCTTTCCACTGAGTTTGTCTCACTCTTAGCTTTCAAACGAGCTGTTGCACCACTTTCTACGGTCACTCCCACCCAAGTTGGAAGTCTGACAGGAGGGGAAGGGGAGGGGTTTTTTTCATCGACACATCACCGACCCAACTTTTGACGAGAAACACGATGGGAAGGGTCTCGGAGCTCCATTCTAACATAGGAACGGTTTCCTCCACTCGGTCCGATCATCCCCAGCACATCCTTGGCCCAGATGACTGATGTTCGCCTGATGACTCATCGCTGCTCATTTTGCACTTGTTTTTGGCATGGGCTTACTACTAGCTCCCTCTGTAGAATTCATGATTATTAACAAATTCAGTGAGACTCCGACTATTACACTGAGGAATTGGCTATTGATAGGGCTCACCCATGTCAACAACGCTCTTCGAGTTATTTGCCAAGCTGAAACATACAATATGGATCTATTGTAAATAATTAGCAGAGGGCACTTTAGGGCCAACTTGAATCGATCATCGCATGTCTGTCAATGTTAAAGATGTTGTCAATGTGCATACATATTGGCATATGTTGTTTTTTTATATTTGCTTAAGCCAATTTTATATCAAATTTTCTGATAATTCATATTTATTTTTTCTGTTCTATCAGTAATTTCTTACCGCAAAATTACATTTACAAGTTAGATTATGGCCAAGCTTGGCAATCGCGTTCGGCGTGACCGGGCAACGGTGGGCACAGCAACGATGTACATGTAGGCCTACAACCATAGCTAGGCTTCATACTTATTACAAAGAAGCAATCTGCATGATCAAAAGTAAAGACGCAGGTCCTTTTTCTGTTCAGAAAAGTCATATATATGGTGAATTGTAAGAGGATTTCACTCTGCTTTTATCTAAGAATGAAACAATTGGTTTTCATTTGTGCTATTCCTATATAACATGCGCTCTTCAGATTTAATAATCAACTCACATAAAACAATGCAATGAAGTCTAATTGAAAGAATTGTATCAACAGGATGCTCCTATTTACAACTGCGTTTTGCAAAACATCTGCTAAAGTAGAATAGACTATTATTTATTGCAATTTGGACGCCGTATTTAGACATATATAAAAATTTCTTGATTTATTATTGAAATGCGTTTTAGTTCTGTAATTACTAAAAAGAGGCAATGAAAAGGAATATTTGTTGCTGGTTTACAAATATTTTCAAATTCATGCAACATGAGCTGATTTTCACTGGTTTCGTTGCACACAAGGTAAAAACACGTCTATTTCCTATCTAGCCCTTTATAATATTAAATATCTTTGATTAGGTCATAGAGTAAATATATTAGGTAGAGTGGTAACTCCGCATTTATTAAATCCACAATGTGTATACACTTTCAATTTTATTAAAGGAACTCATGGGAGACACAGTCGGAATTGTTTCCAAATGTGAGATATGCATATTTATGCAGTTTTGAAAAAATTAAAGCGGAATTCATGATAGCATAAAGCAATAGGAAATGATATTATTTTACAGATAATCCGTGTCTGACAGCCTTGGTAAGGAAATGTTTGTTAAATTGGCAACTCGATGACCTGCGCTATTGCATTCATGGAAAACCTTAAGAGAATCTTCTAAGCGTGATCAGACAACACCTGCCATGACATGGCAAAATCAAAGATTCAAAGACAATGATTTCAATTAACTTTGAAAGATGTAAATGGGTCCACATCATTATTCAGTTTCAAGAAATAAAGCATGAATTTACTGAATCATAAAATTAAGAGTACTAAGTAAATCTACACCACTGGACCGCGGAAGATGGACGCCGTCGACCGACCTCCCCCCCCCTCCTGTCAGACTAGGGCGTCGGCCCTAGTCCGCCGCCTGGTTGCTTCGAGTCCGACTACCCCCCCTCTGGAACGACGGCGTTGCCAGAGGTTGTTCGTGGTGCGCTCTCCAGGTTGGCGTGGTGTGCCGGCCAGGTTGGAATGGTGGAATTTCGGTGCGAGACCACTCCCATCGTGTTTCTCGTCAAAAGTTGGGTTAACAAAATTTTTCCACCCCCCGGCAGCGATCTTCTAATTTTGGTTCTAGTGGATGGATTTTGTCTTATAGATACTCATTTGAAAGAGGAGAAAAAACTGCTCAATGACATTTTTGTTGCGAGTCAATCGGATCAGCCGTTCAAAAGTTAGAGCTGTTCCAAGATTTCACGTCGGACCTCACCTGAAAAAATCCTAAGTGTCAGAGTGACTTTGTATGGGAAAAATTTTTTTCCAAAGTGTCGAATTTCAACCTGGGACCCTGACCAAATTTTGTTTCATCAAATTTCACCGACCCCCCCCTCGGCAGCGATCTTCTAATTTTGGTTCTAGTGGATGGATTTTGTCTTATAGATACTCATTTGAAACAGGAGAAAAAACTGCTCAAAGACATTTTTGTTGCGAGTCAATCAGATCAGCCGTTCAAAAGTTAGAGCTGTTACAAGATTTTAGGTCAGACCTCAGATTTGACGAAAAAATCCTAAGTGTCAGAGTGACTTTGTATGGACAAAATTTTGAAAATTTTTCCAAAGTGTCGCATTTCGACCTGGGACCTTTACCAAAACATTTTTCATCAAATTTCTCCGAACGGTAGCGGGGGAGGGGGGTCAGTGAAAAGTGATGAAAAGGTTTGGTAAGGGTCCCAGATTGAAATTCGGAAGTTTAAAATTTTTCAAAATTTTCACCACACTGGAGCTCCCACACTTAGGAATTTTTTCACTTGTGGCATGTTACATGGACATGTGCTGACGGACCATCTTCCCGTGGTCATATGAGAATGGTTCAGGTGTCATATGATAGAAAATGATGAGACAAATCGTTTGCAACAAACCGCATGTCGCTACGATGAATACTTTCGGAGATAGAGCCATTTTAAGTTTTCTTCTGAGCATATATAAACCCAAGCAACGTAAGTCTGATCACTTCATCGAAAGACGAGGTAAGCGACGGTCCTCGCTCTGAGCTCCCGATATCGGGTGTTTCAGAGGACTCTATCTTTTGAAGTAGGCAAGCTATCTTCTTACTTCAACGTTTGTGTGATAGAGTTTTATAGTGTCTTTACTACTGATAAAATTTTTTAAAAGTAGTATGAGCAGTAAAAATGCGGAATTTTTTTTAAATTCTTAATTTTCAGTTTTTTCAAAGTTTTAACATGTATTAAATATAACCAAAAAGAGGCAAATTTCTACGGGCACTAGACGCTTTATTTGATTTGTGCGAGCTTTCGGCTATCCGCCTTAATCTTGCACATAAAGTGATGACAAGTAAAGAAGATCGCAAACAGAATTTACACCAAAATCAATAAATCATTAAAGACAGATACTGAACGTCAAAGGTCAAAAGGGCAAAGCAAGCATACTACTAAAAAGAAAAATAGTAGGGTAAAGAAATAATAAAAAATTGTTACAGAATGTTAAGCTGCACACCTTTACAATTGTTCATCAGCTTGGAAGAGTCTATGCTGTTTATATATAAAGATTCAAGTATGGACCTCTTTTGATAGTTCTTTATGCCTGAATGAATGATTTTCCACTTGACTGTCGGCTGAGTACCTGGATGTTTTGTAATAAAATGCTCCCGAACAGCAGAATCAGAGGAATTTAAAAACAAATGCTCGTTAAGACGAGACTTGATGAGACGTTTAGTTTGTCCAATGTAAATTTCACCACATAAATTACAATTAATTTGATATATGACGCATTTTGAGAAGCACATATTGCGTTTATCAGACATGGGGCAGAATTTGCAATTAGCATCACACTGCAACTTCTCTATAGGTGGATGAAAAATTCGCTTCAATGATTGTCCACCGTAAAACCATGGGTTCACCAAGTCTTCGATTCCTAATCTTTTCAAGAACGAAGTGTAGTGTCTTTTAGTGACTTCATCAACGTATGGACACTTGATGTAGGCTCTAATAGTATCTGGAGGCTTGTTGAGGGGATCAGACTTTCTTCGATTGTATAGTCTGAAAGAGGAGTCAACAAAGCGTTTAGGATATCCGTTTCTAGAGAATTTTTCCTTTATCAAATTAAAAGAGTACACTTTGTTCTCTTGTGTGGTAGATCTGTAGTCAGCTCGTCTAATCTCACCGAGAACAATGCCCCTTTTGATTGATATAGGACAGTTTGAGTTCCAGTGTAAAATAGCTCCACTATGAATCGGCTTGCTGAACAGTCTGGATTGGAAACAACAACCATCGAAATATATGTCGCAATCAAGAAATGGAAGAAAACCATCAGTATTAGGCAATTCCAAAGTAAATGCAATACATGGATTCAAATTATTGATAAATGAAAGTATTTCTTGGCTGGAAATATCTGCTGCCCAAACACAAAATACATCATCAATGTAACGCCGCCATAGTATCTCTGCACCAAACTTTTCGCGTATGTCAAATTCAAGATAATCCATGTAAATAATAGCAAGTTGAGGTGCGACAGGATTCCCCATTGCTAGACCTTTATTTTGCTTGTATTGAATACCATCAATAATGGTGCGATCACAGGTCAAGGCCATTTTCACTAGTTGAATAGCATCATTCACGGATACACTATTGAAAAAATGATCATTTTGGTGATATTTCTCAAGAAAAGTTCGCAAGACATCGAACATACCAATAGTGATACCACTGGTATCAAGGGGTATTGATCCGTATAAGTTAGTGACGTCAAACGATGCAAAACCACTAATTTGAAATGGGAAATTATTGCGGTATATGTACTCGATATATGTGAAGTCACATACTTGATCAGCTTTTGGAGATGATTTGACAATAATCTTGAAAGTTTGGTGGAGGGTCCGTCGAAGGCTGCAGTTATGGGGCGTCCTTTGAGATCTCCATCTTTATGATCCTTTGGTAAGATATATGGCGCATTGGGCTTAGGGTCACTGCATTTCGTTGTCATAAGTTCATCCATAACATCGACAGACTCACTATATCATTTTTTCAATAGTGTATCCGTGAATGATGCTATTCAACTAGTGAAAATGGCCTTGACCTGCGATCGCACCATTATTGATGGTATTCAATACAAGCAAAATAAAGGTCTAGCAATGGGGAATCCTGTCGCACCTCAACTTGCTATTATTTACATGGATTATCTTGAATTTGACATACGCGAAAAGTTTGGTGCAGAGATACTATGGCGGCGTTACATTGATGATGTATTTTGTGTTTGGGCAGCAGATATTTCCAGCCAAGAAATACTTTCATTTATCAATAATTTGAATCCATGTATTGCATTTACTTTGGAATTGCCTAATACTGATGGTTTTCTTCCATTTCTTGATTGCGACATATATTTCGATGGTTGTTGTTTCCAATCCAGACTGTTCAGCAAGCCGATTCATAGTGGAGCTATTTTACACTGGAACTCAAACTGTCCTATATCAATCAAAAGGGGCATTGTTCTCGGTGAGATTAGACGAGCTGACTACAGATCTACCACACAAGAGAACAAAGTGTACTCTTTTAATTTGATAAAGGAAAAATTCTCTAGAAACGGATATCCTAAACGCTTTGTTGACTCCTCTTTCAGACTATACAATCGAAGAAAGTCTGATCCCCTCAACAAGCCTCCAGATACTATTAGAGCCTACATCAAGTGTCCATACGTTGATGAAGTCACTAAAAGACACTACACTTCGTTCTTGAAAAGATTAGGAATCGAAGACTTGGTGAACCCATGGTTTTACGGTGGACAATCATTGAAGCGAATTTTTCATCCACCTAAAGAGAAGTTGCAGTGTGATGCTAATTGCAAATTCTGCCCCATGTCTGATAAACGCAATATGTGCTTCTCAAAATGCGTCATATATCAAATTAATTGTAATTTATGTGGTGAAATTTACATTGGACAAACTAAACGTCTCATCAAGTCTCGTCTTAACGAGCATTTGTTTTTAAATTCCTCTGATTCTGCTGTTCGGGAGCATTTTATTACAAAACATCCAGGTACTCAGCCGACAGTCAAGTGGAAAATCATTCATTCAGGCATAAAGAACTATCAAAAGAGGTCCATACTTGAATCTTTATATATAAACAGCATAGACTCTTCCAAGCTGATGAACAATTGTAAAGGTGTGCAGCTTAACATTCTGTAACAATTTTTTAATATTTCTTTACCCTACTATTTTTCTTTTTAGTAGTATGCTTGCTTTGCCCTTTTGACCTTTGACGTTCAGTATCTGTCTTTAATGATTTATTGATTTTGGTGTAAATTCTGTTTGCGATCTTTTTTACTTGTCATCACTTTATGTGCAAGATTAAGGCGGATAGCCGAAAGCTCGCACAAATCAAATAAAGCGTCTAGTGCCCGTAGAAATTTGCCTCTTTTTGGTTATATTTAACACTTGAATCCGAGCACGTGCAGAACCATCTCATTTTTAACATGTATTCAAAGGTATTAAGGTATTAACATGTATTAAGGTATTCAAGTATGTTGAGTTCAAATCTGCTATCAGATTTAAAATTTAACTAAAGCTAAGGCAGCTTTGAGGGGTTAGATCCCAGCTACTAATCACTACCTTTGACTCGGCGTTGCTGTTACCACTTCAGGGCAGTGACAATGATGTCTTAAGCTGTAAATAGTGGGTATCGGGGAAGATCTCTCACTTCCCTAGTGATCAGTACAAGGCCTTTGGGCTGTCGACGGGATCGAGTGCCACTCACTACACTCAAATCTATCATTCCTCACTAAGTGTTGACATTATGTTGAATGTTGACTAAGTTGAATGTTGAATGTTGAATAAGTGTTGAATGATGACATTATGTTTTAGGCCGTATACTACATTCAAATCTGCTATCAGATTTGAAATTTAACTAAGTCTAAGGCAGCTTTGAGGGGTTAGATCCCAGCTACTGATCACTACCTTTGGCTCGGCGTTGCTGTTACCACTTCGGGGCAGTGACACTGATGTCTTCAGCTGTAAATAGCGGGTATCGGGGAAGATCTCTCACTTCCCTAGTGATCAGTACAAGGCCTTCGGGCTGTCGACGGGATCGAGTGCCACTCACTACACTCAAATCTATCATTCCTCACTAAGTGTTGACATTATGTTGAATGTTGACTAAGTTGAATGTTGAATGTTGAATAAGTGTTGAATGATGACATTATGTTTTAGGCCGTATACTACATTCAAATCTGCTATCAGATTTGAAATTTAACTAAGTCTAAGGCAGCTTTGAGGGGTTAGATCCCAGCTACTGATCACTACCTTTGGCTCGGCGTTGCTGTTACCACTTCGGGGCAGTGACACTGATGTCTTCAGCTGTAAATAGCGGGTATCGGGGAAGATCTCTCACTTCCCTAGTGATCAGTACAAGGCCTTCGGGCTGTCGACGGGATCGAGTGCCACTCACTACACTCAAATCTATCATTCCTCACTAAGTGTTATGCTTTAGGCTGTACACTACATGATTCAAAACTTATACTAATTTCATTACCTTACAGTTAACCATGGTAAACAACGATAAAAAGAAAAAATCAATCGCCGAGACGGTCTCAAGGACCACATAAAGAAGGCAGGGGCCGACCACATGGTTATCCTGAGTAGGGTTGCCTGTCCGAAAGTGTAAGGTGTTGTTGGTTGTTGGGCAGGAGGCCGAGTTCTATCTGAGGCATGGTGAGTGTACAGGAGGGTTGGTGACCGATTTGAGATTTGTGGAGTTGATGAATGCTGAGAGGGAGCGAATGTTGGGGAAAGAGAAAGAGGCCAAGAATGTTGTTGAGAATGCTAGTGGGAATGTTGTTGAGAATGCTACTGGGAATGCTGTGGAGAATGAGGTAGAGAATGCTGTGGCCGGTTTGAAGGCTGAGAAGTGGCGGAAGAGAGTGTTTGAGAGTGATGATGAGGATGATGTGGATTTGGATAGGGAGCGAGTGAGGAAGCGTGTGAGGAAGTTGAGCTCTTCTTCGTCGGAGGTATCGAATATTGTCATTACCGACCCCCCGCAGAGCTCATCTTGCCCAATGTAGAAGGGTGGTGGGGTACGGAAGCAGTCGGCGCGGTGGGATGAGGATATGGAGAAGAAGCATGTGTCGCAGCAAGCGGCACATGCTTTGTTGGTTGATCGATATGAAAGTTTGAAGAAGGTGAATGAGAGAACGTTGGTCGAGTTGAGTGAGCTGAAAATGAAGGCGGTGAAATGCAAGGAGGTGGCGGATGAGAATATCCGTATGAGGCGTATTGTGAAAGAGTTGAAGGAGAATGTGCGAGTGTTGGAAGACGAGAATGATGAGCGAGAGAAGAGGACGAGTGCTGCAGAGAGGAGAATGGGAAAGGCAGAGTCGAAGTATGAGGAGTTGATGAAGGAGATGACTGTATTGAGAGCGAGGAATGCTGAGTTGGAGAGGAGTGTGAGTAGGCAGGGTGATGAGAGAGAGTCGTTTGCGAAGTTGGAGCGCATGAGGAATGAATGGAATCGCTTGAATGAGGACAGAATGTTTGAATTTCACATTCCTATTCGGGATAACCATCTGGACGGTCGAGTCCTTGTGAATCAAAGTTTGGATGAGTCGATCATCTGCTATAATGGCCATCCAAGTAAAAAATGCCTCCACGCCACTCTCTGTATGCGCGGGCATCTACATAAATTTTCAGTGAGGAAGCCCGCGAGACTACCCAAGGATGGCTAACTTGGTAAGTAAAAAGCAAATAAGATAGTATATCCTATTCTAATACATATCATTTTCATTGCAGATCTTTTCCCTGCCTTCACCACTCCCGAGAACGAACCAACGGCTCTCATAAGGGCCACCATGGGGCAAGACATGATAGAACCTCCACGCGGTTTGCCCTGGGCAGTCTTCAGACTGGCGAATACTATCATTAAGTTGAATCTGCTATCAGTCAACTTGAACGTTGCGTCGCGTTAGAGGGGTATATAAACCACTACCTCTCATTTCACTTCAGTTCAATCATGCAGACGCCGAACACTCAAGTCAGCTCTCCTGACCAGCCTCGGTTAAAGCCGATAAATTCATTTCGCGAGTTTTAGCGAGCTGACGAGCGAAAACAGATTTACAGCAATCTGGCACGGATAGGTGCATCGCAGTTTAGCGATGATGATACGACTGAGTGGGACTACATACCACCCCCAACTACTCAGTCGGCATCAGTAGAGGTCGATGCTGTTACCATGGAGAGAGTCAAAGACTCTCTCAGCAGAATCGGCCTGAAGTATGAAGGCTGATGACGGTCACGAGAACGAGCCACCGGTCCCGAGAACGAACCAACGGCCCTCATAAGGGCCACCATGGGGCAAGATTTGATAGAACCTCCTCGCGGTTTGCCCTGGGCAGTCTTCGGACTGGCGAATACTATCATTAAGTTGAATCTGCTATCAGTCAACTTGAACGTTGTGCAGTCGATTGCTATCCCTGAAGCATTCTCATTCGCTGTTGAGCAATTCATTGTTGAAAACCCTATATAAGCCAGAAGATTGTAGCGCTTCTCATTCAATTTTAAGTCACGATGGAAGCAAAATCTCCTGCTAGTACCATTCCCGACTTCATCATCCTCGACGAGTGGGATGAAGAGGATGAGAAGCAGTGTGAGAAGAAGGGGAAGATCAAGAAGATCATTTGGACGTATGAGGTGTGGACTCCAAATACCACCCGCATCCGAAAGGTGCCAGATGCACCACCACGACTTAGGCGGTATAGGGTATACGAGAACCTAACTGTCATACCTATTGACTATTCAAGCCAATAGTCAACTTGCCACCAAGAACGAACCAACGGTCCTGATAAGGACCACCATGGGGCAAGACATGATAGAACCTCCACGCGGTTTGCCCTGGGCAGTCTTCGGACTGGCGAATACTATCATTAAGTTGAATCTGCTATCAGTCAACCTGAGCGTTGCAAATGAAGTTCGGTGTAATACTTCCTTTCGACGGGCGTTCCTGTAAAGGGCGGCGGTGAAACCCGTAGCTGTGTATACCGCAAGGGAGATTCGGCAATGGTCAATCTTGTTAAACCTCTCTGCGTCATGTTTGCAAGTGATTGCCTCTGTCTCAACGTAGTATGCATTCGCGCCAGGGCGACATTTAGCCAACTGTCGAAGGTTGCCTTATAAACTTTCCATTGCATACGTTATGAGAACCATGAGTTCTACCTGTCTCTATCAATGAGACGAATTGATGAATGGAATGAAATGGGAGGACACTCAACATACACACTTCACACGCAACATAACACACTTCTCTCTTCCGTAGTCTAACAAGCTCTTTACACATGGATCGCAGTCGATTGCTATCCCTGTATCAGAAGTGTAAGCTATCTTAATTTTATTTGACACTATTTCATCTACCATCATCGCCCATATGAAATGTTATAAGATTTACAAGTTAGACAAAGCGTGCTACTATTTCCAAATGAAAAAGTATACATGGTTAAATCATCCACTTAAGCCCCATCCGTAGTCTAACAAGCTCTTTACACATGGATCGCAGTCGATTGCTATCCCTGTATCAGAAGTGTAAGCTATCTTAATTTTATTTAACACTATTTCATCTACCATCATCGCCCATATGAAATGTTATAAGATTTACAACTTGAACTAAGTGTGCTACTATTTCCAAATGAAAAAGTATAAATGGTTAAATCATCCACTTAAGCCACATCCGTAGTCTAACAAGCTCTTTACACATGGATCGCAGTCGATTGCTATCCCTGTATCAGAAGTGTAAGCTATCTTAATTTTATTTAACACTATTTCATCTACCATCATCGCCCATATGAAATGTTATAAGATTTGCAAGTTAAACTAAGTGTGCTACTATTTCCAAATAAAAAGTATACATGGTTAAATCATCCACTGAAGCCCCATTCAAGTAAGTCAGTATGACAGCAAAGATAATACGAAACAAAAATTTATTATGGCATGTATTTCAAAAGGTCTTCATCGTCAATATCGTCTCAGAGTCTGACTTCACACAGATCACAAAAACAGTTCACTTGCTTCAATCGTTCTTCTACCGCGAGCCTCACTTTGTCGATGTACTCCCACTCCGCCATAGTTCGTGGCTGGGAGTTAGGGGTGTACCATTCCCATAATTGATGGAGGAATTTGGTGCTGGTGATCTCCATCACATCATCAGTATCGTACTGCAGATACTTCCACCTCACGCCTGTTAAGTCGGGACACTCCTTCTCACATACACTCTCCTCTTCGTCGTCCGCTGGTAATGACAACTTTCCAATGTTGTCGAGTCGGTATACTTTCTCCACCTTCCCCTTCGTTGGAGCGTTTGGTGCAACGAGCGCCTTTGGCGATGAGCATGGAGAAGAAAACTCCAATGTAGTGTTCGGTGTTGTCGGAGGGCTTGTCATGTTGACTGTGAATAATAACTTTGAAATGTTTTCTAATTCTTAAGTATAAACAAGCAACCAATCAGAATGAACAGCCAATGAATGATGAATATGAACGTATATATGCAAAGTGACATTCGTGTCATTTCACTCTGTCTTTGAGACGTGTAAGTGAACTGTTCTCTAGTAAATTCCAAATTTGAGACGTATTATTTGAGTGAAGTCTCTATCTTGTTGAAGAATCAACCTTAAACATAATTTCCTTGAAATGGTAAGTTGAAGATTTCCTCTCTCATCTCCCTCAAACGTGTGGCTAATAGCATCTTCTTCAATTTCAGGCATCTACTTCATCACCAAAGCCCTCCCTTCTCGAGGAAAGTTTAGAGCTGTTGAGTGAAGGTAGGTTGTAACAATACACTGAGACTTAAACAGAGATGATAGAATGATTTCTCTTTCAGGTGATGTTAGTTCCAGCTCAGGACTCTCGCGACAAGGCAACGAGTGGGAATGTGCTGACTGCGGACATATTTTTACAAGGAAGCACAGTCTCCTTCGACACATCAAACAACGTGTGTGTGTCAACGCGAAGCGGCATCAATCTCCGGAGGTGAAGTTGATTCTGACGATGACATCTCCTTTCCTTGTGATTTGTGCCCTCTTTCTTTTGATAGCCCTTTTCAGCGATCTTCGCACAGACTTCAACACACGCATGCAAATGATCACTACACCAACGGTACCTCTACCATCTCCCTCATTAATGTTTCACACAATAATTTAGTACGCGACTACTGCATGGAGTCCAATACTCAAATAGTAGATTTTCCTGAGTGGCTCCTTCAAAATTCAAACATTATTGAAGCGCTCTTCAACAATTTAGACAATTTTAGAATGAAGGCGCTCATCTACCTTAAACTAAAATATATTAAGATAGATTTTCAAACGGGTCCAGTGAGAATACAGTTTCATGTTCCTTCCTCTTCCGCAACCGAAGTTGTAGACTGCGAGTCTTGGCTAAATTTCCATATTCAATGTTTAAAATCGAATGTAGATAAGTTCAATCAGCGCGACAGCGCTCTCATTTTTGATGGCGTGGACTCAGCCATGTTCACAATTTCCCTATTAGAAAGTCATGCAGCTCGAGGCACATTTAAACTACCAAAAACGTTGTATAATAAGAAAGCTGTCATCAATGTCGATTGTAAATCGCAGTGTTTCAAATATGCCGTCCTATCCATTCTCCACTATAATGATATCAACGCGCATCGAGATCGCACCTATAGCTATAGACGGTGGGAGGATGAACTAGACTTTGAAGGTTGTGATAGTGACAACATGAAAATCAAAGATGTAGAAACGTTCGAGAAACATAATCAGATTAAAGTTGTAGTTCACGTGTGGGAGAAGGGGTTGAAGGGTGCCCGCTATAATTCACGTTCAACTTGTTATGAACGTGTAGTCAATCTCTTATTAGTAAAACAAGATGATAGCGAGGAATGACCCTACTTTGGTATTCCCAAAATCTCTCCCTTGTATGCACACTTGGGACACTCTAAAAGTGGTGAACATTTTGTATGCGACCGCTGCATCCGCTCCTTTTGGAGTAAACATAAATTTCTAAGTCATTATGAATGGTGCAAGCGGGGTAAATTACAAATGGAACGCATGCCCAAAGACAAAATCTTTTCACATAGAGAGAATGGCGATGAACTAAGTCCTCTTCGTGTCATTTACGCAGACATAGAATGCTATATCGATGATATCATCCACAAGCCAGCAGCCATATCCTGCTATGAAGTATGGCATGACCATTTCCAAAATAGAAAAAATAAAATGCACGTCTGGCAAGGTGAGGATTGTATTTACTAATTCCGACAATTCCTCGAACAGGCTGTAAAATTTCAACAAAATTATGATGGTGAACTCTATCGCAGACCATTGCATATGACAGCAGATGATCAAGCAAAATTTGATAGTTGCAACGTTTGCCCCAAATGCAGTAAAACATTTGATGATGATAAGATTAAGAAAGTGCGCGACCATGATCACATCACTGGTAAATTTAGAAACGCACTCTGTTCAAAATGCAATTTTTCACTTAGGATGAAACGGCGTACATTACCCGTCATTTTCCATAATTTCAAGGGCTACGACAGCCATATGATAATAAAAGGAGGTTTAGGTCAAATGAAAGAGTGGAAGTTTGATGCAATAGCACACACGAGAGAGAAAAGTTTATGGCCATGACAGCAAAAGTGCCTGTCGATAAAACTAAAGAAAATAAGACGGTCTATTTTGATATAAAATTTTTAGATTCCTACCAATTTATGACTGCATCACTGGCCTCTCTCGTACAAAATCTAAAGTCTCTTCCACTAACACAAAATCTTAAGAAACAATATCCAAATCTAACCGATGAAGTCATCACACGGAAAGGAGTCTTTCCATATGCATATTTTGATGCGATTAGTAAACTCGGCGAGACTTCTCTTCCACCCATAGATAAATTTAAAAATGATTTGACCGGCGCAGAATGTAAGACCGAAGATTATGGTCATGCACAAGATGCATGTATAAAATTTGACTGCCATACATTTGGAGAATATATGATTGCCTATATTAAGTTAGATGTTTTTTTGCTGGCTGATGTATTTCAGGAGTTTCGACGAGTGGTATTACAAGAAGATAAGTTAGATCCCGTCCACTTTGTCAGTCTGCCAGCCATGTCCTTTAAATCAGCCTTTAAAATGACTGGTGAGACCATTCATCTCCTACAAGACCCCGAGATGTATAACATATTTGAGCGCGGAATACGCGGTTGTCTCACATTTGTAAATAAACATCATATAAAATCTGAAACAGTAGGTGATGATCATATCCACCTAAAGTACTATGACCAAAATAATTTATATGGCAGTTCACTGTCTAAACCACTACCTCATTCCGAGTTTAGTTGGTTAAAACAAGATGAGCTTGAGTATTACTCCAACCCTTCAAACATACTGAAGATTCCAGATGAAGGTGATTGGGGATATTATTTTGAAGTGGATTTGATTTATCCAAATAGCATTAAAAATAAAACTGCTGATTTCCCACTCGCACCTGAATCTGGTGAAGTGACTGAAGATATGTTTTCACCATTCATGTCACAATTTCATGATAACTTAAGAGAGTGTGGACAGCCAAGACATGAACCATGCCGCAAACTTTTACTCAGCCAATATGATAAGAAAAATTATCTCGTGCACTTCTGCATACTAAAATTCTATTTAGAAATGGGCATGCTTCTAAAGTCAGTTCACCGCATCATCAAATTTAGACAGAAAGCCTTCCTCAAACCATATATTGATAGTGACAGCCAGAAACGTGCACTAGCCCAAAATAATTTTGAAAAGGATTTTTATAAGTATAAGAATAATAGTCTATTTGGTAAGACGATGGAGGATGTTAAAAAACGCATGAACTACAAACTAGTCATTGATGATCAAAAATATCACAAATTGACCTCATCACCTCTTTTCATTGATAGAGACATTATCGATGAGGACCTTGTAGGTGTTAAAATGATAAAATCTGAAGTTGAGTTGTGCAAGCCCATCTATATTGGGCAAGCCGTTTTAGATTATTCCAAGCTTGAAATGTACCAACTTTTTTATAAAATACTAAAACCATGTCCTCTCGCAAAAGAGGTTCGTTTGTTGGGTGGTGATACAGATAGCTTATTCTTAGGTATTACCACTCAAAAAGATTTAAATTTTAATGAAGTAGCTAAGTCATAAGGAAAATTTTGCGACACATCTAACTACAATCCCACTCATCCACTCTATTCCATACAGAATAAAGCCAAACTTGGTTGTTTTAAGGATGAAACAGCAGGAAAGGAAATAGATGAAATGATTCTCCTCCGTCCTAAAATGTATTCCATGAAATTAAAAGAATGTGCAGATAGTATTAAGCGTGCTAAAGGTATATCAAAATCCATTGTTCACAAAATGAAACATCGCTCCTATAAGAAGGCCTATAAAAATAAAACTATAACGTTTGTCAATATGACAATCTTAAAATCTCAAGTTCATACTGTGAAAACGTACACGTTCAAGAAACGAGCGCTTTCAGCATGAGAGGATAAGAGGTGTTGGATAGGACATAACACATCTCTTCCACATGGACATCCTGACACAAACATACCTCCACCCAAAAGAATAAAACTCACGCTACCACATTCAGGAGACGTCTTAGCATAATCAACTTTAACTCAGTATTTTGATGTTGCTTTTTGTAGATATACAAGGTTGTTTTATGTATCGCATTAGATCCTTTCTTCCTTGTGAATATATGCCTACAGTCAGCCCATTCCCCCTATATCTATGAAAAGACTTTTTCATACACATATTTTTATTTCAATAAACATATCACAATGACTTCATTTGTTTTCCGAAACACTAAAATTACGAGGGATTTAGCATCTTTGACATGGATGAACTCATGTAGACCATTTGTAATTTTGATAGAAATAGAGGGTATAGTTTGTTTGATAACAGGATGGTAGAAAATAGGTTGAAACATCTTCTCGACTATTCCATATAAAGCATCCTTATCATGAATGAAATCACGTAAAATGTGTTCTTTTTCCTCGCCAACAGAAATAGGTAGAATCAAATCACTTTGAATGTAAAGGTGTTGTTCATGTTTATCAAGTGTCATTGATGTTTCTATACCAATCGTATGCGCAGCAGTAAACATATTTTGTAGCATTCAAAACCAAAGAGTTTTTTCAAATTTTTACTCAATTGACATTGAATGTCATCACCCAGTTTCAGAACAACGCGTTGATTTTCAATTGAAAACGAAATGTGGTGTGTCTTTACATCATATTTACTTTTCATCACATTCTTCATCTTCTGCTGTATATAAGGATTTACTACATGAATGAAGCTTTCAACTGTATGATATAGACGCGGCATTATATTGATAGCAACTTTATATTCTTCATAAGACTGGTAAATTTTCTTGATGCGATCACCATAGATGTCCACCCACCATTCATCATTAACTGAATCAGCTTTATTGTGATGTTCATGAGAAGCATACACCACACCGCTTCCAATAATAGGTGTATAATGTCTTACAAAATGACGCAAGGTTGGAGAGAAATAAACTGTAAGTTTGTCATTATATTTCTGAATAACCAACTTATTTTTGTCCGCCATAATTTTCTCTCCATACTTCTTACCCACAGTCTCATTCCATCGTTTTACTAACTCAATAAGTGATAAAGGTTGAACACCACGCTTTTTCAAAATGATGCGTTCTTCACATTCTACAACATTTTCATCAAATATCTTAAATTTATAATGAAATTTGTTGATTCGATTTGAATAAACTTTTTTAACATTTGCAGTAGCAGTTGACGTTAGATGTAGTCCATGGCCAAAACCGAGATGTGGATAGAATTCATTATCCAACCTCAGTGTAAGACCTTTAGTAAAAGAATGAAAGCGAAGGAACTGTCTCCCACTCCAATGATAGATAGTAAACTCATAAACTTTCTGATCCTTATTCTTCATGATGGAAGTATTACCACTATTGAACGCCTTAATAATTTTCTCATTCCCAAATGGACCATAATAATCTGATTTTATCTGAATCCATTCATAGTTCCACTTTCCATCTGACGTTAAATTGTATGGGAACTGGAATGCATTATTCATCGTTATTCCATCATGGGTGCGAGGAGTCAATATCATTTCTTCCAAATCATTCACATTCTGAATATTGCTATCATAGCAAATGCTGGAAACACCTACTTCCTATTCACCTTCTAGATGTAGTGAGCGATTTAATTCTACTCGAAAGTCTGATGGTTTATTTTTGGGAAATTTTTTCATAGAAGCATTACTGGGTGAGTAAATTAGAAACGAATCTCTATTTTCACTTTCCATACTAATCACATTGGAAAAATATATTAGCATACTTTTGCATTAACTCTTCATTCGGAAATGGAGTGTGATACTTGTTACAGCATCTTTATGAAAAGGAATCAACGCACCAGCATCGTCATAAATTGCAATATGAATTTGTGGGATGTAGTTTGATTTCAGCTTTGTATAATGCACTTTCTTGAAAGTATGCTCAGATAAAATACTGCAGCTTTTTGGCTGGTATGGTATCATTCCTAGCAATGGAGCTTCAACATCTCTCACACGTACATCTTCACCAATATTGGAATATATCTGAAAATAGTTAATACGACGCGATAGTGACATGTCTGCGCTAGCTTTGGTTACAGTACCACTTTTAAAGATATTTTGATCAAAACCCAAAATGTCCATTAGAGTTTTATCCATAATTAGTTCAATACCTTTTCCACTTATAGTGAGAGACAAAGCACCTTCTTTTTCAGAAAATGAAATATGTTGCTCATTAATCACTTCATTTAAATAATCTACAACCAATTTAACTGAAGTAATAATGCGAGGCATCAACACTCTTGTTTCATGTAAGATACCACCTAAAGGCTCTACACACTTTCTGTATAAAGATACGGACCATTCTGTATCAAATTGATTTGACCTTTCACATGGCAAATGTTGCATATCAAATTTTCCATGAACAGCTGCAGAACGATGTCGTAAGAACTGATGAAAATCTTTTGAACAAACTAATACTAGATCATCATCATTTAATTTACTTATTGCAATATGATTAGATGATTTGATATAAGTCAATGTTGCCACTTGTTTACCATCAACTCGAAGGAGATAATTAAATTTCTTCAATAATGTTTCAGGAGTCATGTTTGTCTTTCTTGGCTTAATCACAATCTTCTTCACCAACGTCTTCTCATTTTTTGGAATAAGATCTACATAATAAGCTTCCTCTCGATATATTAACTGTTTATGACCACTTGGGTGGTAATTAACGTTATAATTATCATAGCTTGTTAAGGCGCTAGCGAGGTAACCTAAATCATTTCTTAAACTTGGACTTAAACCAACAATCCAATCTTTCTCAACTACATGATGTACATAATTATGATCATCATTGTGCGGAGTAAATTGGACAATATGTTTACACGCTTTATTCAGGAAATCATATATAAACTTTTTACATGATAAGAGATCTTTCTTTGGCCACTGTGGAATGTATACTCGGCAGCCCTTTTCACATTGGTAAGCAGCTGTGCGTCTCATATTAATAGTCATCACCTCATGATCAAAAGTATAGACACAGTTGCTATGAACAAGTTGAGTGACGCCCACTTCCCACTTTCCATTTAGCTGTTGTATATGATCAATGGGAGTAGAAAAGAGTGCGGCTCGATTACTAGCAAATCTATTTGCGGCCGCATTGCTAAGCAAAATATGATAAAACGACATTTTTATATTGCTGATCTGCGGCTTTGCATAACATCATGAAGACTTGGATTTTGGACTCTCTACAATATGTCAGAGTTGATCGTGATGGAAACGTACATTTCAAAAATTCTCATGGTCATACATCAAGAGGAATTACATTAACATGGCGACAATTTGTCAACCTCAATGATATCATGAGGGATTTGGAATATTTTGAAACATTAAGATTCATCTCCTTGGGTGATCAAGTTTGGCTTCAGCGTTGCAACAATGAAATTCAAATCTGCCATTCTCATACCGCAAACTGTTTCTCATTTCGCAAATACAATTGGGAGAAGTATAGAAGATACATACATCGCTCCATCATGACATTTATTCGTCGTGAGTTCATCGCCCTACTATGCAAATCTTAATCAGACATGACTACCACGCACCATGAGTTGGAAATTAGATTCCCTACAACGTATTGAAACGGATCATGATCGAAACGTCTATTTCAAAGATTCAACTGGAAATGTGAGAAGAGAGTTTGCTTTATCTTATCGTCATTTTCAATCTCTACATCATATCATGAAGGATTTGAAATACTTCTATATGAAAAGACATTCACGTATTAGAAATCGCATCTGGCTGCGCGTCAACAAACGGCGAATTCAACTCTATCATTCCCAACTCCATACTAACTTCACATTTCATCAAGGTAGTTGGGAAAAGTATAAAAGGAAGGTACATCGCTCAATTTACTCATTTTTTCATCATGAAGCGCCATCGCTACACCATCGTCAACATTCTCCGTCGCTTCAGACTCTACACCAAAATCGATCTCACAACTTTACACCAACACCTTCCAAACAGCAAGTATTACCCGGGCCGACCTCAAATGTTGGTGGTGAAGATGAACAATTCACGGAATCTTCAACTCTTCCCAAATGGGACTGTACAGATTCTCGGCGCCCTTTCTCATTCATCGGCGCAGTCAATGCGCTTAGAGCTACAGAGACTACTACGTCGGATATGGAAGAGGGAGAGGTGTGTGATGTCGAATCTGACTGTGGACAATATGGTGATCTCTACTCAATTGAGTGAAAGTGTATCATTTTTGAATATTCGTACTAGGAGTTACAATTTTTGTTATGAACCCGAACTTTTTCCTGCAGCTCTCATTAGTTGTTGGTTACCTGTGCATGTTGCAATCTTTCATAATAGCAAAGTGATCATTACTGGACTAAAAGCTCATTTACAAGCAAATGTGATCCTAGACTATCTCATCGAGGATGTACGTACCCAGTGGATTGTAAAATAAAAAACAATTTTTCCAACATGATGTTTTTATTTCAAATCATGATAGAACTTACAAATCATTTTTCCATTAGAGGATGGATTACATGAAAAGTTTTGAATAACAGATACAAATTGAGATACATGTAAACGTTTTAAGATGAATTACAGTACAAAAGCACCACACGTTGATGAAAGTGGATGTTGTAGTATGCGCTGATATTGACGCGTATGTTTTCTCAACCACTGCTGTGTTGGTATATTTGGAGGTTGAGCAAGAGAGTCAAATAGCTCACCACGTCGGTCTTCTCCAATAACGATCGCTTTCCAATGCTCACCGCCTAAATTCTGCGAATGAGTGTTTAGCACAATAAAGATGGGATAGTGATTTACTGCAGGTGGTAAGGTATCGAGCGAATAGACATTATCGAAAGCTTTCAACGTCGCTTCGTCTGCATTACGCTGCACTTTAGTCTTAATATCGTCAGCAGTCAACCAACTCATTAACGATTATACTGAAGAATCACGTCACGATACTTTGTAATTTCAATGTTTGAATCGAAGACTGCATAAATCAATACATTGATCGTCTCAGGTAGTGTTCTTTTGAACGTCAAATCCAAACGAATATTATGAGGCACGTTCGCTTGACGATAGGGTGCACTAATATCGCTGTCAGCAGTCAAATCAAATGCATAAATAGTATATCCACTCTTAAACTCTTTCATAGTCAGTCCGTTGGTGTCATCCGTATTGTAAAAGCCAAAGACATCCATAAAATCAACATAACTGCGCATAAATTGATCCGCAGCAAAATCTGGTTTGTAGGGTGGACAAGGATGACTCACACCATTTACACGTAAAGCAATTTCACTTAACTGATTGTGTTTAAAATTGAAAGGATTCTTCTTTATATTACCATTAAATGCATCATTTTCAACCATTGCCACCATGAGGAGCTTCGGTGCTTCCGATGGAAAGAGGCCATCTTTCATGAAACTTTTTTGATCTTTCGGAATTGTAAAGGTGAGAAGCTTTGTATGCTGAACGGGGTAAATGGCATTTTGGCGGTTAAGACCTTCAGCATGTCCTGTAACGACACTTGGATTCGGTACTACTCGACGAATGTAAAGTGCAATATCTTCCACATGAATTCTAAAATTGTCAACTTTACCAAATCCATTCAGCGCAAATTCAGGCTTATTCAATGTCAGCTTGAGTCGCATGCTGGTATTACAGAGTAAAAACTTTGACTGTCTAAAGAAGTCTAAATTCACCATATAGCTGACATACTTTACTATCTTAAATCATAGCAGATCGCTTTACAAAGCCACTGTTTGTTTCAGCATCAAATTTTCCTGCTTCATCTCTGTACCATCCCATGGCTACCATATGACTCTTTTGTGCTGCTGGATGAAACTGTGATACATGATTGAAATATGATTTATAGGGATAATCGCTTTGACCACCTTCCACCTGCTGCTCTCCAATCGTTAGAGAAACATCGCGAAGTAATGTAGTCAATGGTAAATTGTTCAGTCCAACTTTATGTGTATCGTCAATAGCAGTTCCATCTGCTTGCTGAATTATAAACCTCAAATCAACCATCGCATAACTCAAATCTATGTAGTCATCACTACCACCAGGAATAACAAATTCAATGGGGCCAGCATTCTCAGCTGTTCGAGGATGATAATCTACAATACTTGAACTAAGAATATCTGTCTGTATGGCTTGTTGATCAAACAAACAAAAACCGGAAGTTTTACACTCCATGATTAGAAGTTATAGCAGCGTCGTCGTTTAGCGCCTGATGAATGATTAGAGCCTCTGCGACGTTTGCGTGAATGCCTTTTGACTGAAGATCGCACCTTACCAGCTCCGCGATGTTTCCTCCTTCCTTTATTCATTCGTTTAGGCGATTTCTTTCCTTGAGTAACACCAGCAAAGGTCTGCTTTAATGTTTTTAAACCGCGTTCCTTCCCACGATTCAACAAACTGCTCTTAAAACTTCTACCTCTGGAAAGATCACTAGCAACATCACCAGCAAAGCCAACGGCATTACTTAAAACATTTCGTTTTAAAGATCTACCGACATTGGATATGAGAGGTGCTACAACAGATTTCAGTGCACCAAGTATGCTACCTCCACGTTGGCGGCGAGCGCCGATGTAAATTTGTCCTCCACCACTTACATAGGAGGGTCGTGAATAAAATGAGGCAGTTGGATTCATAGCTCAAACCCTAAACATTGTTAGTTACAACTTTGCATGAATCCCTGTCGATCACTTAGATGAAAGATGTCGGCACGACGCATCCAAGAGTTCATACTTGAAGGATAACCAGTCCATTTAACAGGACACCATTCTTCACATTATCGTTTTTTCTGTTTTTAGTGATTTTCTCTACCAAATATGTTTCACTTTCAGTGACTACCTCAATCTCATCGCGGTAAAAGCTACCCTCAATTTCTTCATTATCGTAATCTTTCAACTTGTAGGTGGTGGGAGAGTCTTTTTGATCAATCCTTGATAGTGTAAATACCTCCTCTGTCCAATTCGGAAGGTACCCTTTAGCAAAAACACTCTTCACTTTTGAGATACGAACTTTATCACCAATTTTCACATCACTTTTCACATGAGTGCGTTTACGTTGGAATGATTCGCGCACTTTATCTACATTGTCAGCATTTACATCTACTGGTTTGAGTCCAATAGAACGATGGATAGAGTGATTGTAGGCATGGAGTGTATCTTGTAGAACCTTTGTCCAATTTTGTGTCAAGTTGGCAGTAAAATGTCGCCACAAGCGATTTTTTAATGTGCGATTAAAACGTTCAACGAGTGCAGCTTTATAAGCACTCTTTACACTAAACAACTCAATGTCATGCCTCTCAAATAATCTTCTCACATGCTGATTTTCAAACTCTTTTTCTTGATCACTCTGAATTCTTTTTGGAATCCGACCTTCTCGAAAAATTGTTTGGAATGCTTTTGCTACTCCTTTCCCTTCTTTAGTTTTTAAAGGTTGAGCCCACGCATAACGCGAGAAAATATCAATGACGGTCAAAATAAAATTATTGCCCGAGTTATGTTTTGAAATGGAGGCAACATCACACAAATCTGCTTGCCACTGTTCATCGATGTCATGAACAATATAATGGCGGGTGCGGTACTTCTTTTTCGCTTGTTTGTGGAGTGTATAGGTAGCCTGACCCTTTAACCATCGTTTCACGTGTGATTGTGGAAGACCACTCGCTTTTGATAATTTCTTGATAGATGCAAATCCTGCCGGATGTTTTACATCATAATAGATTGACTTCAAACGTTCAGTCGATGACGACTGACTCTTTTTCCTCCTTCTCATCTTTTTGTTTTCTTGCCTTTCTACATTTACAACAACTGCAGCATTTAGATTTAGCGGTTTTGCGATCGTGTTCACATTGCTTAGGATTTTCATTGTGAGAGCTGGCGCAGCAAGTGCAAGTGACAACGACATTCACCTCTGGCGGCTCATTACATGGCAAGCAACACATCTGCTTCATATTAATAGTCTGAGAACATGTATTTCTTGGGAGGAGCTGTTTTACGATTTCCTTTTACTAGTTTTAGTGGTGATGTAGATCTACGTCGAGTTCTTCCTCTTGTTTGCTTAGTGAGTGTGGGAGGGGATGTAGCAGGAGACGTCTTAAACCAATTTGTTGGCATTTTCATCGTCTGAAGCATTGGAGCAGTAGCCACTGTTGAATCAAGTTTTTTCAATGTCTCATTATTCAAAGCAAATTTTGGCACATTATGCTTTTTCAATAGTTTAAGAAAGTATGTCCAACCAGGTGGAACATAGCCCTGACGGCGCTTTCTACGTGTCGCATACTGAATCAAGTCTTCATAACGTGAAGCATCAATCACTTTATTTTCATCTGTAATGATTTCTCCTCTATCATTTACATTGAGGTGAGGTTCAATACTGTTGAAAAGAGATATGGCATGTGCGCGAGATGCTAAAGGTGTAGCAGTCGATACAGAGTCAGGCATCTTATTCTTCAAGTTTTTCAATTGCTCAACAGTTTCCGATTGTAATAATACAGCACGATGTGGATCTTTGATGTGAACATTTTGCTGATAATCTATTTCTTTCCTATATATTTGATTTGCAAGAGGTTGCTTTACTTGCTGCATGGCAGTCAATTGTACATATTCATCCTGAGGAATAACAATCATGCGAGAATAAGAACTCATAGTTTGTAGATAATCATGGGAGTTTTCAAAATATCACTTCGAAATCTAAATTCCTCCGGACACTCTTGCGTAAAGTCAATGAATAAGTAACCGTATGGCTTTTCAGTAGCTGCTTGAAAAATTTCAATTAAGGCTTTTGATCCTCTGGGTGCAACTTGTCGCGCTAAAATTTCAAATTGACTTTTATCTCGCGGATTCTTGAAAATAGCATAATAGTGTGTATTCAGGTTTCGTGTACGAGCTTCTTTTCCATCAGGAAATAAATTTTGTGTGATATAGATGATAAAGCACCTTTTATGATGTGCTGCACGAGTGAACATATCTGTAACATCTTTGGAATTCTTACTTTCTTTTTATCCACTGGAATAATTCCTTCATGTCGAATAAAGTTGCGACTTTGCAATTCCTGAAACAGCGACGGTTGATAAATACCATAACACCAAATCACTCGATTGATAGGTTCCTTAAACAACTCCCTTCTTTTATCCAATAAATTCAGCGTGAAAACAGTTTTACCTGCATGAGATGGACCTGATACAGTCAGAACTTTATCACATTGAAGTCTGAAATCCATTATAATACTTTGAGATTCAACATTTGCATAATTAACGTCTAGAGCCAAAGATATTACCGAATACGTTGCCCACGATAGGAGCTAGCATCGGTAGTAACGCTGGAAGGAAGCCGCCCTTTTGTGTTAGAGTTTCCCTCTTTCTTTGAAGGGTGACTTTAGGATTGGAGACGAAACGCAATTTCGTAGCATATCGCTTAAGTAACTTTCGTTGTTTTGGTGCTAATTTCTTCGTCCTCAACTTTCTCACATGAGAAATAATTTCACGAATGGATTTATCGTTAGCATGTCGTATAGCATTGTATCGCTGATTTGCTTTCATTCGTCGGAGAGCTTGAATGGCTGAAGAAAACTTTGAAGACTTTTGACTTTTACGTTTCGTCATTTTACGTTTCGCCATTTTCCGTGTTAGTCTTTGCTAAAACCTGTCTTTACCACATTTGCATAGGTACTAACTATTGCGGCATAAGTGACACTCGAAATGAGCAATATCACAGTGGTTACATTTGCAAAGTTGAATGCAATTACGTATGAAACAGCGTTGACAAAAAGCATGCTTACATCTCTTGAAGATGCGCTTTTCATTTCCATCCTTTCGCTTACATACATCGCAACACATAGTTTCACCGTTACTGATGTCTATAGCAAGTCTTTTTGAAGATATGAATTTGCTAGCCTTTTCTAAATAATAGACGCATGTACAGAAGGAATATACTTCGAGAGTGAGCAGGCATAGCTTGAAAACCAGTTGTGCTACAATCAAGTGCCACTGCATTTTCAATTTTTCTTTATAGAAAGTTGAATGTGAATATCTGAAATCGCTTCAATAACTAGACTGCTGCCATGATGGTTAAATGCGTTAAGACGTTCAGCAATTTTTATCATATGTCTTTTAAAAAATTCTTCGGGGTGATCTACCACTTCTATTGAATAAGAAGCAAAATGGAAAGAGCGACTTTCCACCTCTTCCTTTCCAAAATGACTAAACTTAATTTTCGCAACTAATCGCGCCATGACAATGCTATCAGAGAATGTATTCATTAACTCTAGAAATAGAGTGCTAGCATCATCGACCACTGCTTCGATGTCGGTCTCATCTTTATGAAAATCTATCACATAATCTTGAACAGCTCCTTTTAAACTTTGCCTATGAAAATGTAATGTTCCGCAGTCGTTTGAGAAAGACATGATCGCCCTTTATCTAACCCATCCATTGCATGAAAACAACAACTCTTCTCATAGTAACATTTATTGAATAACTGTAACAAGCATGCATTATAAATCAATGGTTTGAAACAGATAAAATAGATACAGCTGGTAACTATCATACAGCGAGCAATGATAACCATACAGGACTTTGGCAGTGTTGAGGTAAGGAGGAAAGAAGCATTGGTTATGAACGTAGCTACTACAACGAACAGACAAAATAGGAACACACAAATCCTTAAAACGTTTCGTGACTTCATGATAATGTTGATTCACTCTACTATCCCAAGGCGGGAGCAAAATATCATCAATGATTAGATTGGGAAATACTTTCCTCTCCTTACCAGGATTATTACAAAAGATGCGTATAATATTGAAAGCAGCTAACCATCGTTTAAAGTCAATAAGAAGAGCAGTCTCACAAGAAAAGCCGTAGTCTTGCAAATATTTCAGATTAAGTCCATGAATGTGTTTTCTCGCCCATTGATCAACATTGGGATCGCAGTTGGCATGTTGATGATAGACACTAACAATTTGATATGTCCAATTGTTCATAGCAATAGCATTGAGCTCCTGTACAGGTTCACCCTCACAATCCATAAAAATGATGATAGAAGCCTAAAACGGAAATTTACACATCTAAGGAAACGTTCTATAACATATTACAAAATGAAGAATTACATCGATGCTTTTCACGACAAAATACACAAATGATATGATGGCAACGAAGAAGTAAAATGTATCTAATAAGACCACGTCTACGACACTCAAAGCACATAAGCGAATTGTCATAGGGTAGAGTTAGGAAAGGACTAGTAATTCTCCTTCTTTGATTTGCGTTTTGAGGCAGCATTCTTCTCCGACTTGCGCTTCGTACCACTGCTGTTAAGGATTTGATCAATTATATCATCCACGTTGGGTGGTTTTGGAATATATAGGATGGATTCCATATGCATGGAGAGAGAGGCTATTTTATTATCCTTGTGCCGACCATAATATAGCCCATTCACTATGAAAAGGATATCCCAAGTACCTTCTCCGAGCTCATCACATCTGATGGGTATTGATTGATCTCCCTCCTTCTTATAGTAAGTGCACCAATGTGATACCGGTAGGCAAATTTGATTACCATCCCAAATCTTTCTATAGGGAGTATCCTTGTCATCTCTCGCCTTCCACTCTTGAGCAAGAGGAATAGGAATGTCCATATTTAATGTCACGTACTCTTCAATAATATCAAGTTGGTGGCGAATGTACGGACTCACGGGGATCAGTATGTAGTCCCCAGACTGATTGCGCATTATCTTGACATCCGTGGAAGGGAGCATTCCCGTTCGGAGTACTACGCTATGATCGTCATAACGCAAGACTTGTTTAAATTTACGCTGTAGCGGTGTAGGATTATGTACCTTGGTTGTTTCTTCCACTGGCCTCAGTTGTAGATGATCTGATCGTAGCGAACCTTGTAACGTCTGGCCACCATTTTGTCCTGCCAGTGTAGTAGATGTAGAAGATGCCTGAAAATAAAAAAGATTCTATCAAGTTTACGTTCAAGGGAGGAGAGGGAGGAAAGTAGCGACTTACCATTTTAGTTGGATAATATAACAGGGATGTAGAGAGAGAGAATGTGCGTCCGTCACTTGTACGATTCAAGGATGGAATGATTCTCACTGTGGAAGGCTCGCTATTTATATAGAAATGCTTGATTCTCATTGGATGATGATCCTCATTGGACAATAACATCAAGCTGATTCCAAATCTGGCCTCCGTTTACCAATCCAAGCCTTCGTTCGCCCGCTGGAGCTGTTTCTTGGGAAATTCTAACTCTGTCGTTTTTCGCCAATCTCCCAAATCTTAAATGGCGTCTCACATCTAAAGAAAGACAGATATGAACAAGCCGTTTCTTTCACTGAATTTGTCTCACTCTTAGCTTTCAGGGAGCTATTGCACGACTTTCTACGATCACTAGAACCGAAATTGGAAGATCGGTGCCGAGGGGGGGAGGTCGGTGAAATTTGATGAAACAAACTTTGGTCAGGGTCCCAGGTCGAAATTCGACACTTTGAAAAAAAATTTTTCCCGTACAAAGTCACTCTGACACTTAGGATTTTTTCGTCAAATCTGAGGTCTGACCTAAAATCTTGTAACAGCTCTAACTTTTGAACGGCTGATCTGATTGACTCGCAACAAAAATGTCTTTGAGCAGTTTTTTCTCCTGTTTCAAATGAGTATCTATAAGACAAAATCCATCCACTAGAACCAAAATTAGAAGATCGCTGCCGAGGGGGGGTCGGTGAAATTTGATGAAACAAAATTTGGTCAGGGTCCCAGGTTGAAATTCGACACTTTGGAAAAAATTTTTTCCCATACAAAGTCACTCTGACACTTAGGATTTTTTCAGGTGAGGTCCGACGTGAAATCTTGGAACAGCTCTAACTTTTGAACGGCTGATCGGATTGACTCCCAACAAAAATGTCATTGAGCAGTTTTTTCTCCTCTTTCAAATGAGTATCTATAAGACAAAATCCATCCACTAGAACCAAAATTAGAAGATCGCTGCCGGGGGGTGGAAAAATTTTGTTAACCCAAACGAGAAACACGATGGGAGTGGTCTCGCAACGAAATTCCACCATTCCAACCTGGCCGGCACACCACGCCAACCTGGAGAGCGCACCACGAACAACCTCTGGCAACGCCGTCGGTCCAGAGGGGGGCGAGTCGGACGCGAAGCAACCAGGCGGCGGACTAGGGCCGTCGCCCTAGTCTGACAGGAGGGGGGAGGTCGGTCGACGGCGGCCATCTTGCGCGGTCCAGTGGTGTAGATTTACTTACTACTATCAAGCCGTTGAAAACTGAATTAAAAACTTGAAATTTCAGCCAAGAAAGCACGGATAATATCGCGACTTTTTCATGAAGACTTCCATTATAATACGGAGCATAGAGTAGAGATATGTAGGTACACTAGACGAAATGACTTGCCTAATCTTATTAAGGAAATCTTACAAGTTCTGAAATCGTTTAAGTTGAAAAAGTCTTATATGCGTTTGTCTACATGTGTTCAGTGCACTGATGCTTCATCAAGGTCATTTAACAACCAAAACCATTGATGTCGTCTGATCTCCGCACTATATTCGGACTTCAAGTTTTAAATTTTAATTGACTTCTTTTAGTTTCAATTATCAACTGGTAAGATCTGAAAAGATCTCATTTTGCAAAAGATAATACTTAGTAAGTCTGATACTTTCTGGTCAGGAAATGTAAGATCTTAAATAAAATAAGTTCTGATCAGACTTTGCAAGAATCTGATCAGACTTAATAAGACTCAGCAAGTCATTTCGTCTAGTGTAGAGTGTCGACTCAAAAAAGTATCTGTAACAGTGAAAATTTTTATATCAAAATATTCAGTTTTTGGCGGAGATTACGATCTCGTGGTCCAAAAAATTATTTGAGCACTTTTGAAAAAAATCAAAATTTGCCAAATTATATACTACCGAGATGACTCTCCTATATAAGTAGTATGAAACAAGTTGGATATCAAAAGGAATGAATATTTTCTGAAAGGCATCCTAAGAAGAAATCAAGCTGGTTATAAAGGGAATTTCATGATCCGTATTGTAATGGAAGTCCTCATGAAAAAGTCACGATATTATTCGTGCTCTCTTGTCTGAAATTTCAAGTTTCTAATTTAATTTTCACCGGCATGATTTCATGATTCACTAAATTCATGTTTCACGTCTTGAATCTGGATGGTGATGTGGACCTATTTACATCTTTCAAAGTCAATTGAAATCATACGAATAATTTTTTGGACCACGGGAATGTAATCTCTGCAGAAAACTGAATCTTTTCATATAAAAATTTTCACTGTATGCGGATACTTGTTTGAGTCGACACCATAGAGTAGGGACCACCATAGAGTGGACACCATATAATAGAGTAGTATATTTACTCTATGGTCGACACTCTACCTATATATCCCTACTCTATGTATTAGGTAGAAAGGTAACTCCGCATTTATTAAATCCCCAATGTGTATACACTTTCGATTTTATTAAATGAACTCAAGGGAGATACACTCGAAATTGCTACCAAATGTGAGAAATGCTAACTTTTGACGTTTTGAAGGAATTACAGCGGAATTGACTGATCATGATTGTAATGCAGAAGGAATGACAGCATTTTACTGATCCTCCGTGCTATGAAAGCCTTGGTGAGGTAATGTTTGTTGAATTAGCAATTCGACAGGATGCAATTATACTTTCATGCTCAACCTCAAGAGTGTATTCTCTTAAGCGTGATCATATCACAAGGAACCTGCCACTGGCAGAGCAAAGTCACGTAATCAAAGACAATGATTTCAATTAACTTTAAAAGATGTAAATGGGTCCATATCATTATTCAGATTCAATAAATAAAACATGAATTTGTGAATCATAAAATCATGCCAGTGGAAATTGATTTAAAAACATGAAATTTCAGCCAAGAACATAGAGTAAATATAGGTGGAGTGCAGTGTTTTTGAGCGGATGAGCGAGCGAAAATTGAGCGAGCGAGCGATGATTTTTTTGTCGTGAGCGAGCGGTTGAGTGAGCCATACTAAAAAAAGATCAAATAATCAAAAAAGCGAAATATTTGAAAAGTTTTTTAAAAAATGTTTCCTAGTACATGCATGTATATAACTTGATTGATGAACAAAACATTCTTACTTTTTTCTCTTCTGTGGATCTCTCACTCTTGACAACATGCATTGAATGCCTGTCTGGATTATACTTGTGGATGTGAACTTAGCAAGAAGGTCTTTGTGATCGATGATATGCTGAACATCTGACCATCGACACATTATTCATTCACATATCTTTCGAATCGGTCTCCCAATCATCGCTTCGCCCCATAGATGTACTAATTGTCTCCGGAATTGCACGAAGCCATTATGAGATGCTTTAATTTGATAGAAACACTTCGTTGCTAGAACAATCCACATGCAGATCCCTGAGACATTTCAGTATCGTCAAGGGTGAAAGAACTACAAATTGTGGAAAAATTGAAACCAACCAAATTGGGCCTACACACGGACAACCCGAATGTAGGCGTATATGGCTTCCACTGTACGGTACATTGATTTAAAGACCGTCATTTTGACCCTATCCATATTGGACTGTGAAGCGCGTAGGACTGAATCGGTCTACCCTTAACTTCCGTACCAATGTTTCAAATCACATGAAATTCACGGTACAACATATTTAGGGTCTCAGCTTTCTTATCGCGATGTTCATTTACTCCAACTGATTCATCTCCATGTTGCAAAAAGCAATTCAAGATTTAAAATCACCAATTTCGGCAGACTTTTTAAAGTTGAAATTTTACCGAATTTAATGATTTCAGTGAAAAAATTGAAAATACGCTAAACTTTAGGTCACAAAATTGTAGATCGGGCGACTTAGTTTTACGAGGATCACATCAAAAAATCGAGAGACCGAATCGGATAATCGGTATAGATAATTATTAAGTCGCTGAAAATCTGCCAATTGTAATATTGTTGAGTTTATTTTTGCTTACATCCTTTTTCTGATAGCCTCCTTAAGTTAGAATAATCTTTGAAATGTCTTTTTGTTAGTTATTGATCTTTAACAGCTCATTTGGACAATATACCAGAACCATTATTAAGTGAAAAGAAATGCAGCATTTAATGGTGTCCAACATTTAAAATAATGAGTATTTATCAGTTGGAGTGATACATCTTGGGTGACCATGCCGACTCCGCTCTGCTGCACCCTTCTTTCTATTTCTTGCCATGGTGAGTGTCATTGCAAAGACATCTCTTTCAGCTGTGATTTATATGCTGTACTTACATGTAATTCTTCTTTCTTCACTTGAGATCAACATGTTGAACAAAGAAGAATATGTTGGAGATCAATAACTAATAGTTAGACAATTTAAAGGTTGATTTTTCCAAAAAACCATTAATCAAGGTGTCAGAGTATATATTCTAACATTTTAAACAGCTTTCGTAATATTACTGTCTCGATTATGCAGCTACGATGATTTTTTTGTAGATGAAATATAAAGTGCTGAGAGTTGATTACAACTAAGATATTGAAAATCAAACCATGCAAATACATCGAGTTCAATTTACGACATTGTACTTGCAATTAGATCTTTCGTTGTCTTATGCGTAGGGTTATTCATTATTCATTAGGAGGTAAGTAAAATATCGATCTTTCAAGTTTATTACGATTTTTTTCGAAGTAAAATTCCTCGATGCGCTTCGCCTCCATGGTCAGTCTAAAGGCTCTTCACTTTCAGCGAATTTTACTTCGCAAAAAAAATCAAAATCGTCCTTAATTTAAAGGAGAGATATTTTTCCTGCCTCGTGGAAGTTTACACAACATTTGCAGTTAATTTGCTCTATCTTCGCATGCAGTCTACTGTACTATTTACTGAATTGTACTGAACATGCTACAAACAAACTTACTACGATATGCGGTAGTAACTAAGCATAGTGCTTATGGAAAGTAGTCGCAAGAGTGTGGGAGTCTGGAAAGATGTTGGACATTGGCAGATGGATCGACTGAGGAGTTGAAGTTTGCAAGCTCTCATGGAACGATTGGTGGAACATGGGCTACTGGCAGTGAAGCGGAAGCATCAATAGAGATATGATGTGTTCCATGCCCCTGCTAATCTGACACGTTGAGGAATCCGGACCGACCCACAATGTTATCTGTGTGACACATTTTTTCAATTAGGTAATCTGTTGTAGTTGTTATTTCCTTTAACCTGTAGGGAACGCCACATGGGTCCTTTTGAGGGATCAAATTCTTTACACTTATCGTCATCTTCTACTTCATCTTCTCCTCAATCAAAGCATTTAATTTCATTCTGACGCAATTGACATATGCAAGCAGCTGGGCGACCAGACCTGCAGATTAAGTTTTGTCAATAGATATAAGCTGTTTCCGCAATTACTACACTGCCCAACACACAGTGTGGCAGACAGGCAGGAGTTCTCGAGTAAGTCATCAATTTTTTTTCTCACTTATATTTACACAGTACCTTTTTTTCATTACCTACCATTTGAATATTTTCAACATTTACATTTGTGTTTTATTTTTTATTTTTCACATTGGTTTTACTTACTGAATAGTTTGATTTGTGATTTAATTCATTATTAACTGTGTTTCGCCTAAGGTTAGCCCTTGCTAATTTGATGCCAATCCTCGTCGTGCCCTCTCTGGCTATCATGTGGCACTATAGAGAGCATGCTACACGCACCGGTGCGGCTTGGTCCTGCAAGCGATTGTGGAAGCAGTCTCTCTCCCCCATGCTTGTGTTAGCGGAACCACTAATATCTTTAAATTTGAATTTCTCTACAGCGACTGCGAATTTGTGGAATCTGATCAGGGCTGAAATTGATAAAGTAGAAGTCGTTTCGAACAGGATCTCGCTGTACTAAATAATGATTCCGCTCGGCAGTTCCGCCAACTTTACAAAAGTCTCCCCTACAGGTAAGTAACAACGGGAATTGACTTTGTACCGAGTGGACAAACAAAGAGACGAAAGACTCATCGTGCGATCTGTACCGCAGAAGAGGAAGTGATCGAAAGTGATCCACTTGAGTGGATCACAGCTGCCAGATGAATTATCCCTATCTGACCAACGACCTCATCTAGTGTTGATCGACGCTTTAGGGAAGAAAATTATTATGGGCGAAATAACTGTTCCCTGGGAAGAGAGCGTTAGGGATGCCCATGAAGAGAAAACTGCGAAATATAAGGAACTGGCCAAAAGGATTCAGAAGCAAGGGTGGAAATATGAGCTCATGCCTTCTGAGAATGGGATGCCGCTATTTCGTTGCTCCATCGGTGAGGAAATTTCTTGTTAAAGCGGGTGCTTGAGTCTAAACACCACCATGAGGAAGTTGAGTGCAAAAGTGGAAGAAGGTAGGACCTGGGCGCAACGAGCTGCTGCTGACCGACCATCTTGACAGATACTTAACTTAGTGTGCCGAAATCTCAGTGACGGCTGACGCCAATGTGTCAGGTCGTTTTGGGTGCAGCATTTTCTGCTTCACATAAGTCAACAATTTCGTTTATCAAGCGATTCTTTTTATAGCAGATTTCCAACACTCAGTAATTGATTACTACTGAGTTGATTACTCAGTTACTCATAAGTCATGTATTTTATCTTTAGCTACTTTAGGAATTATCTATTAATTTGTCACGACTTCATATAAGTTCATTTTCAAATGTCAACGCATTACATGGTTTCTTGACACACCTTACTAATTTTCTCCAAGTTTTGCGCTAAGAATTGTACATACTGATTTCATTGTAGTTAAAATTTCACCTAAAATGAAATGATGAATTTCCCTTTAACGTCTAAAAGGTGTTTATTAAAATAAAAGCATGGAATTAGCTTTGAACATAAAAAGAGGTTTGTAGAATTAAGGAGGGCATTATCTAGAAATGAGCGAGCGGCATTTTTTGATGATTTTGAGCGAGCGAAAGGATGATTTTGAGGAAATGAGCGATGAGCGAGCGAAAGGGAGGATATGAGCAAATGAGCGATGAGCGACCGAAAGCGGAATTTCAATCCGCTCAAAAACACTGGTGGAGTGGCAACTGGACTGCCGCTGGCATGGCAAAATCAAAGATTTAAAGACATGACGACTTTCATAGTAGTACAATTCATGAAATTCCTTTGATAATCAGCTTGATTTCCGCTTTGTTAGGATGCTTATAATCAAATGTTCATTCCTTTTGATATCCAATTTCTTTATACTACTTAAAACGGGGAGTCATCTCGGTAGTATATAAATTGGCAAAATTTTGACATTTTTAAAACTGCTCAAATATTTTTTGGACCTCGGGAGCGTGATCTCCGCAAAAAACTGAATCTTTTCATATAAAATTTTTTACTCTATACAGATGCTTATCCATCTGACAGAGAAATCTGAAATCCATCTGAAATTCATTTGAAAAGATCTGAAATAGACATGGAAGAGGTGCGGTTGGTTACAAAAGTTAACATACAGGGATGATAGAGAAGTTTTCGGTCTTTGAATATTAGTCTTTTCAAACGACTATTGTTAATTAATATGTGATAGTATGCCTGTGTATTTAGGATTGCCCTACGAACCAATATTGCCAACGTAAAGCACGGTCAAGAGTCAGAAAAGATTTATATTCTTATCTTCTGTACAAGCTCATAAATTTCAACGGAAGGCGCGCATGCACGTGTCCACTCAAGCACTCTTCAAGAAACATGCCACTCACAGAAGATTATATCTACAAAGTTATCAACATTCACACCTGCCTCTCATCAATCCTACAGCCTCTGACAATCAACACTTGTACATTGCAATTTACAGACAAATTTCTAACATCCTCCCACCTCTTTTGAGAGGGAGTTAAATCACTATCAAAAGATACAACAAACATCGAACAACAGTAAAAAAGGATAGTCAATTTACAGGTCAGATCACTGCAGTCACTAATCCACGTTGAAGTCAATCGGCGCACGATACAACTGATGAACAGAGAAGAAGAAATGAAATTATGTACATCGATTGCTCATTTTTCTCACATTACACAAAATTTGCCGACGTAGGCCTAAATACAAATCAGTTAAAATTTTTAAAAAACGCTGTATTCACACAGGTCACATAGAATACATGTCAATCTGAAGCACTATCAATCATATAAAAAAACACTGGATCAGATTAACAAGCAACATTCAAGCCCGTGAAACTTCAAGCGGGTACAATCTCTGAACGGGCCGCATAATTACTCCTGACTTAGTCCGTACTCTGGCCACCCTGACCTTGCCATCCCGACCTGCAACCAACTCTGAAATCTTTCCCATGGGCCAATCCAAGCGCTTCTTATTATCAGCTAGTAGTAAGAAAACGGCGAACACCCGACCGGCGCCCCCCCCTCTGGACCGACAGAGTGTCGTGGTGTGCCGGCCAGGTGGGTCCAGGTTCGCTGACGTCCCCCCCCTCTGGACCGACAGAGTGTCGTGGTGGACTTGGGCGACCGCCAGGTTTTGTCTTGAGGCTATAGTGTGTGATGTTTTTCGTGAAATCTGATGAATGTTGGATTGTAAAATGGGCTGTTTCGAGTGGAAGCAGTGTTCGGATGTGAAAACGGAGGCCAGATTTGGATTCAGCGTGAAATTTTGCATCGGTATGGTGAATTTGAAAGCAATCGGAGAGAAAAATTTTCGCTGACGTCCCTCCCCCCCCCCCCGGCACCGACCTTCCGACTTTGCTTCTAGTGGACGGATTTTGTCGTGCAATAGCTCGTTTGAAAGCTAAGAGTGAGACAAATTCACTGAAATAATCCGCTTGTTCATATCTGTCTTCGTTTAGATGTGAGACGCCATTTAAGATTTTGGGAGATTGGCGAAAAACGACAGAGTTAGAATTTTGGACGTTTTGGGCTCTAGCGTCAGAACGAAGCATCGGATGGGAAAACGGATTTCAGATTTGGAATCAGCATGAAATTCTCTATCAACATGGTGAGTTTCAAGTCAATCGGAGAGAAAAAATTTTTCTTCACGAAATTTTTTCGAAAAAACGAGTTAGAATTTTTGCGATGGCTGTGGGCTGTAGAGCCAAAACGAAGCATCGGATGTGAAACGGAGGCCAGATTCGGATTCAGCGTCCAATTCTACATGGAAATGATGTATTTCCAGCTCAATCGGACCTCTAGAATCGGCGATAGAAGCGTTTTAAGTTTTTGGATGATGGGTATTACGTCATCAGCTGATCGCCGCAAACTATATAAGCTGGGAACCGAAAGAGACTTGACATTAATACGAGAGATTGTCAACGGTAAGTCGTCTCTCTGAGCTCCGATGATAGCTTCGGACATTCCAAATTCCGGGTTTCTGTAAGAAACCGACTTAGAAAATTTCATTGCTGATATCAGCTAAGGCGTCAGACTTAGAGGTTAGCCAGGAGATGGCCTTCGTCTCCAGGCCATAAAAGACTCCAAAACTTTAAAGGCTTGTAACTTTGCTTCTACAAGTCCGTTTGACTTGATTCAAAAAGCTTCGGTCGCTATTGACCTGCCCTAAGTGATAGACTACTTATAAAATTTCATAAGTAGTGCTAAAAAGTTGAAAAATTTAAATTCACTAGTTTTGGAGGTTTTCTGGGGTTTTCGACCCTGCTGAATTCAACTAAGACATTTATAAAGTTGTGGGAGGCGAGCTTCGGCTTGGAATTTGCAACCTTTCTAAACAATCCACTGGTTTTCATGTCAAAATCGGGGTCCGGATACCAACACAGTGATATGACGCACGCTCTGTCCGCGGGAGGTTGGATTTGTGGGCCGAGGCCTTGGAGTTGGGATAAGATCCCCTCTGAGTAATGCCTGTAACGGATTCAAAGGTTCGACACTTTCGACCAATCTCACAATTTAGCTGTATGATTATAAGAATGACTGCCAATGTCGCCTGTCAGTAATTCCATTTTATCTTTCCTTCTACAGATAATGGGAGGCAACTCAAAATTTTTGATCAAGAAGTGTCTATGTGGTGAAATAAAGAGGGGTGCTGAGTTCAAGCGCCATTTGAATAAGTATAAGGATGCTCCCAATAAGCATAAAGAATTAGCTGTAATATCTGGCTGTATTCATTGCTTAAAATTTACCAAAGGCAAGCAGAATGAGGAATTTTACGCTACTCACTTAGCATGTCCAACCACAAAGGTTGCCAATTACACGACATCGGACGTTGGCAAAATGATAGTCAGATACTTCAACGAAACATCCGACGATGTAGAAACGGATCTAGATAAAGTGATACAGTCAATCATAGGGTCCGATCACAGTGCAGCATGCAATGATAAAAACGTTGATACTGAATCTGAGGAAGTAGTCGTCACAAACAAAGCTATCAAGAAGCCAATACTTCACTCCTCCCCCAAAACAACAAAGGGGATTAAAAAACAGACTGAGCAGTGGTGTAAAGACAGTGAGATCGCAAAAGTCAGTCAGGAATTTGCTATAAGGAAGATAAAAGACGAACTCACCCGATATAAGAATGAGTGCGCTGCGCTCAGGGATGAAAATTTCAGCCTCAAAGCCCAAGTGTCGGAAATACGTAGTTTGAAGACACAGGTAAAAAACCTAGAGCCCTACCAACAGAAGACAATCACCAGCGAGAAGCGGGTAGATGAGCAGGTGAAACTCATTAAAAGTTTGAGGGCCAAGGAAGAGACGCTCCAACTTCAACTTGAGCAGACAAAATTGAGTCTGGTTGAGGCTAGAAACGTCACTATGAAGGAGAAGCGAACAACACTTCACCTTCCCATTACGTCTAGCAGAATTGTCGATGATATTCTGATTCAGAAAGAGGAGTTAGATTGTTCCTTTGAGTGCTACGAAGGGGCAATGCCAGACATACGTTGTCTTCATATCTCCATAACACATGATGGAGAAATTAAGGAATTACGCCACCGCAAGCGAAAGTTGCCGGCAAAGTACCTGCCTCAGCCACCACCATCAAAGGTTCAACGAACCGGTTGAATTGATTTATGGTAAGTTAATATCATCTCTATCACTTGAATATAATTTCATCTATTTTTCCTTCTATTTTCAGATACGACGAGAACGAACCAACGGCTCTCATAAGGGCCACCATGGGGCAAGACATGATAGAACCTCCACGCGGTTTGCCCTGGGCACTCTTTAGACTGGCAAATACTATCATTAAGTTGAATCTGCTATCAGTCAACTTGAACGTTGCGTCGCGTTAGAGAGGTATATAAACCACTACCTCTCATTTCATTTCATTTCAATCATGCAGACGACGAACAGTCAAGTCAGCTCTCCTCGCGGACCGCAGTTAAGACCGCGAAATTTATTTAACGAATTTGTTAGACTAGAGGAGCAAGACAGAGCCCACAACAATCTTGCTCGGATTGGCAATCCGATGACAGCAAGTGTTGCCAATCCAATGGAATGGCGCTACATTCCACTTTTCACTCACATGCCAACTAGCATGGAAGTCGACACTGCTGAGGTTGAACGGTTTCGACTCTCTCTCAGCAGAATCGGAATGGAGTAAGATTGCTGATGACGACTCCCGAGAACGAACCACCGGCTCTCTTAAAGGCCACCATGGGGCAAGACATGATAGAACCTCCACGCGGTTTGCCCTGGGCAGTCTTCGGACTGGCGAATACTATCATTAAGTTGAATCTGCTATCAGTCAACTTGAACGTTGCAAATGAAGTTCGGTGTAATACTTCCTTTCGACGGGCGTTCCTGTAAAGGGTGGCGGTGAAACCCGTAGCTATGTATACAGCAAGGGACATTCGGCAATGGTCAATCTTGTTAAACCTCTCTGCGTCATGTTTGCAAGTGATTGCCTCTGTCTCAACGTAGTATGCATTCGCGCCAGGGCGACATTTAGCCAACTGTCGAAGGTTGCCTAAAACTTTCCATTGCATACGTTATGAGAACCATGAGTTCTACCTGTCTCTATCAATGAGACGAATTGATGAATGGAATGAAATGGGAGGACACTCACGCGCCACACGCAACATAACACACTTCTCTCTTCCGTAGTCTAACAAGCTCTTTACACATGGATCGCAGTCGATTGCTATCCCTGTATTAGAAGTGTAAGCCATCTTAATTTTATTTAACATTATTTCATCTACCATCATCGCCCATATGAAATGTTTTAAGATTTACAAGTTAGACTAAGCGTGCTACTATTTCCAAATGAAAAAGTATACATGGTTAAATCATCCACTTAAGCCCATCCGTAGTCTGACAAGCTCTTTACACATGGATCGCAGTCGATTGCTATCCCTGTATCAGAAGTGTAAGCTATCTTAATTTTATTTAACACTATTTCATCTACCATCATCGCCCATATGAAATGTTATAAGATTTATAAGTTAGACTAAGCGTGCTACTATTTCCAAATGAAAAAGTATAAATGGTTAAATCATCCACTTAAGCCCCATCCGTAGTCTAACAAGCTCTTTACACATGGATCGCAGTCGATTGCTATCCCTGTATCAGAAGTGTAAGCTATCTTAATTTTATTTAACACTATTTCATCTACCATCATCGCCCATATGAAATGTTATAAGATTTACAAGTTAGACTAAGCGTGCTACTATTTCCAAATGAAAAAGTATACATGGTTAAATCATCCACTGAAACCCCATTCAAGTAAGTCAGTATGAAAACAAGGATAATACGAAACAAAAATTTATTATGGCATGTATTTCAAAAGGTCTTCATCGTCAATATCGTCCCAGAGTCTGGCTTCACATAGATAACAAAAAGAGTTCACTTGCTTTAATCGTTCTTCTACTGCGAGCCTCACTTTGTCGATATACTCCCACTCCGCCATAGTTCGTGGCTGGGAGTTAGGGGTGTACCATTCCCATAATTGGTGGAGGAATTTGGTGCTGGCGATCTCCATCACTATTCGTGAGTGTCGTTAGAAAGTGTATCATGGTTTGTAAAAGTTTTACTGCAACACAGGTTGGTGTATAGTTAGAAAAGTTTGATCATGACGTTTTATGAAACACACATGTCATGAAATGTAAGCGTTAGTGTAGTCAAATAATTTACCGCGACGCACGTTTGTGAAAATAAAGTTTGATCATTGACGTTGTATGACTGACCGAACTCATCACAGCAGTAGAAAGTTTTAGAAGGTTTTACTGCACAGTGTAGATTGTCTTGTAACTTACTTTCACAGTGTTAGAAAGTTTTATTGGAGATAGTTGCCAAATGTTTCCCTATTAGAAATTCAAACTTCATGACTGTTAGATTAGTTTCATCAGGTTTAGTAAAAGCAGTTTTCTACTGCAGTAAGACTGCGAGTTTAGAATGTTATATGAAAACAGTGTTCATCACAGCGCTAGAAAGTTTTACTGCGCTGTGTAGATTGTTTCACACAAGGTCTTATAGTCAGCGTTGAATGTTTTATAAAACCAGATGTTGTCACACACGTTGAGTGTGTGAGAGCTAGTTCCATGACATTGAATCGCATGGGTTGTAAAGTTCATAATCCAAGGCTAGGCTCCTCTACGGTTGGATTTAGGGTTTTATATTACATGCGTTAACCGTTCGTGTAGAATATGTGAAGCACATGTTCGCTTAAATGCAAATGTTGAAATAAGTTTGTAAGAAGTCTCTGACAGGTTGTTGTGAAACGTAGCGAACGTTGAAGAAATGTTTCTGCAGTCACACTCGTTAGCGTGCCAGCTTTACTAAATGTGTTCTATTCTCCAATGAGGATTGTTGTCTAATGAGAATCAAGCATTCCTTTATAAATAGAGAGCCTTCCACAGTGAGAATCATTCCATCGTTGAATCGTACAAGTGACGGACGCACATTCTCTCTCTCTACATCCCTGTTATATTATCCAACTAAAATGGTAAGTCGCTACTTTCCTCCCTCTCCTCCCTTGAACGTAAACTTGATAGAATCTTTTTTATTTTCAGGCATCTTCTACATCTACTACACTGGCAGGACAAAATGGTGGCCAGACGTTACAAGGTTCGCTACGATCAGATCATCTACAACTGAGGCCAGTGGAAGAAACAACCAAGGTACATAATCCTACACCGCTACAGCGTAAATTTAAACAAGTCTTGCGTTATGACGATCATAGCGTAGTACTCCGAACGGGAATGCTCCCTTCCACGGATGTCAAGATAATGCGCAATCAGTATGGGGACTACATACTGATCCCCGTGAGTCCGTACATTCGCCACCAACTTGATATTATTGAAGAGTACGTGACATTAAATATGGACATTCCTACTCCTCTTGCTCAAGAGTGGAAGGCGAGAGATGACAAGGATACTCCCTATAGAAAGATTTGGGATGGTAATCAAATTTGCCTACCGGTATCACATTGGTGTACTTACTATAAGAAGGAGGGAGATCAATCAATACCCATCAGATGTGATGAGCTCGGAGAAGGTACTTGGGATATCCTTTTCAAAGTGAATGGGCTATATTATGGTCAGCACAAGGATAACAAAATAGCCTCTCTCTCGATATACACTGAATCCATCCTATATATTCCAAAGCCACCCAACGTAGATGACATAATTGATCAAATCCTTAACAGCAGTGGTACGAAGCGCAAGTCGGAGAAGAATGCTGCCTCAAAACGCAAATCAAAGAAGGAGAATTACTAGTCCTTTCCTAACTCTACCCAATGACAATTCGCTTATGTGCTTTGAGTGTCGTAGACGTGGTCTTATTAGATACATTTTACTTCTTCGTTGCCATCATATCATTTGTGTATTTTGTCGTGAAAAGCATCGATGTAATTCTTCATTTTGTAATATGTTATAGAACGTTTCCTTAGATGTGTAAATTTCCGTTTTAGGCTTCTATCATCATTTTTATGGATTGTGAGGGTGAACCTGTACAGGGGCTCAGTGCTATTGCTATGAACAATTGGACATATCAAATTGTTAGTGTCTATCATCAACATGCCAACTGCGATCCCAATGTTGATCAATGGGCGAGGAAACACATTCATGGACTTAATCTGAAATATTTGCAAGACTATGGCTTTTCTTGTGAGAGTGCTCTTCTTATTGACTTTAAACGATGGTTAGCTGCTTTCAATGTTATACGCATCTTTTGTAATAATCCTGGTAAGGAGAGGAAAGTATTTCCCAATCTAGTCATTAATGATATTTTGCTCCCATCTTGGGATAGTAGAGTGAATCAACACTATCATGAAGTCACGAAACGTTTTAAGGATTTGTGTGTTCCTATTTTGTCTGTTCGTTGTAGTAGCTACGTTCATAACCAATGCTTCTTTCATCCTTACCTCAACACTGCCAAAGTCCGGTATGGTTATCATTGCTCGCTATATGACAGTTACCAGCTGTATCTATTTTATCTCTTTCAAACCATTGATTTGTAATGCATGCTTGCTACAGTTATTCAATAAATGTTATTATGCTAAGAGTTGTTCTCATGCAACGGATGGGTTAGATGAAGGGTGATCATATCTTTTTCAAATGACTGTGGAACATTGATTTCCATGATGAAGATTTAAACAGTTAGATTCGATGACGAATAAGATTTACTAGTTTGCAAGTTAGACTAAGCGTTCTATTATTTGTAAATGAAAGATATAGTTTCAACAGTTTACAGATTACAAAATAAAGTTTCAATAGTGTTTATGTTAAAAATAAAGTTTAAGCTGTTTGTGTGTTAGAAATAGAATAAAGTTTCAACAGTTTGTCGATTAAAAATAAAGTTTCAACAGTGTGTACGTTAGAAATAAAGTTTATCTGTTTGTAAAATGAGATTGTAGGATTTAGTAGTTTGCAAGTTAGACTAAGCGTTCTACTATTTGTAAACGAAAGATATAGTTTCAACAGTTTACAGATTAAAAATAAAGTTTCAATAGTGTGTACGTTAGAAATAAAGTTTTAGTCGTTTGTGCGTTAGAAATAAAATGAAGTTTCTACCGTTTACAAGTTAAAAATGAAGTTTCAATAGTGTGTATGTTAAGAATAATCTGTTTATATGTTAGAAATAAAAACAAAGGTTCACCAGTTTACAAGCTAAAAATAAAGTTTTATCTGCTTGTATGTCAGAAATGAAATAAAGTTTCACCAGTTTAAAAGTTAAAAATAAAGTTTCAATAGTTTGTACGTTAGAAATAAAGTTTCAATAGTGTGTATGTTAGAAATAAAATGAAGTTTCATCAGTTTACAAGTTAAGAATAAAGTTTTATCTGTTTGTATGTTAGAAATAAAACAAAGTTTCAACCGTTAACAAGTTAAAAATAAAGTTTCAATTTTAACACGTTAAAAATAAAGTTTCAATAGTGTGTATGTTAAGAATAAAGTTCTATCTGTTTGTATGTTAGAAATAAAATGAAGTTTCATCAGTTTACAAGTTAAGAATAAAGTTTTATCAGTTTGTATGTTACAAAGAAAACAAAGTTTCAACCGTTAACAAGTTAAAAATAAAGTTTCAATAGTTTGCAAGTTAAAACTAATGTTTCAATAGTGCGTATGTTAAGAATAAAGTTTTATCTGTTTGTATGTTAGAAATAAAATGAAGCTTCACCAGTTTACAAGTTAAGAATAAAGTTTTATCAGCTTGTATGTTAGAAATAAAATGAAGTTTCATTCAATAGTGTGTAGTTAGAAAAATAAAGTTTCATAGTGTGTTATTAAGAAAATAAAGTTTTCTGTGTTGTATGTTAGAAATAAAAAAAAAAGTTCAACCCGTTTACAAAAAAAAAAAAAAGTCAATAGTTAATAGTTAACAAAAAATAATCATTAAATAGTTGTATGTTAGAACAGTTTACAAGTTAAGAATAAAGTTTTATCAGCTTGTATGTTAGAAATAAAATGAAGTTTCACCAGTTTACAAATTAAAAATAAAGTTTCAATAGTGTGTACGTTAGAAATAAAGTTTCAACAGTGTCTACGTTAGAAATAAAGTTTTATCTGTTTGTAAAGTACGATCGTAGGATTTACTAGTTTGCAAGTTAGACTCAGCATTCTACTAGTTGTAAATGAAAAATATCGTTTCAACAGTTTACAGATTAAAATAAAGTTTCAACACTGTGTACGTTAGAAATAAAGTTTTAGCTGTTTATATGTTAGAAACAAAATAAAGTTTCAACAGTTTACAAAAATAAAGTTTTAGCTGTTTATATGTTAGAAACAAAATAAAGTTTCAACAGTTTACAAGTTGAAAAATAAAGTTTCAACAGTTTACAAGTTGAAAAATAAAGTTTCAACAGTGTGTACGTTAGAAATAAATGAAAGTAAGAACTTCATCGTATGAGTATTCAAAGCATGATTTGTGAATCAAATGTGTGTAGTACTGACATGATAGAATCGCATTAGAAATAAAGTTTCAACGGTTTACAAGTTAAAAATAGAGTTTCAACAGTATGCACGTTAGAAGTAGAGATTTAGCTGTTTATATGTTAGAAACAAAATAAAGTTTCAACAGTTTACAAGTTGAAAAATAAAGTTTCAACAGTGTGTACGTTAGAAATAAATGAAAGTAAGAACTTCATCGTATGAGTATTCAAAGCATGTTTTGTGAATCAAATGTGTGTAGTACTGACATGATAGAATCGCATTAGAAATAAAGTTTCAACCGTTTACAAGTTAAAAATAGAGTTTCAACAGTATGCACGTTAGAAATAAAGTTTTAGCTGTTTATATGTTAGAAACAAAATAAAGTTTCAACAGTTTACAAGTTGAAAAATAAAGTTTCAACAGTGTGTACGTTAGAAATAAATGAAAGTAAGAACTTCATCGTATGAGTATTCAAAGCATGTTTTGTAAATCAAATGTGTGTAGTACTGACATGATAGAATCGCATTAGAAATAAAGTTTCAATAGTTAACAAGTTAAAAATAAAGTTTCAATAGTGTGTATGTTAAGAATAAAGTTCTATCTGTTTGTATGTTAGAAATAAAAATGAAGGTTCACCAGTTAACAAGTTAAGAATAAAGTTTTATCAGTTTGTATGTCAGAAATGAAATAAAGTTTCACCAGTTTAAAAGTTAAAAATAAAGTTTCAATAGTGTGTACGTTAGAAATAAAGTTTCAATAGTGTGTATGTTAAGAATAAAGCTTTATCTGTTTGTATGTTAGAAATAAAACAAAGTTTCAACCGTTTACAAGTTAAAAATAAAGTTTCAATAGTTAACAAGTTAAAAATAAAGTTTCAATAGTGTGTATGTTAAGAATAAAGTTCTATCTGTTTGTATGTTAGAAATAAGATGAAGCTTCACCAGTTTACAAGTTAAGAATAAAGTTTTATCAGCTTGTATGTTAGAAATAAAATGAAGTTTCACCAGTTTACAAATTAAAAATAAAGTTTCAATAGTGTGTACGTTAGAAATAAAGTTTCAACAGTGTCTACGTTAGAAATAAAGTTTTATCTGTTTGTAAAGTACGATCGTAGGATTTAATAGTTTGCAAGTTAGACTCAGCATTCTACTAGTTGTAAATGAAAAATATCGTTTCAACAGTTTACAGATTAAAATAAAGTTTCAACACTGTGTACGTTAGAAATAAAGTTTTAGCTGTTTATATGTTAGAAACAAAATAAAGTTTCAACAGTTTACAAGTTGAAAAATAAAGTTTCAACAGTGTGTACGTTAGAAATAAATGAAAGTAACAACTTCATGGTATAAGTATTCAAAGCATGTTTTGTGAATCAAATGTGTGTAGTACTGACATGATAGAATCGCATTAGAAATAAAGTTTCAACCGTTTACAAGTTAAAAATCGAGTTTCAACAGTATGCACGTTAGAAATAGAGTTTTAGCTGTTTATATGTTAGAAACAAAATAAAGTTTCAACAGTTTACAAGTTGAAAAATAAAGTTTCAACAGTGTGTACGTTAGAAATAAATGAAAGTAAGAACTTCATCGTATGAGTATTCAAAGCATGTTTTGTGAATCAAATGTGTGTAGTACTGACATGATAGAATCGCATTAGAAATAAAGTTTCAACCGTTTGCAAGTTAAAAATAGAGTTTCAACATTATGCACGTTAGAAATAAAGTTTTAGCTGTTTATATGTTAGAAACAAAATAAAGTTTCAACAGTTTACAAGTTGAAAAATAAAGTTTCAACAGTTTACAAGTTGAAAAATAAAGTTTCAACAGTGTGTACGTTAGAAATAAATGAAAGTAAGAACTTCATCGTATGAGTATTCAAAGCATGTTTTGTGAATCAAATGTGTGTAGTACTGACATGATAGAATCGCATTAGAAATAAAGTTTCAACGGTTTACAAGTTAAAAATAGAGTTTCAACAGTATGCACGTTAGAAATAGAGTTTTAGCTGTTCATATGTTAGAAACAAAATAAAGTTTCAACAGTTTACAAGTTGAAAAATAAAGTTTCAACAGTTTACAAGTTGAAAAATAAAGTTTCAACAGTGTGTACGTTAGAAATAAATGAAAGTAAGAACTTCATCGTATGAGTATTCAAAGCATGTTTTGTGAATCAAATGTGTGTAGTACTGACATGATAGAATCGCATTAGAAATAAAGTTTCGCGTTTGTCAAGTTCATTTGATTCTATCATGTCAGTACTACACACATTTGATTCACAAAACATGCTTTGAATACTTATACGATGAAGTTCTTACTTTCATTTATTTCTAACTTACACACTGTTGAAACTTTATTTTTCAACTTGTAAACTGTTGAAACTTTATTTTTCAACTTGTAAACTGTTGAAACTTTATTTTGTTTCTAACATATAAACAGCTAAAACTTTATTTCTAACGTGCACACTGTTGAAACTATATTTTTAACTTGTAAATGGCTGAAACTTTATTTCTAATGCGATTCTATCATGTCAGTACTACACACATTTGATTCACAAAACATGCTTTGAATACTCATACGATGAAGTTCTTACTTTCATTTATTTCTAACGTACACACTGTTGAAACTTTATTTTTCAACTTGTAAACTGTTGAAACTTTATTTTGTTTCTAACATATAAACAGCTAGAACTTTATTTCTAACGTGGACACTGTTGAAACTCTATTTTTAACTTGTAAACGGCTGAAACTTTATTTCTAATGCGATTCTATCATGTCAGTACTACACACATTTGATTTACAAAACATGCTTTGAATACTCATACGATGAAGTTCTTACTTTCATTTATTTCTAACGTACACACTGTTGAAACTTTATTTTTCAACTTGTAAACTGTTGAAACTTTATTTTGTTTGTAACATATAAACAGCTAAAACTCTATTTCTAACGTACACACTGTTGAAACTTTATTTTTAACTTGTAAACTGCTGAAACTTTATTTCTAACGCACAAAGTGCGTAAACTTTATTTCCATCATACACACTATTGAAACTTTATTTTAATCTGTAAACTGTTGAAACGATATTTTTCATTTACAACTAGTAGAAAGCTGAGTCTAACTTGCAAACTAGTAAATCCTACGATCGTACTTTACAAACAGATAAAACTTTATTTCTAACGTAGACACTGTTGAAACTTTATTTTTAATTTGTAAACTGGTGAAACTTCATTTTATTTCTAACATACAAGCTGATAAAACTTTATTCTTAACTTGTAAACTGGTGAAGCTTCATTTTATTTCTAACATACAAACAGATAGAACTTTATTCTTAACATACACACTATTGAAACTTTATTTTTAACGTGTTAACTATTGAAACTTTATTTTTAACTTGTTAACGGTTGAAACTTTGTTTTATTTCTAACATACAAACAGATAAAACTTTGTTCTTAACATACACACTATTGAAACTTTATTTCTAACGTACACACTATTGAAACTTTATTTTTAATTTGTAAACTGGTGAAACTTCATTTTATTTCTAACATACAAGCTGATAAAACTTTATTCTTAACTTGTAAACTTGTGAAGCTTCATTTTATTTCTAACATACAAACAGATAGAACTTTATTCTTAACATACACACTATTGAAACTTCATTTTTAACTTGTAAACGGTTGAAACTTCATTTTATTTCTAACGCACAAACGACTAAAACTTCATTTTTAACGTACATACAGTTGAAACTTTATTTTTAATCTGTTAACTGTTGAAACTATATCTTTCGTTTACAAATAGTAGAACGCTTAGTCTAACTTGCAATATAGTAAATCCTACAATCTCATTTTACGAACAGATAAAACTTTATTTCTAACGTACACACTGTTGAAACTTTATTTTTAATCGACAAACTGTTGAAACTTTATTCTATTTCTAACACACAAACAGCTTAAACTTTATTTTTAACATAAACACTATTGAAACTTTATTTTATAATCTGTAAACTGTTGAAACTATATCTTTCATTTACAAATAGTAGAACGCTTAGTCTAACTTGCAAACTTGTAAATCCCGCAATCTCATTTTACAAACAGATAAAACTTTATTTTTAACGTACACACTGTTGAAACTTTATTTTTAATCGACAAACTGTTGAAACTTTATTCTATTTCTAACACACAAACAGCTTAAACTTTATTTTTAACATAAACACTATTGAAACTTTATTTTGTAATCTGTAAACTGTTGAAACTATATCTTTCATTTACAAATAATAGAATGCTTAGTCTACTTGCAAACTAGTAAATCTTATTCGTCATCGAATCTAACTGTTTAAATCTTCATCATGGAAATCAATGTTCCACAGTCATTTGAAAAAGATATGATCACCCTTCATCTAACCCATCCGTTGCATGAGAACAACTCTTAGCATAATAACATTTATTGAATAACTGTAGCAAGCATGCATTACAAATCAATGGTTTGAAACAGATAAAATAGATACAGCTGGTAACTGTCATATAGCGAGCAATGATAACCATACAGGACTTTGGCAGTGTTGAGGTAAGGAGGAAAGAAGCATTGGTTATGAACGTAGCTACTACAACGAACAGACAAAATAGGAACACACAAATCCTTAAAACGTTTCGTGACTTCATGATAGTGTTGATTCACTCTACTATCCCAAGGTGGGAGCAAAATGTCATTAATGACTGGATTGGTAAATACTTTCCTCTCCTTACCAGGATTATTACAAAAAATGCGTATAACATTGAAAGCAGCTAACCATCGTTTAAAGTCAATAAGAAGAGCAGTCTCACAAGAAAAGCCATAGTCTTGCAAATATTTCAGATTAAGTCCATGAATGTGTTTCCTCGCCCATTGATCAACATTGGGATCGTAGTTGGCATGTTGATGATAGACACTAACAATCTGATATGTCCAATTGTTCATAGCAATAGCACTGAGCTCCTGTACAGGTTCACCCTCACAATCCATAAAAATGATGATAGAAGCCTAAAACGGAAATTTACACATCTAAGGAAACGTTCTATAACATATTACAAAATGAAGAATTACATCGATGCTTTTCACGACAAAATACACAAATGATATGATGGCAACGAAGAAGTAAAATGTATCTAATAAGACCACGTCTACGACACTCAAAGCACATAAGCGAATTGTCATAGGGTAGAGTTAGGAAAGGACTAGTAATTCTCCTTCTTTGATTTGCGTTTTGAGGCAGCATTCTTCTCCGACTTGCGCTTCGTACCACTGCTGTTAAGGATTTGATCAATTATATCATCCACGTTGGGTGGTTTTGGAATATATAGGATGGATTCAGTGTATATCGAGAGAGAGGCTATTTTGTTATCCTTGTGCTGACCATAATATAGCCCATTCACTTTGAAAAGGATATCCCAAGTACCTTCTCCGAGCTCATCACATCTGATGGGTATTGAATGATCTCCCTCCTTCTTATAGTAAGTACACCAATGTGATACCGGTAGGCAAATTTGATTACCATCCCAAATCTTTCTATAGGGAGTATCCTTGTCATCTCTCGCCTTCCACTCTTGAGCAAGAGGAGTAGGAATGTCCATATTTAATGTCACGTACTCTTCAATAATATCAAGTTGGTGGCGAATGTACGGACTCACGGGGATCAGTATGTAGTCCCCATACTGATTGCGCATTATCTTGACATCCGTGGAAGGGAGCATTCCCGTTCGGAGTACTACGCTATGATCGTCATAACGCAAGACTTGTTTAAATTTACGCTGTAGTGGTGTAGGATTATGTACCTTGGTTGTTTCTTCCACTGGCCTCAGTTGTAGATGATCTGATCGTAGCGAACCTTGTAACGTCTGGCCACCATTTTGTCTTGCCAGTGTAGTAGATGTAGAAGATGCCTGAAAATAAAAAAGATTCTATCAAGTTTACGTTCAAGGGAGGAGAGGGAGGAAAGTAGCGACTTACCATTTTAGTTGGATAATATAACAGGGATGTAGAGAGAGAGAATGTGCGTCCGTCACTTGTACGATTCAACGATGGAATGATTCTCACTGTGGAAGGCTCTCTATTTATAAAGGAATGCTTGATTCTCATTAGACAACAATCCTCATTGGAGAATAGAACACATTTAGTAAAGCTGGCACGCTAACGAGTGTGACTGCAGAAACATTTCTTCAACGTTCGCTACGTTTCACAACAACCTGTCAGAGACTTCTTACAAACTTATTTCAACATTTGCATTTAAGCGAACATGTGCTTCACATATTCTACACGAACGGTTAACGCATGTAATATAAAACCCTAAATCCAACCGTAGAGGAGCCTAGCCTTGGATTATGAACTTTACAACCCATGCGATTCAATGTCATGGAACTAGCTCTCACACACTCAACGTGTGTGACAACATCTGGTTTTATAAAACATTCAACGCTGACTATAAGACCTTGTGTGAAACAATCTACACAGCGCAGTAAAACTTTCTAGCGCTGTGATGAACACTGTTTTCATATAACATTCTAAACTCGCAGTCTTACTGCAGTAGAAAACTGCTTTTACTAAACCTGATGAAACTAATCTAACAGTCATGAAGTTTGAATTTCTAATAGGGAAACATTTGGCAACTATCTCCAATAAAACTTTCTAAAACTGTGAAAGTAAGTTACAAGACAATCTACACTGTGCAGTAAAACCTTCTAAAACTTTCTACTGCTGTGATGAGTTCGGTCAGTCATACAACGTCAATGATCAAACTTTATTTTCACAAACGTGCGTCGCGGTAAATTATTTGACTACACTAACGCTTACATTTCATGACATGTGTGTTTCATAAAACGTCATGATCAAACTTTTCTAACTATACATCAACCTGTGTTGCAGTAAAACTTTTACAAACCATGATACACTTTCTAACGACACTCACGAATAGTGATGGAGATCGCCAGCACCAAATTCCTCCACCAATTATGGGAATGGTACACCCCTAACTCCCAGCCACGAACTATGGCGGAGTGGGAGTATATCGACAAAGTGAGGCTCGCAGTAGAAGAACGATTAAAGCAAGTGAACTCTTTTTGTTATCTATGTGAAGCCAGACTCTGGGACGATATTGACGATGAAGACCTTTTGAAATACATGCCATAATAAATTTTTGTTTCGTATTATCCTTGTTTTCATACTGACTTACTTGAATGGGGTTTCAGTGGATGATTTAACCATGTATACTTTTTCATTTGGAAATAGTAGCACGCTTAGTCTAACTTGTAAATCTTATAACATTTCATATGGGCGATGATGGTAGATGAAATAGTGTTAAATAAAATTAAGATGGCTTACACTTCTGATACAGGGATAGCAATCGACTGCGATCCATGTGTAAAGAGCTTGTTAGACTACGGAAGAGAGAAGTGTGTTATGTTGCGTGTGGCGCGTGAGTGTCCTCCCATTTCATTCCATTCATCAATTCGTCTCATTGATAGAGACAGGTAGAACTCATGGTTCTCATAACGTATGCAATGGAAAGTTTTAGGCAACCTTCGACAGTTGGCTAAATGTCGCCCTGGCGCGAATGCATACTACGTTGAGACAGAGGCAATCACTTGCAAACATGACGCAGAGAGGTTTAACAAGATTGACCATTGCCGAATGTCCCTTGCTGTATACATAGCTACGGGTTTCACCGCCACCCTTTACAGGAACGCCCGTCGAAAGGAAGTATTACACCGAACTTCATTTGCAACGTTCAAGTTGACTGATAGCAGATTCAACTTAATGATAGTATTCGCCAGTCCGAAGACTGCCCAGGGCAAACCGCGTGGAGGTTCTATCATGTCTTGCCCCATGGTGGCCTTTAAGAGAGCCGGTGGTTCGTTCTCGGGAGTCGTCATCAGCAATCTTACTCCATTCCGATTCTGCTAAAGGAGAGTCGAAACCGTTCAACCTCAGCAGTGTCGACTTCCATGCTAGTTGGCATGTGAGTGAAAAGTGGAATGTAGCGCCATTCCATTGGATTGGCAACACTTGCTGTCATCGGATTGCCAATCCGAGCAAGATTGTTGTGGGCTCTGTCTTGCTCCTCTAGTCTAACAAATTCGTTAAATAAATTTCGCGGTCTTAACTGCGGTCCGCGAGGAGAGCTGACTTGACTGTTCGTCGTCTGCATGATTGAAATGAAATGAAATGAGAGGTAGTGGTTTATATACCTCTCTAACGCGACGCAACGTTCAAGTTGACTGATAGCAGATTCAACTTAATGATAGTATTTGCCAGTCTAAAGAGTGCCCAGGGCAAACCGCGTGGAGGTTCTATCATGTCTTGTCCCATGGTGGCCCTTATGAGAGCCGTTGGTTCGTTCTCGTCGTATCTTAAAATAGAAGGAAAAATAGATGAAATTATATTCAAGTGATAGAGATGATATTAACTTACCATAAATCAATTCAACCGGTTCGTTGAACCTTTGATGGTGGTGGCTGAGGCAGGTACTTTGCCGGCAACTTTCGCTTGCGGTGGCGTAATTCCTTAATTTCTCCATCATGTGTTATGGAGATATGAAGACAACGTATGTCTGGCATTGCCCCTTCGTAGCACTCAAAGGAACAATCTAACTCCTCTTTCTGAATCAGAATATCATCGACAATTCTGCTAGACGTAATGGGAAGGTGAAGTGTTGTTCGCTTCTCCTTCATAGTGACGTTTCTAGCCTCAACCAGACTCAATTTTGTCTGCTCAAGTTGAAGTTGGAGCGTCTCTTCCTTGGCCCTCAAACTTTTAATGAGTTTCACCTGCTCATCTACCCGCTTCTCGCTGGTGATTGCCCTCTGTTGGTAGGGCTCTAGGTTTTTTACCTGTGTCTTCAAACTACGTATTTCCGACACTTGGGCTTTGAGGCTGAAATTTTCATCCCTGAGCGCAGCGCACTCATTCTTATATCGGGTGAGTTCGTCTTTTATCTTCCTTATAGCAAATTCCTGACTGACTTTTGCGATCTCACTGTCTTTACACCACTGCTCAGTCTGTTCTTTAATCCCCTTTGTTGTTTTGGGGAGGAGTGAAGTATTGGCTTCTTGATAGCTTTGTTTGTGACGACTACTTCCTCAGATTCACTATCATCGTTTTCATCATTGCCTGCTGCACTGTGATCGGACCCTATGATTGACTGTATCGCTTTATCTAGATCCGTTTCTACATCGTCGAGTATTGGCTTCTCGACAGCTTTGTTTGTGGCGACTCCTTCCTCAGATTCAGTATCAACGTTTTTATCATTGCATGCTGCACTGTGATCGGACCCTATGATTGACTGTATCACTTTATCTAGATCCGTTTCTACATCGTCGGATGTTTCGTTGAAGTATCTGACTATCATTTTGCCAACGTCCGATGTCGTGTAATTGGCAACCTTTGTGGTTGGACATGCTAAGTGAGTAGCGTAAAATTCCTCATTCTGCTTGCCTTTGGTAAATTTTAAGCAATGAATACAGCCAGATATTACAGCTAATTCTTTATGCTTATTGGGAGCATCCTTATACTTATTCAAATGGCGCTTGAACTCAGCACCCCTCTTTATTTCACCACATAGACACTTCTTGATCAAAAATTTTGAGTTGCCTCCCATTATCTGTAGAAGGAAAGATAAAATGAAATTACTGACAGGCGACATTGGCAGTCATTCTTATAATCATACAGCTAAATTGTGAGATTGGTCGAAAGTGTCGAACCTTTGAATCCGTTACAGGCATTACTCAGAGGGGATCTTATCCCAACTCCAAGGCCTCGGCCCACAAATCCAACCTCCCGCGGACAGAGCGTGCGTCATATCACTGTGTTGGTATCCGGACCCCGATTTTGACATGAAAACCAGTGGATTGTTTAGAAAGGTTGCAAATTCCAAGCCGAAGCTCGCCTCCCACAACTTTATAAATGTCTTAGTTGAATTCAGCAGGGTCGAAAACCCCAGAAAACCTCCAAAACTAGTGAATTTAAATTTTTCAACTTTTTAGCACTACTTATGAAATTTTATAAGTAGTCTATCACTTAGGGCAGGTCAATAGCGACCGAAGCTTTTTGAATCAAGTCAAACGGACTTGTAGAAGCAAAGTTACAAGCCTTTAAAGTTTGGAGTCTTTTATGGCCTGGAGACGAAGGCCATCTCCTGGCTAATCTCTAAGTCTGACGCCTTAGCTGATATCAGCAATGAAATTTTCTAAGTCGGTTTCTTGCAGAAACCCGGAATTTGGAATGTCCGAAGCTATCATCGGAGCTCAGAGAGACGACTTACCGTTGACAATCTCTCGTATTAATGTCAAGTCTCTTTCGGTTCCCAGCTTATATAGTTTGTGGCGATCAGCTGATGACGTAATACCCATCATCCAAAAACTTAAAACGCTTCTATCGCCGATTCTAGAGGTCCGATTGAGCTGGAAATACATCATTTCCATGTAGAATTGGACGCTGAATCCGAATCTGGCCTACGTTTCCCATCCGATGCTTCGTTTTGGCTCTACAGCCCACAGCCATCGCAAAAATTCTAACTCGTTTTTTCGAAAAAATTTCGTGAAGAAAAATTTTTTCTCTCCGATTGACTTGAAACTCACTATGTTGATAGAGAATTTCATGCTGATTCCAAATCTGAAATCCGTTTTCCCATCCGATGCTTCGTTCTGACGCTAGAGCCCAAAACGTCCAAAATTCTAACTCTGTCGTTTTTCGCCAATCTCCCAAAATCTTAAATGGCGTCTCACATCTAAACGAAGACAGATATGAACAAGCGGATTATTTCAGTGAATTTGTCTCACTCTTAGCTTTCAAACGAGCTATTGCACGACAAAATCCGTCCACTAGAAGCAAAGTTGGAAGGTCGGTGCCGGGGGGGGGGGGGGAGGGACGTCAGCGAAAATTTTTCTCTCCGATTGCTTTCAAATTCACCATACCGATGCAGAATTTCACGCTGAATCCAAATCTGGCCTCCGTTTTCACATCCGAGCACTGCTTCCACTCGAAACAGCCCATTTTACAATCCAACATTCATCAGATTTCACGAAAAACATCACACACTATAGCCTCAAGACAAAACCTGGCGGTCGCCCAAGTCCACCACGACACTCTGTCGGTCCAGAGGGGGGCGCGCCGGTCGGACGTTCGCCGTTTTCTTACTACTTCAGCTCCCACTAACACGACATCGCCAGCCTTTAACTCAATTCGAGTTCGAGACTGCTTAGCCCCTCCAACCAAGTATGCTAAGTACTCCTTTCGGAACCTCATTTCTAACTCCTTTCTCAAGCGGCACATGGACTTCAAAATCTTTTGCCTAAGTTGTCCCCGCTCGCCTCCAATTCTGGAAACCTAGTCCTTTCAATGTTGTTCAAAAACATTGCTGGCGTCAATGCGATCAGGTCATCATCGTCTTCGCTGACATAAGTCAGTGGTCGACTATTTAAAATCGCCTCAACTTCGAACAGTATTAGTCCGGGAGCTAGTGTGAAGTTGTGCAGGGAACGAGGTAGTACATAAAACTTTCACATAGCATAGTACACCTCTAACCTACTGCAAAACTTCGCGTCTGCCGGATCAGATCATTTGCTTTTAAGAAATAGCGAGGATAACACAATCCTATGTATTTCCAGTGGTAAAATTGTGACATTTAAGGTGTTGACTCCATTTTTTCGAATTTTTGCTCATAAAAGTTCCACAAATTGGTATTTTGTTGAACTGGTTATTATAGAAATCATCTACAGATCATGATCTTTCAAATGAGCTATCATTCAGTGACAGAGGATGAAGCAAAGTGTACAAAGAGACACTTTTCGTTGGTGCAACTGCAAATTTTAACATAGAAATTTCAGGAAAATTGTTGATATACTTTAACGAAAAGTGTCTGTTTGTACACTTTACTTCATCCTCTGTCACTGAATGATAGCTCATTTGAAAGATCATGATCTGTAGATGATTTCTATAATAACCAGTTCAACAAAATACCAATTTGTGGAACTTTTATGAGCAAAAATTCGAAAAAATGGAGTCAACACCTTAAATGTCACAATTTTACCACTGGAAATACATAGGATTTTGTTATCCTCGCTATTTCTGAAAAGCAAATGATCTTATCCGGCAGACGCGAAGTTTTGCAGTAGGTTAGAGGTGTACTATGCTATGTGAAAGTTTTATGTACTACCTCGTTCCCTGCACAACTTCACGCTAGCTCCCGGACTATATAGTCAGAAGTTCAATGTAAGACAATCGTTGTCTTCCAAGCATTCTTTTGAGCAAATCCTTTATCATTCGGATTAAACGCTCCCACCAACCTCCCCACCAAGCGGCAGTTGGTGGATCGAATTTCCATTGTATTCGCTGAACACTGGCGGTGTTTTCAATCTTTTTCCAATCAAGCTTTTTCGACAAATTGGCAAATCCGACGAAATTTGTGCCATTATCGCTGTAGACAGTTGCCGGTCTACCTCTCCGAGATACGAATCGGGAAAATGCCATCATAAAATCCTGGGTTGAGAGCGAATTCACTAATTCCAAGTGAACGCATCGATACACAGCACAAGTAAACAGGACTATCCAAGTCTTACTTCGATCCTTCAAAAACAGAGGTCCGGCCAAGTCAACGCCTGTGACTGAAAACGCCTGACCTTGAGTCAACCTGTCGATAGGCAAAGGAGCTGTGTCAACAGTAACGGGTTTAGATGAATACCTCATACAAGTTGTACATTTTGAAATGATCTTTCTTATCGATCGTCGCGACTGCAGAATCCAAACTTTTTCACGCAACTTCACCATCATTATTTGCACTCCACAATGACCATTGTTTATGTGTTCAAAATGTATCAGCTGCTCAACAATAGGATGCGCTGAGGGCATAAGCATCGGCTGCTTAAATAATTCAGTGTCATTCAAAATTCAACAGTCTTGTCTTGACTCGAAACATTCCACTCTCATCAGTCTTCACATCAATCTTGAAGTTGATCTTTCGCTTCGAAAATGCTTCCGCCTGCACCAATCTAAAAATTGTTTTTTCAGCTTGATTGATTTCCTCCGAAGTTAGCTCACCATCATCTTTCGAGACTTTTTTCACATTTCTTATGAAGCGGTTTATCCAGGCCATAGTTCTGAGATTCTTTGTATAACTTGAGAATCTGATAAACCAATGCTGACTTGTTGTCGATACAAAAGCTTGAGTAACAGATTTTCGCTTCTCGCTTTCAACTTTCTCTTCATCTGTCTGTTCTGCTTTAATAGGCTACTTGTCTTCACATTGCCGTAACCAAGCTGGTCCCTCCCACCATTTCGATTTGATCAATTGTCCTGGGGAGCATCCCCGAGAGGGCAAATCGGCCGGGTTTTCGCATCCTGGAATATGCCGCCACACCGATGTCCCAGTCAATTTTCTTATTTCTTGAGTTCGATTTTCCACAAAAACGCCCCATTTATCTTCACGCTTGATCCAAGCCAAGACCGTGGTTGAGTCACTCCAGCAATAGCATTCAAAAGTTGGGAGTGACAAAGCAGTCTCAACGGATTTCAGAAGACGAGCTCCGATCAGACAAGCCAATAATTCCAATCTAGGAATCGTCGGTCTAACTAGCGGTGCAATTCTCGTCTTTGCCTGCAAAAGTTGGACAAATATCGAGTCCCGTGATTCAACTCGAACGAAAATCGCAGCCGCATACGCCTCCTTACTCGCGTCACAGAAACAATGCAATTGAATTCGATCAGCAAGTCCGATATGAACATGCCGAGGAATTCGTATTTGAGTAAGGCTTTCAATTTCCTTAATCCATCCAAGTAGTAAGCAAGTGACAAACACCAGATAGCGCAAGATGGCGGCCGTTTCCCACCCTACCCCCTCCTCTCTTCCTCCTCCTCCTCCCTGTCCTGGGGTGTTGTGCCGCCCGGGTGGGCTTGGGTGCCGGCCTGGTGGACGTGGTGTGCCGGCCTGGTGGACGTGGTGTCCATCGTCTTCCTCGTCAAAAATGGGCTCGACAAGTTTTTCCACCCCGGGGGGGGGGGGAGGAAATCCAATGCGCGAGTGCTACCATCGTCTTCCTCATCAAAAGTTGGATCGACAAGTTTTCCACCCCGGGGGGGGGGTAGGGTGGGAGGAAATCCAAAGTGTCGAATTTCGATGCGCCAGTGCTGCCATCGTCTTCCTCATCAAAAGTTAGATCGACAAGTTTTCCACCCCGGGGGGGGGGTAGGGTGGGAGGAAATCCAAAGTGTCGAAATTCGATGCGCCAGTGCTACCATCGTCTTCCTCGTCAAAAGTTAGGTCGACAAGTTTTTCCCACCCTACCCCCCCGGGAGAGCTAGCTGCTATCTCGGCTTCTAGTGGACGGATTTTGTTCGTTCGGGTTGCATTCGAAAGAGGATGAAAAACTAACCTATGACATTTTTTGGCGCGAGTCAATCCGATCAGCCGTTCAAAAGTTAGAGCGGTTACAAGATTTTAGGAAAGGTTGAAAAAATCCTAAGTGTCAGAGTGACTGTGTACGGTAAAAATGAAAAATTTTTTCCAAAGTGTCGAAATTCGATGCGCCAGTGCTACCATCGTCTTCCTCGTCAAAAGTTAGGTCGACAAGTTTTTCCCACCCTACCCCCCCGGGAGAGCTAGCTGCTATCTCGGCTTCTAGTGGACGGATTTTGTTCGTTCGGGTTGCATTCGAAAGAGGATGAAAAACTAACCTATGACATTTTTTGGCGCGAGTCAATCCGATCAGCCGTTCAAAAGTTAGAGCGGTTACAAGATTTTAGGAAAGGTTGAAAAAATCCTAAGTGTCAGAGTGACTGTGTACGGTAAAAATGAAAAATTTTTTCCAAAGTGTCGAATTTCGATGCGCCAGTGCTACCATCGTCTTTCTCGTCAAAAGTTGGATCGACAAGTTTTTCCCACCCTACCCCCCCCCTCGGGAGAGCTTGCTTCAATTTTGCCTTTCAGTGGTCGGATGGAGACATATGATAGCTCGTTTGAAAGGTGAGAGTGAGACGAATTCACTGTAGAAATTTGGTGTCAATCGGTTGAGTCGTTTAGAAATGAGAGCAGAAACAAGATTTGCCAGATTTTGGGAATTGTCGAAAAAACGACAGAGTTAAAATTTGGGATGTTTTGGGCTGTAGCGGCAAAAGGAAGCATCGGAGAGCAAAACGGATTTCAGATTTGGAATCAGCGTCATTTATTCACCCTAGGAAGAGTGTTTTCATCATGATTTGAGGAAAAAAATTTTCAAATTTTTTCAAGATGGCGAATTTTTTGCATTTTTGGCTATTTTTTGCCTAAAAACTAGATCGATTCAAAGCTTCGGACCTGCTTCAATGAACAGACCGCACTGAGTTGTGCTAGATCTGAAATTTTGAGACTGATTGGAGTCAGACTTTTTGATTTGGAGTTCATTGAAAACACTACTTCTGATATTAAATTGTACATTTTTTGAAATAATGAATTTTTCGCATTTTTGGCTATCTTTTGCCGAAAAACTAGACCGATTCAAGGCTTCGGACCTGGCGCAATGAACAGACCGCACTGAGATGTGCTAGATCTGAAATTTTGAGACAGATGGGAGTCAGGGTTGTGAGTTGAGATGCGATTGAAAACCGTAAAAATGCTAATTTTCCCATTTTTCTAACATAGGAATTTTCCGAGGATTTGACAATTGCCCGACTATAAAAGGACGGAGCATCAACTGAGAAATCACTTGCTCTGTCAACCTTGCTAGAGGTAGGTGAACAGACCCGAGCTGCTGCTCCAAGCCGGTTTTCCTACAGAAAACCGGGTCAGAAAACCGGGTAGATTTTTCGATTGCTGATATCAGCTAAGGTGTCAGACTTATAGGTTAGCCAGTATATGGCTGGTGATCACTTTGATCGAATAGGCCAGAAACTTGTAAGCGGTGTATCTTCGGTTCTAGTACACCGATTGACTTGATTCAAGTTACATGTGATAGCTCTTGATCACAGGTATACTTATATACTACTTATGAAATTTCATAAGTAGTGCAAAAATGCTGAAAAATTTAAATTTGTTATTTTTGATGATTTTTTGGGGTTTTCGACCCTGCTGAATTCAACTAAGGCATTTATAATGTTGACTTATAGGTTAGCCAGTATATGGCTGGTGATCACTTTGACATAGTAGGCCTAAATCTTGTAAGCGGTGTATCTTCGGTTCCACTCGTAGTACACCGATTGACTTGATTCAAGTTGCATGTGATAGCTCTTGATCATAGGTATATTTATAGACTACTTATAAAATTTCATAAGTAGTGCAAAAATGCTGAAAAATTTAAATTTGTTATTTATGATGATTTTCGGGGGTTTCAACCCTGCTGAATTCAACTAAGGCATTTATAATATTGTACGAGGCGAGCTTCGGCTCGAGACTTGTTTCCTGATGTAAATAACTCCACCGATTTTCATGTCAAAATCGGGATCCGAATACCAACACAGTGATATGACGCACGCTCTGTCCGTTAGAGGTTGGATTTGTGGATCGAGGCCTTGGAGATGGGATAAGATCCCCTCTGAGTAATGCCTGTAACGGATTCATCAGCTTAACTTGTCTATCCTCGACGACTACATGTAAGACAATATCATTTCGTTTGCTAACAAGCGACTTTGTTTTTCTTGCAGTTTCACGTTATGACTGCCTCGAAAAATGCACGATTCCTCGTGGGGAAATGCTCCTGTGGGAGAATTGCACGCGGAACTGAATTGAAAAAGCATGTTGCGGTGTTTGATGGACATGAGAAGCGTGTGTTGAAGAGAGTGTGCGTAGTTGAGCGTGTTGAGTGTGGGAAGGATGAGGCGGCGGAGGATTTTTATAAAAAGCATAAAGAGTGTGAGTCGGGGAAGATTACGGATAGCGATTTTAAGGCGTGGTTTGAGGGTTTGTTGTTGGAGGATGAAGAGAATGAGGCGGTGAAGACAATTGAGGGTGCGGTTGAGAAAGCGACTGAAGAGAGGGTGATTGAGAAAGCGCCTGCAGTGCCTGTAGTGAGGGTGATTGAGAAAGTACCTGTAGCGCCTGTAGTGACTGATGCAGACCTCGATCGCGATCTCGCTCTGAGCGAGATGAGTAGTGAAGAGGAAGAGAGAGAGATGAGGGGTGTTGTAATGCAGAAGAAGAAGAGTGTTGTTGAAGAGCGGGACGCGACGATGAGGAGGCTTTTCGGTGGCAAGGTTACCTTAGGAAAGCCAAAAGCCTCCTCATTGCCTCAGAAAGATCAAAGGTCGAGTGATTGCTTTGAATACAATCAGATGAAGGATCGAATGAGTGCAATGGAGAATACGAATAGGAGAGTGCTGGCGGAGAATGAGTTGTTGAAAGGGAAAGTGAGTGCGATAAAGCAGATGAAAGAGGAGATGATGATGATGATGGAGGCGGAGAAGCGTTGGTCTGAGGAAAAGAAAGAGATGATGGCGAAGGTGTCTGAGTGTGATGAGTTGAAGCGTGTTTTGAAGGAGAAGGCTGAATGTGAGAGATTGAGAGTGATTGCGAAGGATGTGGATGAAGTGAGGGCGATAAATGAGAAGTTGGGGAGTGAATGTGAGAGAATGAGTGGTTTGTTGAAGAGAGGAGTGAAGAGGAGCTATGAGGTACACCTCCCCCTCTACGAGAACGACATCTGCGACGTGCCCACTTCGACAGATGACCCTGATATAACGGAAATGTGCTACGAGGGGGAGGGGGTGAAGTGCCTCCATTTAAATTTGAAAATAGACGGACAATTGGAGGACTTCATCGTCAGAAAAGTAGAAAAGAAGAAGCCGAGTAAGTTACTTTAAAATATATTTTCTAATTCTAATCTAATTCAATTTCCTTTCTATTTTCAGAGTTTTTACAAAAGTCTTGAGTCGACCCACTAACCTAATCCCGTGAACGAACCATAGGTCCTCTTAAGGGCCCCTCCTAATGTGGCTGTAGTGGTCCCAAGCCCACGACATGCTTTCAAGCATGGATACAGAGGGGGAGGCAACAATAAGATAAATGAAATGATGTATGAGTCATATAAAACTTTCTTCTAACCTTTCCTATGAAAGGTATATAAGACGAGACAAGAAGCTTCATTCACTTTAAGGATGGAGCTTGACGAGTGCAGACGTGTGATAGAGGAGTGGAGAGAGACCTATGAGGAAATAGAGGTCGATGCTCCGATCACTCTCCTCAGGTATGTCATATTGGACATTGAGATTGCGGAGAGCGAACAGCGTCTCCGCCATATAAGAGCGCACTGCCGTCGTCAGCTCCGTCGGTACCTACCGTTCTTCGATGAGGACATTGTAGGTTACCTACAGTATAAGATATATTTTTGTATCTATCGCGCGAGTGATTTGCGAGCTCGAAGAATAATGGCTGGTGGAGGTTAATCCCTTCCACCTGTGAACGCCCCATAGGCCCTCTTAAGGGCCCCTTCTAATGTCGCTAAAGTGGTCCCAAGCCCACGACATGCTTTCAAGCATGGATACAGAGGGGAAGGTAGCAATGCAAATGAAGTTCGGTGTAATACTTCCTTTCGACGGGCGTTCCTGTATAGGACGGCGGTGAAACCCGTAGCTATGCATACCGCAAGGGACATTCGGCAATGATAAATCTTGTTAAACCTCTGCGTCATGTTTGCAAGTGATTGCCTCTGTTTCAATGTAGTATGCATTCGCGCCAGGGCGACATTTAGCCATCTGTCGAAGGTTACCTTATAAACTTTCCATTGCATGTGCTATGAGAACCATGAGTTCTACCTATCTCTATCAATGAGATGAATTGATGAATGGAATGAAATGGGAGGACACTCACGCGCCACACGCATCATATCACACTTCTCTCTTCTGTAGTTGAACAAGCTCTTTACATATGGATCGCAGTCGATTGCTATCCCCTACATCAGAAGTGTAAGCTATCTTAAATGTGACTGAACTATATCATCATCCATATAAAGTCTTGTAAGTTAAACTATATGTGCTACTATTTCTAAATGAAAGATATAGTTTCAACAATTTACAAGTTAAAAATAAAGTTTCAATAGTGTATATGTCAGAAATAGAATAAAGTTTCAATTGTTTACAAGTTAAAAATAACTATTTCCAAATGAAAAAGTATACATGGTTAAATCATTCACTTAAGTCCCATTCAAGTAAGTCAGCATGAAACCAACGACAATATGAAATAAACATTTATTATAACATATATTTTAGAAGGTCTTCGCTGTCAATATCGTCCCAGTGTCGGACTTCACATAGATTACAAAAACAGTTGAGCTGCTTTAAACGTTCTTCTGCAGCGTCCCTCACTTTGTCAATGTACGCCCACTCCGCCTCGGTTCGCGTTTGGGAGTTAGGGGTGTACCACTCCTATATTTGATGCAAGTGCGACTTGCTGGTCATCTCCATCACCCCTTCGGCATCATATTGTAAATATTTCCACCGTATGCCTGTTAGGTCGGGCAACTCCTCTTCATCGTCCTCCGATAATGATAACTTTCGTATATTGTCGAGATTGTATGTCTTCTCCACCTTCGCCTTTCTTGGTGCATTTGGTGTAACGAGCACCTTTGCTGATGTGCATGGAGAGGAGAACTCCAATGCGGTATTTGGTGTTGTTGGAGGACTTGTCATGTTGTCTTTGAAATGCTGACTTTGAATAATGATAACTTTAACATTTTTCTAATTCTTAAGTATACACAAGCAGCCAATCAGAATGAACATCCAATGAATGAAGAGAATGAAAGTATATAAGCAAAGTGACATTCATGTCATTTCATTTAATCTGTGAATCATACAAGTGACGAACGCACGATCTCTCTCTCTCTCTTTGACTATTATTCTGTCTGATCATATTTCATTAAAATGGTAAGTTAAAGATTTCCTCTCTCATCTCCCTCAAACGTGTGACTAATAGCATCTTCCTCAATTTCAGGCATCAACTTCATCACCAACGCCCTCCCTTCTCGAGGAAAGTTTAGAGTTATTGAGTCAAGGTAGGTTGTAACAATACACTGAGGCTTGAACAGAGATGATAGAATGATTTCTCTTTCAGGTGATGTGAGTTCCACCTCAGAACTGTCGCGACATGGCAACGAGTGGGAATGTGCTGACTGTGGGCACATCTTCACGAGGAAATGGGATCTCACCCGACACATCAAGCGAGGTGTTTGTCGACCTAAGCCGGCATCAATCTCCGAAGGTGGGGATGATTCTGTTAACGTCGTCTCCTTTTCTTGCGACTTGTGCGCTCAGTCTTTCGAGACACGTTTTGAACTATCTTCGCACAGACTTCAACATACACACACGAACGATACCTACACCAACGGTACCTCCTCTATCCGACTCACTGAAGTGTCCATAAATAATTTAGTGAGGAACTACCAGATGGACTCCTCAGAAACCATTGCTAACTTTGAGGAATGGTTTCATCAAAATTCATCATTGATAGAAGCGCTCTTCAACAATTTAGACAATTTTAGGATGAAGACGCTCATCTATCTTAAATTAAATATGTAAAAATCGACCACCATACTGGACAAATAATAGAGAGGTTGGAGTTTCACATACCCTCCTCTCCTGCAACCGAGGTTGTAGACTATGAGTCTTGGATAAATTTTCACATCCAAGGATTAAAATTAAATATTGATAAATTTAACGAGCGCGATAGCGGTCTCATTTTTGACGGCATTGAGTCCGCCTTATTTAAAATCAGTTTATTAGGAAATCATAGTGGTCGAGGCTCCTTTAAACTTCCAAAAAATTTAAAAAACAAAACAGCAGTCATCAATGTCGATTGCGAATCGCAATGTTTTAAATATGCTGTCCTCTCCATTCTCCACTATAATGACATCAATGCGAATCGAAATCGCACATATAGCTATAGGCAGTGGGACAATGAATTAAACTTCGATGACTGACGATATGAAAATTAAAGATATAGAAAAATTTGAAAAATTGAACAACATTAAAATAGTTCTCCATATTTGGGAAAAAGGATTGAAGGGTGTGCGCTACAACTCGCGTTCGAGTTGTTATGAACGTACAGTAAACCTGTTATTAGTAAAACAGGATGATAGTGAGGAATGGCACTACTGCGGTATTCCCAAAATCTCTCGCTTATACCACCACTTAGAAAACTCTAGTAGAGAGTTATATTACTGCGACAGATGTATTCGCCACTTTAGGAGGAAACTAAATTTGAAACTCATTATGAGTGGTGTAAGCGAGGTAAACTGCAAACGGAACGCATGCCCAAAGATAAGGAGTTTTCATATAGAGAGAATGGCGATGAACTAAGTCCTCTTCGTGTCATCTATGCTGACATCGAATGTTATATCGATGATAACATCCATCGACCAGCAGCCATTTCCTGCTATGAAGTATGGCATGATCACTTTAGGGGTAGGCAAAATAAAATGCGCGTCTGGCAAGGTGAGGATTGTATTTACCAATTCCTACAATTCCTCGAACAGGCTGTAAAATTTCAACAAAAGTATGATGGTGAACTCTATCGCAGATCATTGCATATGACAGCAGATGATCAAGCTAAGTTTGATAGTTGCAACGTTTGCTCCAAATGTAGTAAAACATTTGATGATAAGATTAAGAAAGTGTGCGACCATGATCACATTACTGGTAAATTTAGAAACGCACTCTGTTCAAAATGTAATTTTTCGCTGAGGATGAAGCGGCGTACATTACCCGTCATTTTCCATAATTTTAAGGGCTATGATAGCCATATGATAATAAAAGGAGGTTTAGGCCAAATGAAAGAGTGGAAGTTTGATGTAATAGCTCAAACGAGAGAAAAGTTTATGGCCATGACAGCAAAAGTACCCGTCGATAAAACCAAAGAAAATAAGACGGTCTATTTTAATATAAAATGTTTAGATTCCTACCAATTTATGGCTGCATCACTGGCCTCTCTCGTACAAAATCTAAAGTCTCTTCCACTAACACAAAATCTTAAGAAACAATATCCAAATTTAACTAATGAAGTCATCACACGGAAAGGAGTCTTTCCATATGCATATCTTGATGCGATTAGTAAACTCGGTGAGACTTCTCTTCCACCCATAGATAAATTTAAAAATGATTTGACGGATCAAGATTGTCCAGTAGAGGACTATGAACATGCTCAAGAGGCATGGATAAAATTTGACTGTCATACATTTGGTGAATATATGATTGCCTATCTTAAGTTAGATGTGTTTTTGCTGGCTGACGTTTTCCAAGAGTTTCGACGAGTGGCATTAGAAGAAGATAAGTTAGATCCCGTCCACTTTGACAGTCTACCAGCCATGTCATTTAAGTCTGCTTTTAAAATGACTGGTGAGACCATTCATCTTTTACAAGATCCAGAGATGTATAATTTATTTGAGCGAGGAATTCGCGGTGGTCTCACATTTGTAAATAAACATAGGTTAAAATCTGAAACAGTAGGTAATGATCATACCCATCTTAAGTATTATGACCAAAATAGATTGTATGGTAGTTCATTATCCAAACCGCTACCTCACTCTGAGTTTAGCTGGTTAGATGATAGTGAAATTCAACATTTCTCCAACCCTTCTAACATACTAGCAATTCCAGATGAAGGTGATTGGGGATATTATTTTGAGATAGATCTAATCTATCCAAATAATATTAAACATAAAACCGTAGATTTTCCACTCGCACCCGCATCAGGTGAAGTGAGTAAAGATATGTTTTCCGACTTTATGAAACAATTTCATAAAGATTTAGAATCATGCGGTCAACCCGACTATAAGCCTTGCCGCAAACTTTTACTCACCCAGTATGATAAGGAAAACTATCTAGTCCACTTTAGCATCTTAAAATTTTATTTAGAAATGGGCATGATTTTAAAAAGAGTTCACCGCATTATTAAATTTAGACAGAAAGCCTTCCTCAAACCCTACATAGATAGTAACAGCCAGAAACGTGCACTAGCCCAAAATAATTTTGAAAAAGATTTTTATAAATATAAGAACAACAGTCTATTTGGTAAGACGATGGAGGATGTTAGAAAGCGCGTAAACTACAAACTAGTTAATGATGATCAAAAGTATCACAAATTGACCTCATCACCTCTATTCATCGATAGAGACATAATCGATGAGGATCTTGTAGGTATTAAAATGATCAAATCTGAAGTTGAGTTGTGCAAACCCATCTATATTGGTCAAGCTGTTCTAGATTACTCCAAGCTTGAAATGTATCAACTCTTCTATAAAATACTAAAACCGTGTCCTCTCGTAAAAGAGGTTCGTTTGTTGGGTGGTGACACAGATAGTTTCTTTTTAGGTATTGCCACTCAAAAAGATGTAAATTTCAATGAAGTAGGAAAATCTTTAGAAAGATATTTTGATACATCAAATTATCCTGCTGGTCATCCACTATACTCCATCAAAAATAAGGCCAAACTTGGTTATTTTAAGGATGAAACAGCAGGGAAGGAGATAGCTGAAATGATTCTCCTCCGCCCTAAAATGTATTCTATGAAATTAAAGGATAGTGATGATAGCATTAAGCGCGCTAAAGGCATATCAAAATCCATTGTACAAAACATGAAACATAAGAATTTCAAGGGAGCAGTGGCGGCTCTATGGATTTCTGTTAGGTCATGCTCATCAATTTTTTCGCATCATGAGGAAAAAAGTATGTGTGACAGCTATCATACGAGGATTTTTGACCATGCAACTGATGTAGCATAATGTAGCTTAATATCATGCAACTTAAGAAACAGTTGCGAATTCGATGAACAAAATTTTAATCTCATTCCATTTGCATTTGCCCTTTCCTAATTATAATTCAAACATGCAAGCCGCCTACTTTTCACATCAGGTAATCCAGTGAATATGGTGTAGGGCTAGGCATAATTCTAATGATCTACATACTGTATCAGCCAAAATACGCTTAAAATAAAATTCCAGGCGTAGGCTACATGATTTGTATGTTTGAGTACATCCGATGATAATCTGATGCATGCATAGCCTATTATACTATTTGCTCCTAGACATATCTACATATGCAAGCATGTAGAAGACCACGGCTAAATTTAATCACCAGATAATGTATATTAAATAATATTCAAGTTCTAGTTATTTGAAGCATGCATTTAAGATAGTAAAAACACCGTCAATCGCACAAAATCACAAGCTGTATTAACATTGGAAGATATTGAATTACTTACAAAGGAAGTCAATTCGATGGGGTTTCAATCGTTCAACTGAGACTCGAGACATCTCATGATCTCACTACACCGATAAAATCAGCAGATTGCCGTCCAATCATCTACCGTTAGTTGGTTGAAACGAGATATACGTATCATTTGTGCTTCCCGTCCACGGCATGAGATGGAGTATGAAAATCGTCATCCGCAGATTTTGCTATTGTTCTCCCGTCAGATGATCCGGCCAATAACAAATGAGGTATGCTCGAATTGACTTGCGTTCCCCTGAATTTTTTAGAACAAGTTAGCTACTTGATAAATCTTAATTGAGTATGACCTTAATGTCACAGCAACATGATCTGACATAGTAATCAAATGTTGTCAAATGTAATCAAATGATGTTGGAAGTTTTTTGTTGATTCAAAACTTTCCCTTTCTTGTGGTTGACATCGTTGATTTGTGTGGAGGAAAATTAGACAAAATACTTCATGCTGAGCATGAAGGGCATGATCGCCAAAGCCGCCACTGCAAGGGAGCCTATAGAAATAAAAATATAACGTTTGTCAATATGACAATCCTAAAATCTAAGTCGCATGAGATCAAAACTTATACTTTTAAGAAACGGGCGCTTTCAGCATGGGAGGATAAGAGGTGTTGGATAGGACATAACATATCTCTTCCACATGGACATCCTGATACAGGCATACCACCACCCAAAAGAATTAAACCCACACTACCACATTCAGGAGACGTCTTAGCATAATCATCCTTAACTTAGTATTTTGATGTTGATTTCTGTAGATAAACATTGTTGTTTTATGTATCGCATGAGATTGTTTTTTCCTTGTGAATATGTGTCCACATCTGTACATTCCCGATGTGATGACTTTCCACTGAAAGACATTTTTCCTATCCCTGTATATTTCCACCCTTCACGAAGTAAAAAGACTTCTTTTTGTATATAGCAATGTTTGTTGAAGTGCGCTCATGTATATATTTTCAGTGGATGTTGTATAAAGTCTATTGCTTCACATTCATGTACATATTTCAATAAATGTTGTATAAAGACTTCACTTTGTTTTCCGAAACACTAACGTTATGAGGGATTTAGTATCTTTCACGTGGATGCACTCTTGTAAACCATTGGTAATTTTGATAGAAATAGAGGGTATCATTTGTTTGATGACGGGATGATAGAAAATAGATTCAAACATCTTCTCGACTATTCCATATGAAGCGTCTTTATCATGAATGAAATCACGTAAAATGTATTCTTTTTTCTCACCAACAGAAATAGGTAGAATCAAATCACTTTGAATGTAAAGGTGTTGTTCATGTTTATCAAGTGTCATTGGTGTTTCTATACCAATCGTATGCGCAGCAGTAAACACTGTTTGTAGCATTTGAAAACCAAAAGAGTTTTTTCAAATTTTTACTCAATTGACATTGAATGTCATCACCCAGTTTCAGAACAACGCGTTGATTTTCAATTGAAAACGAAATGTGGTGTGTCTTTACATCATATTTACTTTTCATCACATTCTTCATCTTCTGTTGTATATAAGGATTTACTACATGAATGAAGCTTTCAACTGTATGATATAGACGCGGCATTATATTGATAGCAACTTTATATTCTTCATAAGACTGGTAAATTTTCTTGATGCGATCACCATAGATGTCCACCCACCATTCATCATTAACTGAATCAGCTTTAGTGTGATGTTCATGAGAAGCATACACCACACCGCTTCCAATAATAGGTGTATAATGTCTTACAAAATGACGCAAGGTTGGAGAGAAATAAACTGTAAGTTTGTCATTATATTTCTGAATAACCAACTTATTTTTGTCCGCCATAATTTTCTCTCCATACTTCTTACCCACAGTCTCATTCCATCGTTTTACTAACTCAATAAGTGATAAAGGTTGAACACCACGCTTTTTCAAAATGATGCGTTCTTCACATTCTACAACATCTTCATCAAATATTTTAAATCTATAATGAAATTTGTTGATTCGATTTGAATAAACTTTTTTAACATTTGCAGTAGCAATTGACGTTAGATGTAGTCCATGCCCAATAGCGAGATGTGGATAGAATTCATTATCCAACCTCAGTGTAAGACCTTTAGTAAAAGAATGAAAGCGAAGGAACTGTCTCCCACTCCAATGATAGATAGTAAACTCATAAGCTCTCTGATTTTTATTCTTCATGATGGAAGTATTACCACTATTGAACACCTTAATAATTTTCTCATTCCCAAATGGTTCATAATAATCTGATTTTATCTGAATCCATTTATAGTTCCACTTTCCATCTGATGTTAAATTGTATGGGAACTGGAATGCATTATTCATCGTTATTCCATCATGGGTGCGAGGAGTCAATATCATTTCTTCCAAATCATTCACATTCTGAATATTGCTATCATAGCAAATACTAGAAACCCCAACCTCCCATTCACCTTCTAAATGTAGTGGACGATTTAATTCTACTCGATAGTCTGATGGTTTATTTTTGGGAAATTTTTTCATAGAAGCATTACTGGGTGAGTAGATTAGAAACGAGTCCTTATTTTCACTTTCCATATTATTCACATTGGAAAAATATATTAGCATACTTTTGCATTAACTCTTCATTCGGAAATGGAGTGTGATACTTGTCACAGCATCTTTATGAAAAGGAATCAACGCACCAGCATCGTCATAAATGGCAATATCAATTTGTGGGATGTAGTTTGATTTCAGCTTTGTATAATGCACTTTCTTGAAAGAATGCTCAGATAAAATACTGCAGCTTTTTGGCTGGTATGGTATCATTGCTGGCAATGGAGCTTCAACATCTCCCACACGTACATCTTCACCAATATTGGAATATATCTGAAAATAGTTAATACGACGCGATAGCGACATGTCTGCGCTAGCTTTGGTTACAGTACCACTTTTAAAGATATTTTGATCAAAACCCAAAATGTCCATTAGAGTTTTATCCATAATTAGTTCAATACCTTTTCCACTTATAGTGAGAGACAAAGTACCTTCTTTTTCAGAAAATGAAATATGTTGCTCATTAATCACTTCATTTAAATAATCTACAACCAATTTAACTGAAGTAATGATGCGAGGCATCAACACTCTTGTTTCATGTAAGATACCACCTAAAGGCTCTACACACTTTCTGTATAAAGATACGCTCCATTCTGTATCAAATTGATTTGACCTTTCACATGGTAAATGTTGCATATCAAATTTTCCATGAACAGCTGCAGAATGATGTCGCAAGAACTGATGAAAATCTTTTGAACAAATTAATACTAGATCATCATCATTTAATTTACTTATTGCAATATTATTAGATGATTTGATATAAGTCAATGTTGCCACTTGTTTACCATCAACTCGAAGGAGATCATTAAATTTCTTCAATAATGTTTCAGGAGTCATGTTTGTCTTTCTTGGCTTAATCACAATCTTCCTCACCAATGTCTTCTCATTTTTTGGAATAAGATCTACATAATAAGCTTCCTCTCGATATATTAACTGTTTATGACCACTTGGATGGTAATTAACGTTATAATTATCATAGCTTGTTAAGGCGCTAGCGAGGTAGCCTAAATCACTTCTTAAACTTGGACTTAAACCAACAATCCAATCTTTCTCAACTACATGATGTACATAAGTATGATCATCATTGTGCGGAGTAAATTGGACAATATGTTTACACGCTTTATTCAGGAAATCATATATAAACTTTTTACATGATAAGAGATCTTTCTTTAACCACTGTGGAATGTATACTCGGCAGCCCTTTTCACATTGGTAAGCAGCTGTACGTCTCATATTAATAGTCATCACCTCATGATCAAAAGTATAGACACAGTTGCTATAAACAAGTTGAGTGACACCCACTTCCCAATTTCCATTTAGCTGTTGTGTATGATCAATGGGAGTAGAAAAGATTGCGGCTCGATTACTAGCAAATCTATTTGCGGCCGCATTCCTAAGCAAAATATGATAAAACGACATTTTTATATTGCTGATCTGCAACTTTGCATAACATCATGAAGACTTGGATTTTGGACTCTCTACAATATATCAGAGTTGATCGTGATGGAAACGTACATTTCAAAAATTCTCATGGTCATACATCAAGAGGTATTACATTAACATGGCGACAATTTGTCAACCTCAATGATATCATGAGGGATTTGGAATATTTTGAAACATTAAGATTCATCTCCTTGGGTGATCAAGTTTGGCTTCAACGTTGCAACAATGAAATTCAAATCTGCCATTCTCATTCCGCAAACTGTTTCTCATTTCGCAAATACAATTGGGAGAAGTATAGAAGATACATACATCGCTCCATCATGACATTTATTCGTCGTGAGTTCATCGCCCTACTATGCAAATCTTAATCAGACATGACTACCACGCACCATGAGTTGGAAATTAGATTCCCTACAACGTATTGAAACGGATCATGATCGAAACGTCTATTTCAAAGATTCAACTGGAAATGTGAGAAGAGAGTTTGCTTTATCTTATCGTCATTTTCAATCTCTACATCATATCATGAAGGATTTGAAATACTTCTATATGAAAAGACATTCACGTATTGGAAATCGCATCTGGTTGCGCGTCAACAATCGGCGAATTCAACTCTATCATTCCCAACTTCATACTAACTTCACATTTCATCAAGGTAGTTGGGAGAAGTATAAAAGGAAGGTACATCGCTCAATTTACTCATTCTTTCATCATGAAGCGCCATCGCTACACCATCGTCAACATTCTCCGTCGCTTCAGACTCTACACCAAAATCGATCTCACAACATTACACCAACACCTTCCAAACAGCAAGTATTACCCGGGCCGACCTCAAATGTTAGTGGTGAAGATGAACAATTCACGGAATCTTCAACTCTTCCCAAATGGGACTGTACAGATTCTCGGCGCCCTTTCTCATTCATCGGCGCAGTCAATGCGCTTAGAGCTACAAAGACTACTACGTCGGATATGGAAGAGGGAGAGGTGTGTGATGTCGAATCTGACTGTGGACAATATGGTGATCTCTACTCAATTGAGTGACAGTCTATCATTTTTGAAGATTCGTACCAGCAGTTACAATTTGTGTTATGAACCCGAACTTTTTCCTGCAGCTCTCATTAGTTGTTGGTTACCTGTGCATGTGGCAATCTTTCATAATAGTAAAGTAATCATTACTGGACTAAAATCTCATGTACAAGCAAATGTGATCCTAGACTATCTCATTGAGTATGTACGTACCCAGTGGATTGTAAAATGAAAAACAATTTTTCCAACATGATGTTTTTATTTCAAATCATGATAGAACTTACAAATCATTTTTTCATTAGAGGATGGATTACATGAAAAGTTTTGAATAATAGATACAAATCGAGATACATGTAAACGTTTTAAGATGAAGTACAGTACAAAAGCACCACACGTTGATGAAAGTGGATGTTGTAGTATGCGTTCATTTCGCTGATATTGACGCGTATGTTTTCTCAACCACTGCTGTGTTGGTATATTTGGAGGTTGAGCAAGAGAGTCAAATAGTTCACCACGTCGGTCTTCTCCAATAAAGATCGCTTTCCAATGCTCACCGCCTAAATTCTGCGAATGAGTGCTTAGCACAATAAAGATGGGATAGTGATTTACTGCAGGTGGTAAGGTATCGAGTGAATAGACATTATCGAAAGATTTCAATGTCGCTTCGTCTGCATTACGCTGCACTTTAGTCTTAATATCGTCAGCAGTCAACCAACTCATTAACGATTATACTGAAGAATCACGTCACGATACTTTGTAATTTCAATATTTGAATCGAAGACTGCATAAATTAATACATTGATCGTCTCAGGTAGTGTTCTTTTGAACGTCAAATCCAAACGAATATTATGAGGCACGTTCGCTTGACGATAGGGTGCACTAATATCGCTGTCAGCAGTCAAATCAAATGCATAAATAGTATATCCACTCTTAAACTCTTTCATAGTCAGTCCGTTGGTGTCATCCGTATTGTAAAAGCCAAAGACATCCATAAAATTAACATAACTTCGCATAAATTCATCCGAAGCAAAATCTGGTTTGTAGGGTGGACAAGGATGACTCACACCATTTACACGTAAAGCAATTTCACTTAACTGATTGTGTTTAAAATTGAAAGGATTCTTCTTTATATTACCATTAAATGCATCATTTTCAACCATTGCCACCATGAGGAGCTTCGGTGCTTCCGATGGAAAGAGGCCATCTTTCATGAAACTCTTTTGATCTTTCGGAATTGTAAAGGTGAGAAGCTTTGTATGCTGAACGGGGTAAATGGCATTTTGGCGGTTAAGGCCTTCAGCATGTCCTCTAATGACACTTGGATTCGGTACTATTCGACGAATGTAAAGTGCAATATCTTCCACATGAATTCTAAAATTGTCAACTTTAGCAAATGCATTCAGCGCAAATTCAGGCTTATTCAATGTCAGCTTGAGTCGCATGCTGGTATTACAGAGTAAAAACTTTGACTGTCTAAAGAAGTCTAAATTCAGCGGACCATATAGCTGACATACTTTGCTATCTTTAATCATAGCAGATCGCTTTACAAAGCCACTGTTTGTTTCAACATCAAATTTTTCTGCTTCATCTCTGTACCATCCCATGGCTTCCATATGACTTTTTTGTGCTGCTGGATGAAACTGTGATACATGATTGAAATATGATTTATAGGGATAATCGCTTTGACCACCTTCCACCTGCTGCTCTCCAATCGTTAGAGAAACATCGCGAAGTAATGTAGTCAATGGTAAATTGTTCAGTCCAACTTTATGTGTATCATCAATAGCAGTTCCATCTGCTTGCTGAATTATAGACCTCAAATCAACCATCGCATAACTCAAATCTATGTAGTCATCACTACCACCAGGAATAACAAATTCAATGGGGCCAGCATTCTCAGCTGTTCGAGGATGATAATCTACAATACTTGAACTAAGAATATCTGTCTGTATGGCTTGTTGATCGAACAAACAAAAACCGGAAGTTTTACACTCCATGATTAGAAGTTATAGCAGCGTCGTCGTTTAGCACCTGATGAATGATTAGAGCCTCTACGACGTTTGCGTGAATGCCTTTTGACTGAAGATCGCACCTTACCAGCTCCGCGATGTTTCCTCCTTCCTTTATTCATTCGTTTAGGTGATTTCTTTCCTTGAGTAACACCAGCAAAGGTCTGCTTCAATGTTTTTAAACCGCGTTCCTTCCCACGATTCAACAAACTGCTCTTAAAACTTCTACCTCTGGAAAGATCACTAGCAACATCACCAGCAAAGCCAACGGCATTACTTAAAACATTTCGTTTTAAAGATCTACCGACATTGGATATGAGAGGTGCTACAACAGATTTCAGTGCACCAAGTATGCTACCTCCACGTTGACGGCGAGCGCCGATGTAAATTTGTCCTCCACCACTTACATAGGAGGGTCGTGAATAAAATGAGGCAGTTGGATTCATAGCTCAAACCCTAAACATTGTTAGTTACAACTTTGCATGAATCACTGTCGATCACTTAGATGAAAGATGTCGGCACGACGCATCCAAGAGTTCATACTTGAAGGATAACCAGTCCATTTAACAAGACACCATTCTTCACCTTGCCGTTTTTTACATCGAATGATTTTCTCTACCAAATATGTTTCACTTTCAGTGACTACCTCAATCTCATCGCGGTAAAAGCTACCCTCAATTTCTTCATTATCGTAATCTTTCAACTTGTAGGTGGTGGGAGAGTCTTTTTGATTAATCCTTGATACTGTAAATACCTCCTCTGTCCAATTCGGAAGGTACCCTTTAGCAAAAACACTTTTCACTTTTGAGATACGAACTTTATCGCCAATTTTCACATCACTTTTCACATGAGTGCGTTTACGTTGGAATGATTCGCGCACTTTATCTACATTGTCAGCATTTACATCTACTGGTCTGAGTCCAATAGAACGATGGATAGAGTGATTGTAGGCATGGAGTGTATCTTGTAGAACCTTTGTCCAATTTTGTGTCAAGTTGGCAGTAAAATGTCGCCACAAGCGATTTTTTAATGTGCGATTAAAACGTTCAACGAGTGCAGCTTTATAAGCACTCTTTACACTAAACAACTCAATGTCATGCCTCTCAAATAATCTTCTCACATGCTGATTTTCAAACTCTTTTCCTTGATCACTCTGAATTCTTTTTGGAATGCGACCTTCTCGAAAAATTGTTTGGAATGCTTTTGCTACTCCTTTCCCTTCTTTAGTTTTTAAAGGTTGAGCCCACGCATAACGCGAGAAAATATCAATGACGGTTAAAATAAAATTATTGCCCGAGTTATGTTTTGAAATGGAGGCAACATCGCACAAATCTGCTTGCCACTGTTCATCGATGTCATGAACAATATAATGGCGGGTGCGGTACTTCTTTTTCGCTTGTTTGTGGAGTGTATAGGTAGCCTGACCCTTTAACCATCGTTTCACTTGTGATTGTGGAAGACCACTCGCTTTTGATAATTTCTTGATAGATGCAAATCCTGCCGGATGTTTTACATCATAATAGATTGACTTCAAACGTTCAGTCGATGACGACTGACTCTTTTTCCTCCTTCTCATCTTTTTGTTTTCTTGCCTTTCTACATTTACAACAACTGCAGCATTTAGCTTTAGAGGTTTTGCGATCGTGTTCACATTGCTTAGGATTTTCATTGTGAGAGCTGGCGCAGCAAGTGCAAGTGACAACGACATTCACCTCTGGCGGCTCATTACATGGCAAGCAACACATCTGCTTCATATTAATAGTCTGAGAACATGTATTTCTTGGGAGGAGCTGTTTTACGTTTTCCTTTTACTAGTTTTAGTGGCGATGTAGATCTACGTCGAGTTCTTCCTCTTGTTTGCTTAGTGAGTGTGAGAGGGGATGTAGCAGGTGACGTCTTAAACCAATTTGTTGGCATTTTCATCGTCTAAGCATTGGAGCAGTAGCCACTGTTGAATCAAGTTCTTTCAATGTCTCATTATTCAAAGCAAATTTTGGTACATTATGCTTTTTCAATAGTTTAAGAAAGTATGTCCAACCAGGTGGAACATAGCCCTGACGGCGCTTTCTACGTGTCGCATACTGAATCAAGTCTTCATAACGTGAAGCATCAATCACTTTATTTTCATCTGTAATGATTTCTCCTCTATCATTTACATTGAGATGGGGTTCAATACTGTTGAAAAGAGATATGGCATGTGCGCGAGATGCTAAAGGTGTAGCAGTCGATACAGAGTCACGCATCTTATTCTTCAAGTTTTTCAATTGCTCAACAGTTTCCGATTGTAATAATACAGCACGATGTGGATCTTTGATGTGAACATTTTGCTGATCATCTATTTCTTTCCTATACATTTGATTTGCAAGAGGTTGCTTTACTTGCTGCATGGCAGTCAATTGTACATATTCATCCTGAGGAATAACAATCATGCGAGAATAAGAACTCATAGTTTGTAGATAATCATGGGAGTTTTCAAAATATCACTTCGAAATCTAAATTCTTCCGGACACTCTTGCGTAAAGTCAATGAATAAGTAACCATGTGGTTTTTCAGTAGCTGCTTGAAAAATTTCAATTAAGGCTTTTGATCCTCTGGGTGCAACTTGTCGCGCTAAAATTTCAAATTGACTTTTATCTCGTGGATTCTTGAAAATAGCATAATAGTGTGTATTCAGGTTTCGTGTACGAGCTTCTTTTCCATCAGGAAACAAATTTTGTGTGATATAGATGATAAAGCACCTTTTATGGTGTGCTGCGCGAGTGAACATATCTGTAACATCTTTTGAATTCTTACTTTCTTTTAATAAATCATCCAATACAACAACATCATTAGACTGAAGTTTATTCACTGCAATAATTCCTTCATGTCGAATAAAGTTGCGACTTTGCAATTCCTGAAACAATGACGGTTGATAAATACCATAACACCAAATCACTCGATTGATAGGTTCCTTAAACAACTCCCTTCTTTTATCCAATAAATTCAGCGTGAAAACAGTTTTACCTGCATGAGATGGACCTGATACAGTCAGAACTTTATCACATTGAAGTCTGAAATCCATTATAATACTTTGAGATTTAACATTTGCATAATGAACGTCTAGAGCCAAGGATATTACCGAATACGTTGCCCACGATAGGAGCTAGCATCGGTAGTAACGCTGGAAGGAAGCCGCCCTTTTGTGTTAGAGTTTCCCTCTTTCTTTGAAGGGTGACTTTAGGATTGGAGATGAAACGCAATTTCGTAGCATATCGCTTAAGTAACTTTCGTTGTTTTGGTGCTAATTTCTTCGTCCTCAACTTCCTCACATGAGAAATAATTTCACGAATGGATTTATCGTTAGCATGTCGTATAGCATTGTATCGCTGATTTGCTTTCATTCGTCGGAGAGCTTGAATGGCTGAAGAAAACTTTGAAGACTTTTGACTTTTACGTTTCGTCATTTTACGTTTTGCCATTTTCCGTGTTAGTCTTTGCTAAAACCTGTCTTTACCACATTTGCATAGGTACTAACTATTGCGGCATAAGTGACACTCGAAATGAGCAATATCACAGTGGTTACATTGGCAAAGTTGAATGCAATTACGTATGAAACAGCGTTGACAAAAAGCATGCTTACATCTCTTGAAGATTCGCTTTTCATTTCCATCCTTTCGCTTACATACATCACAACACATAGTTTCACCGTTACTGGTAACGTCTATAGCAAGTCTTTTTGAAGATATGAATTTGCTAGCCTTTTCTAAATAATAGACGCATGTACAGAAGGAATATACTTCGAGAGTGAGCAGACATAGCTCGAAAACCAGTTGTGCTACAATCAAGTACCACTGCATTTTCAATTTTTCTTTATGGAAAGTTGAATGTGAATATCTGAAATCGCTTCAATCACTAGACTGCTACCATGATGGTTAAATGCGTTAAGACGTTCAGCAATTTTTATCATATGTCTTTTAAAAAATTCTTCGGGTGATCTACCACTTCCATTGAATAAGAAGCAAAATGGAAAGAGCGACTTTCCACCTCTTCCTTTCCAAAATGACTAAACTTAATTTTCGCAACTAATCGCGCCATGATAATGCTATCAGAGAATGTATTCATTAACTCTAGAAATAGAGTGCTAGCATCATCGACCACTGCTTCGATGTCGGTCTCATCTTTATGAAAATTTATCACATAATCTTGAACAGCTCCTTTTAAACTTTGCCTATGAAAATGTAATATTCCGCAGTCGTTTGAGAAAGATATGATCACCCTTTATCTAACCCATCCATTGCATGAAAACAACAACTCTTCTCATAGTAACATTTATTGAATAACGGTAACAAGCATGCATTATAAATCAATGGTTTGAAAGAGATAAAATAGATACAGCTGGTAACTATCATACAGCGAGCAATGATAACCATACAGGACTTTGGCAGTGTTGAGGTAAGGAGGAAAGAAGCATTGGTTATGAACGTAGCTACTACAACGAATAGACAAAATAGGAACACACAAATCCTTAAAACGTTTCATGACTTCATGATAATGTTGATTCACTCTACTATCCCAAGGCGGGAGCAAAATATCATCAATGATTAGATTGGGAAATACTTTCCTCTCCTTACCAGGATTATTACAAAAGATGCGTATAACATTGAAAGCAGCTAACCATCGTTTAAAGTCAATAAGAAGAGCACTCTCACAAGAAAAGCCATAGTCTTGCAAATATTTCAGATTAAGTCCATGAATGTGTTTTCTCGCCCATTGATCAACATTGGGATCGCAGTTGGCATGTTGATGATAGACACTAACAATCTGATATGTCCAATTGTTCATAGCAATAGCACTGAGCTCCTGTACAGGTTCACCCTCACAATCCATAAAAATGATGATAGAAGCCTAAAACGGAAATTTACACATCTAAGGAAGCGTTCTATAACATATTACAAAATGAAGAATTACATCGATGCTTTTCACGACAAAATACACAAATGATATGATGGCAACGAAGAAGTAAAATGTATCTAATAAGACCACGTCTACGACACTCAAAGCACATAAGCGAATTGTCATAGGGTAGAGTTAGGAAAGGACTAGTAATTCTCCTTCTTTGATTTGCGTTTTGATGCAGCATTCTTCTCCGACTTGCGCTTCGTACCACTGCTGTTAAGGATTTGATCAATTATGTCATCCACGTTGGGTGGTTTTGGAATATATAGGATGGATTCCATATGCATGGAGAGAGAGACTATTTTATTATCCTTATGTCGACCGTAATATACTCCATTCACTTTGAAAAGGATATCCCAAGTACCTTCTCCGAGCTCATCACATCTGATGGGTATTGAATGATCTCCCTCCTTCTTATAGTAAGTACACCAATGTGATACTGGTAGGCAAATGTGATTACCATCCCAAATCTTTCTATAGGGAGTATCCTTGTCATCTCTAGCCTTCCACTCTTGAGTAAGAGGAGTAGGAATGTCCATATTTAATGTCACGTACTCCTCAATAATATCAAGTTGGTGGCGAATGTACGGACTCACGGGGATCAGTATGTAGTCCCCATACTGATTGCGCATTATCTTGACATCCGTGGAAGGTAGCATTCCCGTTTTGAGTACTACGCTATGATCGTCATAACGCAAGACTTGTTTAAATTTACGCTGTAGCGGTGTAGGATTATGTACCTTGGTTGTTTCTTCCACTGGCCTCAGTTGTAGATGATCTGACCGTAGCGAACCTTGTAACGTTTGACCGCCATTTTGTCCTACTAGTGCAGCAGATGGAGTAGATGCCTGAAAATGAAAAAGATTGTATTAAGTTTACGTTCAAGGGAGGAGAGGGAGGGAAATAGCGAGTTACCATTTTAGTTAGGTAATATAATAGGGAACAAGAGAGAGAGAATGTGCGTCCGTCACTTGTACGATTCAATGATAGAATGATTCTCGCTGTGGGAAGCTCTCTATTTATAATGAAATGCTGGACTCTCATTGGACGGCGTCTCTCATTGGACAATAGCATCAAGTTGTTTCCCATCATGGGAGATAGACCTTGGCAGTTGAATAGATTTCCTCAGAACACAAAGGGCAATGTTTAGTCTTCAAAGTCGCATAACATGAAGAACAGAGAGCGGTATGAGCACATGGTAGACACTCAGATGGGTCTCCACTGAATTCGTCTCATCATAAGCTTTCAAACGAGCTATCATATGTCTCCATCCGACCACTGGAAGGCAAAATTGAAGCAAGCTCTCCCGAGGGGGGGTAGGGTGGGAAAAAGTTGTCGATCCAACTTTTGACGAGAAAGACGGTGGTAGCACTGGCGCATCGAAATTCGACACTTTGGAAAAAAATTTTCATTTTTACCGTACACAGTCACTAAATCCGTCCACTAGAAGCCGAGATAGCAGCTAGCTCTCCCGGGGGGGGGGGGTAGCATCGAAATTCGACACTTTGGAAAAAATTTTCATTTTCACCGTACACAGTCACTCTGACACTTAGGATTTTTTCAACCTTTCCTAAAATCTTGTAACCGCTCTAACTTTTGAACGGCTGATCGGATTGACTCGCGCCAAAAAATGTCATAGGTTAGTTTTTCATCCTCTTTCGAATGCAACCCGAACGAACAAAATCCGTCCACTAGAAGCCGAGATAGCAGCTAGCTCTCCCGGGGGGGGGGGGGTAGGGTGGGAAAAACTTGTCGACCTAACTTTTGACGAGGAAGACGATGGTAGCACTGGCGCATCGAATTTCGACACTTTGGATTTCCTCCCACCCCCCCCCCCCGGGGTGGAAAACTTGTCGATCTAACTTTTGATGAGGAAGACGATGGCAGCACTCGCGCATTGGATTTCCTCCCACCCTACCCCCCCCGGGGTGGAAAACTTGTCGATCCAACTTTTGATGAGGAAGACGATGGTAGCACTCGCGCATTGGATTTCCTCCCCCCCCCCCCGGGGTGGAAAAACTTGTCGAGCCCATTTTTGACGAGGAAGACGATGGACACCACGTCCACCAGGCCGGCACACCACGTCCACCAGGCCGGCACCCAAGCCCACCCATGCGGCACAACACCCCAGGACAGGGAGGAGGAGGAGGAAGAGAGGAGGGGGGGTAGGGTGGGAAACGGCCGCCATCTTGCGCTATCTGGTGTTTGTCACTTGCTTACTACTCATCCACCAAACCTGTCAGCTTGTTCTGATGGAATTTCAGTATCCAAACCTTTTTTAATAGCCCGTAGCTCCTGTAACATCAGTTTAGGAATTAATAGCACTGGGCAAGTAAATCCAACGGGATCAAACACTCTTGACACAATGGACAAAATACTTCTCTTCGTCACTTTTCTCAATTCTTTGTCAACTTCGGGTGAAAACCGAACTGAAAGTGAATCTTCGTCCTTATTCCAGTTCAACCCTAAAACAATAGTATCAGGACAGTCGTTCTGAGATCTACTCACGGGGTCGTTGCATTCCCATTGTCTCAATTCCATCTTGGCATTTTCCATAACTTTGATCGATGTCGATCGAAAGTTATCAAAATCCTCTAAAGTATCGACAGAGGTCACCACATTGTCCACATAGAGACACTGCTTCAATTGCTGAGCAATAGCGGTGTCATCTTCACTTTTATCTAAATGATGTTTGATTACACTGTTCAGCAGGAATGGACTACAATTAAGGCCAAAAACCACCCGATTATGACGGAAGATCTTTACAGACTTCTCCTCTCTATTTTTCCACCAAAGGAATCGGAGATAATCTTTGTCCTTTTCACAAACTTCTATCATTTGGAAGGCGAATATCCGCGCTCACTCCCAGCTGTCGCATTCTAAAACGCATGAGAATTGAGGGGAGCAAGTCAATCAAATTTGGGCCAACTTCTAAGCAATGATTCAAAGACAATCCGGACTCGGTTTTGCACGAGGCGTCAAACACTGGCCTCACTGGAGTGGTACTGCTGTCAACTTTGAAAACAGGTCTATGGGGCAAATAATGACAATCATTTTCTATGTCATCCGACACTTCTTCGATAAAACCCTCACATAACCATGAATCGAATATCTCTTCATACTCCTTATATTTGTTTTCTTTCTCAAGCTTCTGAGTAATACTCTCCAAACGACGGTAAGCGACATTTCTGTTATTTGAGATCGAATTCATTCCCTCTTTCCACAGTAAAGCAACTCGGTATCTTCCATTTTCTGATTGAGAAACAGAATTCAGAAAATGATCCTCGATTTCCTTCATTTTTTCCTCTTTTGCTACGACCTGGATGGGATCACGAATTCCGATCGCCTCTAAGCTCCAAAGATCGCTCACAGGTGCTGTCTGATTCAGCAATGAAAGACTACTCATAGCAAAGTTGTCGATCCTAGAATCAGTATTCGGTAAGGGACCACTGAGAGTCCAACCAAATATTGACTCAACAGCCAATAATCCACATGAAAGTCTCATCATTTTTCCTGTCATCAACTCACCCCAGTAATCGCTGCCTATCAATACCTCAATATCTGCATCATTGCGACCTGACGTCAGTGAAATTCCTTTCTCTTCGAGTTCCCGAATCCAAGGTCCATTAGGGACTCCATCAACTTTACCACAGATAAGGTCCTCATTCAGCAATTTTATTTCTCTACGGTTCTGATTCTGTATACCCTCTAAAACAACCCGGTGAATTGCATGCCGCTTGCAATCACTCATCGATCCTCCAAACAGTGATTTTCTCAAAATTTCATGACCAAGAGCAGGACTATGCAAATGTGTTGCGGTCGCTGTTTTAACATAACTGCGCTGATTGCCATCATCGAAAATCAATCGCACAATGCGACTCCCTTGTGGTCCCACAGCTCTGACATGTAATGTTTTCAATAGCACATTTCCTGTTGCATTACTGTAGTTAGCTGCTGACTCGGTCACTTCATCATGTGGATCGACGGACTGCGAATTTGACTTATGACACGGTAAATCGGGACACATGATTGTCTGATGCCTTCTGTTACAGGACAAACACCTCACATTTACGCGACAGTTTTGAATTCTGTGACCTGTCTTCAGGCACGCAAAGCAAGCCTTTTTCTCATTAACCAATTTCCTTTTCATCTCAAGGCTCAATGCTTTTCGACATTCGTTGCTATAATGATTATTCTTATCACAGAAAATGCAATTACTACGCGTGCACAAAAGTCCCGCTGCAGTATGTAAACCACCAGAACTACGATCCTGCTTCCTGTGCATCCTTCTACCTGAATTATTCCTGCTGGCTTTATCCTCAATCCTGAGGAAACCCTCCTTAGCCATAGAAACATGTATGTCATTCTTGACCTCAATTCTTAAGAACTCCATCAAGCCCGCTAATCTGTCTGAACTATCTCCACTTGAGCTAAACTTAGGAGTCCTCTGCCATGTCCTTAAAATATCCTCATTCAAACATGAAATGACAATAGGATACAAAAAACGGCTAAACGCATCAACAGTAACATTCATAGACTCTAAAGACTTCAAATGAGAATCTATCTTACTGTACAATTCAGTCAAAGGAAGTTTCTGCTGAGAACTTAGGAATCCTAGTTGTAGCAACTCACGTACATAAAGTTCAACAAGGATGTCCTCATCTCCAAAGTGACTCCGAAGTGCTTCCACAGCTTTGCCGTAGTTGTCCGCAGACGGTGGGAAATTCTCGATAATCCCACGTGCCGTTGAGCCGTAGGCCGTTGCTTGGATGAGATATTGAAATTTATCACTATCGTGCAGAGTCTCGTCGTCGTGAATCTTCTTGAATTGTCCCAACCATCCGATCCACGTTCGAAGATCGTCATTGAACTTACGAAGTTCAATCTTAGGTAGTTTAAACTGTCTCTTGTCAGACTCGCTAGACGCCTGAGCCGACGAACCGGAAGGTGACGGTGATCGCGACGGCGCATTCGATTTTTCGAAGAACAGTTCCAATTTCCTGCGTAGGAAAATCCACTCGAGTTCGTAATCTCCGCACTCTTATTCTCCTCGTCCAAGTCTTCGTCTTCTGCGTTGTTCAGAATCATGTCATTCAAGACATCGTCGTCCAATTTCGCTAGATCCTCATGGACCAACTGAAGTCTCGTCGCTTTAGTCTCTACAGACAATCTGTCTGGACTTTCACTGTCTATTTCTTCACTTATTCGACTGACTAGACTTGTGAAATTGCGACGAATCACACTTCTTTTCTTCTTGACATCCATACTCAGACGTAACTCAAATCAAATACTATCACGTCGGGCTCACCAGAAAATGTTAATTAATATGTGATAGTATGCCTGTGTATTTAGGATTGCCCTACGAGCCAATATTGCCAACGTAAAGCACGGTCAAGAGTCAGAAAAGATTTATATTCTTATCTTCTGTACAAGCTCATAAATTTCAACGGAAGGCGCGCATGCACGTGTCCACTCAAGCACTCTTCAAGAAACATGCCACTCACAGAAGATTATATCTACAAAGCAGGGCTGTGGAGCCGGAGCCTTAAGGAGCCGATGGTTTTGGTCGGAGCCGGAGCCGGAGCCGATTTATCACAAAGGCTCCGGCTCCGGCTCCGATAGTTTGAGCTTTGATATAAATCTAGAATTTTGAAAGTTATTAATTGGCATCATAAAAAAAATAAATCATTTGAAATCTAAAGATATGTCTTTTAAGTATACCAATGATCTGTCCTCCACGACATCTTTCTTTGCAGTTGCCGCCTTCTTTTGTATTATATTTGTTATATGTTTTGTATTATTTTTTTATTGCATATGTTTCGTAAGACTAATTTCCATATTTACAACGTGTTCTCCAAAATCCATTAATTTGAAGACTTGTTATATGCATGCTAACTAGATGGTTGTAGATTCCTAGAGACAAGTCGCCAGTCATTTATGTACACATTTCCAGTTCAGTCAGCAAAGATAATATAGCTACATTTCTTGCGCAATGTCTTAAATCTAATACGGTTACTATGTAGGCTATCATCTATCGGTATGGCTACTGGCAGAAGCTGCTGGCATCTGTGACAATGCCAATTTCCTTACATTGTATTGTAGGCTCTTGTGCAGTCCCCCCCCCACCTACATTTTTCAAAACAATCGATTATTCAATTTGATCAATTTTGATTGGAGGGAAAACTCTTCACACTCACACGAATGACCTGACTGCAAGTCCTCACATGGCTATAGCAATAAGCGACCCAGCCACTTCTAGTAGCGCCCTATTATTTTAGAGGTATCTCATTCACAATGAATTTCCTTTGATTTCAAAATTCAAAGGGTATCTTTCAATGCGAAAAACCTGAAGGCAAATTACAATGTTGACTTGCTGACGAAGTTTGCGACCATGACATCGCAATTACCCACGTAGATTTTTACAACAGCACGGAATGCTTCACTCAAACCGGTGATGCTGAAACGGACATCCAATGGTGCTGCATCTTTTGACCAGAGAAAAAATGGGGGGGAGGACTGCACAAGAGCCGTATCGTGTAATAATATTTCCCCAAATGTCATAGACTTGTGAATTTCAAGAATTTTCATTATTATTTTTTCCGTCTGTCAACACTTTATGCTGATATCATGCTGACATCATGCTGACTTATATGTAAACAATAAAAAAAGACTGAGACGCTCTCAATAACGGCGCCTTTTGACCTCCCTTTTCTATTGTCTGTGACATTAAACCGCACGCGCATGCGAAAGCTAGCAAAGTAGATGGGATTTCTGCTCGGTGCTCGCAGTCAAATTTTTATTATGCATAGCACCCTGCAACATACTGTGTGATACTCCGAGTTCAGTTTCATCAGCCTAACCATCATCAGAGGAATAGTGGTAATGTGTTATACATAGTGATGAAAATTTTCCGGAAAATTTTGAATCAAAATTTTCCATGGAAAATTTTGGAAAATATTGGAAAATTTTGGAAAAAATCGGAAAATTTTGGAAAATTTGAAAATTCTGATTTTTTGTGATAGGCCATGCTTTGACCGCTTCCACAGCCGAGGCAGCTACAAACCAATAGAATGGGTCTATAAAACTGGTGAGTTTGATCATTATTTTGAATAAAACGATTTTGAAAAATGAAGAAATTTGAATTTTGTGATATAATGTTTACGTTTTCTATCACAGCCGAGGCATAGACACATCAGTAGAATTGTTCTAAAAATCTTGATTTCATCATATCATTTCGATTAAAATAATCGTAGCAATACGAATCCCGTCCGCGGATTTTTGAGCATTCCTTTGCCCGCAGTTGCGTGGCAATTTGTTGCCATTTTTAATATTATAACACAGACATGTTTTGGGACAACGTGAATTTTTTCCTTTACATAGGGGTATAATTTCAAGCATTGTGAAAGATCTGGAGCAAAAATAATGCACTTTATTTGGGAGTTTGTTTATGGCTTGAAAGTTAAGCTTTATTATGCAGCCTTGATTGCATTGGCAATGATACAAATTCTCCATGTGTTGATGAACATGTTAAGCACAAGCACACAGTCCAACACAGCATTATACATGAGCGACCATATATTGGAAGATGTATAAAGACTGTATAACTCGTGAGATATTTGGAAACTAAAGATATCTTTGATGATTAGAAGAATATCTATATGATAGCTTCTAACTTCTGGCGTATTGTCCGATATCTTCGTGGAGGACAAACTACACATTCCATTTCCAGCTGGTTCAGATGGTTCAGATAGTTCCCAATCGATTTCAGATCTACTTAAATGAATTTCAGACTTTTCCAGATGAATTGGAGATTCTCCAATTGAATCTAAGATCCTTTCAAAGTTGAGTTTCCGACAGATATCTGAAATTCAATTAGAGAAATCTGAAATCCATTTAACGGTTGGATTATGTTTGGGGTGTTTTAGACACCCCAAGAGATTTCAAATGAAAAAAAATTGAGATCACACTATCGCACAAGAAATTCCTTTTATGACTTTTAATTTTATGTCGTATAGAGCATTAAACAGGAATATGAAACTCATACACTGCTTTGTACAGGATCAGGCACGCAATCATAGTTAGATTATGTTTGGGGTGTTTGAGACACCCCATACAATTTGTGCATCATTTGACTGCTATTATGTTGAAATTCAGCTGTCGAGATTGAAGCTGGTTCAGCTATCTACAATCTCAGACATCTGTCGACGAACGCCGCAGTTTGTGGCAATATCTATGTAAAGCATTCGCGATTCATGAATGCTGACTAAGTGAATAGGCGCTGTCTATGACCCTGTTGTTGCGTGAGAATGCGCTCGGAACTAAATATTGATTCGAAACTATCATCAGTAGTAAGGAAGTGACAAACACCAGATAGCGCAAGATGGCCGCCATCGCTGACTCCCCCCCCTCCCCCCCCCCCCCCCCCTCCCCTCCCCCTCCCCAGCCCCCGCCCCCTCCCCCTCCCCCTCCCCTCCCCCCCCTCTGGAACGGCAGAGTGTCGTGGTCGGCCGCCGTGGTGCTTTGGGTCTGAGTGTCGTGGTGGACTTGGGCGACCGCCAGGATTAGTCTTGAGGCTATAGTGTGTGATGTTTTTCGTGCTGAATGTTGGGTTGTAAAATGGGTTGTTTCGAGTGGAAGGAGTGGTCGGATGAGAAAACGGAGGTCGGATTCGTGTTCAGCGTGAAATTCTGCATCGGTAGGGTGAGTTTCAAGGCAATCGGTGAGAAAAAATTTTCAACATTTTTCGAAAAAACGACAGAGTTAGAATTTGGGACGTTTTGGTGTGTAGCGTCCAAACGAACCATCGGATGAGAAAACGGAGGCCAGATTCGGATTAAGCGTGAAATTCTGCATCGGTATGGTGAATTTGAACGCCATCGGAGAGAAAAATTTTCGCTGACTCCCCCCCCCCCCTCTGGACAGCTTGCTTCGATTTTGGCTTCCAGTGAACGGATTTTGTCGTGCCATAGCTCGTTTGAAAGCTAAGAGTGAGACAAATTCACTGAAAGAATCGGCTTGTTCCTATCTGTCTTCGTTTAGATGTGAGACGCCATTTAAGATTTTGGGACATTGGCGAAAAACGACAGAGTTAGAATTTGGGACGTTTTGGGCTGTAGCTTCAAAACGAAGGCTCGGATGGGAAAACGGATTTCAGATTTGGAATCAGCGTGAAATTCTTTATCTGTATGGTGAGTTTCAAGGCAATCGGCGAGAAAAAATTTTCAACATTTTTCGAAAAAATGACAGAGTTAGAATTTTTGCGATGGCTGCCTACTGTACAGCCAAAACGAAGCATCGGATGGGAAAACGGAGGCCAGATTCGGATTCAGCGTCAAATTCTACATGGAAATGGTATATTTCCAGCTCAATCGGAGAGAAAAAATTTTCGCTGACCCCCCCCTCTGGACAGCTTGCTTCGATTTTGGCTTCCAGTGGACGGATTTTGTCGTGCGATAGCTCGTTTGAAAGCTAAGAGTGAGAAAAATTCACTGAAAGAATCGGCTTGTTCCTATCTGTCTTCGTTTAGATGTGAGACGCCATTTAAGATTTTGGGACATTGGCGAAAAACGACAGAGTTAGAATTTGGGACGTTTTGGGCTGTAGCTTCAAAACGAAGGCTCGGATGGGAAAACGGATTTCAGATTTGGAATCAGCGTGAAATTCTTTATCTGTATGGTGAGTTTCATGTCAATCGGAGAGTTTCAAGTCAATCGGAGAGAAAAATGTTCAACATTTTTCGGAAAAACGAGTTAGAATTTTTGCGATGGCTGCCTACTGTACAGCCAAAACGAAGCATCGGATGGGAAAACGGAGGGCAGATTCGGATTCAGCGTCAAATTCTACATGGAAATGGCGTATTTCCAGCTCAATCGGAGCACTAGAACCGGAGATAGACGGGATTTTTAGTGTTTGGATGATGGGTGTTACGTCATCAGCTGATCGCCACACACTACATGTATATAAGCTGGGAACCGACAGAGACTTGTCATTCAGACGAGAGATTGCCAACGGTAAGTCGTCTCTCTGAGCTCCGATGATAGCTTCGGACATTCCAAATTCCAAGTTTCTGTAAGAAACCGACTTAGAAAATTTCATTGCTGATATCAGCTAAGGCGTCAGACTTAGAGGTTCGCCAGGAGATGGCCTTCGTCTCCAGGCCATAAAAGACTCCAAAACTTTAAAGGCTTGTAACTTTGCTTCTACAAGTCCGTTTGACTTGATTCAAAAAAGGTTCGGTCGCTATTGACCTGCCCTAAGTGATAAACTACTTATAAAATTTCATAAGTAGTGCTAAAAAGTTGAAAATTTTAAATTCACTAGTTTTGGAGGTTTTCTGGGGTTTTCGACCCTGCTGAAGTCAATGAAAGCATTTTTAATGATGTCTGAGCCAGTCTTCTCATGCTATAAGCGACTTTTCACTGAAAGCGAGCAAGACACGGAGAGTTTTGCTGTAATATTCCACTGACAGGGTGTTCCTTCGGGACGGCGGACGATGCCGTAGTGATAAGTGTGGCAAGGGAATGTGTCATATTTGAGACCGTAACCGCTGGGACAACTCATGTCTCATGTTGGGCATTTGACACAGCTCTCAACGTAGCACTTTGAACGCCAATCGGTTGAGTCTTAGCTATCTTGTCATGGGTGGCCTCTAAACATCTCCATTGCAAAACGCTGGTGAATCAAGCACTCTACGGCTTGCTATCAAGCTGATCAAAGCAATAACTTGGGATGTTTCCTCAAGGTTTTCAAGTATGCTAAGGTCAAGTCTGATATCATGTTTCAAATTTAACTAAGTCTAAGGCAGCTTTGAGGGGTTAGATCCCAGCTACTGTTCACTACCTTTGACTCGGCGTTGCTGTTACCACTTCGGGGCAGTGACAATGATGTCTTCAGCTGTAAATAGCGGGTATCGGGGAAGATCTCTCACTTCCCTAGTGATCAGTACAAGGCCTTCGGGCTGTCGACGGGATCGAGTGCCACTCACTACACTCAAATCTATCATTCCTCACTAAGTGTAAAAATCATTGTTTTCCGTTTTTCGCTTCAGAAATGCCGAAATACAATAATATGAAGACCAGTTTCAAACTGTGTCAATGCCGGAAGGTATTCCGAGCTGACGCCTTCAAGAAGCACGCTTGTACTAACAAGAAACAGATAGGGGTCGCTCGCTACTATTGCGGAGTCCACAAAGTCAGTCGCTTAAGTGAGCGGCTGGAGGATTGGCACTCACAACACAGCGAGTGTCAAACAGGCGAAGTAGGCGAAGAAGAACGGAGTTCACTCTTCGCCACTGAGCTCCGTTCTTTGGAGCTACAATCTGCCAACGAGCAAGAACGGAGTTCACTTTTCACCACTGAGGCCACTGAGCTACAATCCGCCATTGAAGCGATTGCCGCTGTATCCTCGCTTAGTAGCGAGAGTTCGCTGACCAGCAGCGATAGTGAGGAGGAGGAGGGAGAGCTACAGTCGCAACTTATCGAGGACGTCGACCTCGATCGCGAGACCCCTACAGCCGTAACTGCAAGTGGAATTGCAACACAATGTCGCAATTTTGTCAAGCGCCCGCCGGTGATCGCCGAACGGGATAGATTAAAGAAAGAGGCGGAGAAGTTAAAGGAGGAGGCCTTCTCATACAAGGCAAAGTATGAGGACCTAAAGAACGTGGCCGGAGAGATGAAGAAGGTGAAGGAGAGATTAAGCGAGCGGGATGGCGAGTTGGAGCAGGAGAGGCTCAAGACTCTCGAGGGGAAAGCCAGAGAAGAGGCTTTGCTAGCAGAGAGGGAAAGTAGGGAGAAGGAGATACGAAGGTTGAAGGAGGAAGTGGAGAGACTCCGTGTGCAGATGGCTAAGGTTGTCGAGACGAACCACGAGCTGCACCGTTCGGCGCAGCTGGTGGATCGCGATCGAAGGGTGCGTTCCAGTCGTCTGCACATCCCTATTAGAAAGGGGAGAGTAGCAGAAACTCCTCTCTTGTACGAGCGTGGAAGAGGGGAGAAATGCTACTCTCGGGTGAAGAAAGGGGTGGAGTGTCTACACTTCACCTTCGATCATCGTGATCCGATCTCGAATTTCCTTTATGAGGAAGCGTCCGAGAAGATCTGTAAGTAAAAATGACTAAATTGATATGTAAGATGATAACTCACTACTTCTTTCTTTACAGACATCCAAGAGAAGCGACCACCCGCCCCGTTGCCGGAGCCGCAGTCGAAACAACAAGCCTGAGTCCCTACCACACACCCCGAGAACGAACCACCGGCTCTCTTAAGGGCCACCATGGGGCAAGACATGATAGAACCTCCTCGCGGTTTGCCCTGGGCAGTCTTCGGACTGGCGAATACTATCATTAAGTTGAATCTGCTATCAGTCAACTTGAACGTTGCAAATGAAGTTCGGTGTAATACTTCCTTTCGACGGGCGTTCCTGTAAAGGGCGGCGGTGAAACCCGTAGCTATGTATACCGCAAGGGACATTCGGCAATGGTCAATCTTGTTAAACCTCTCTGCGTCATGTTTGCAAGTGATTGCCTCTGTCTCATCATAGTATGCATTCGCGCCAGGGCGACATTTAGCCAACTGTCGAAGGTTACCTAAAACTTTCCATTGCATACGTTATGAGAACCATGAGTTCTACCTGTCTCTATCAATGAGACAAATTGATGAATGGAATGAAATGGGAGGACACTCACGCGCCACACGCAACATAACACACTTCTCTCTTCCGTAGTCTAACAAGCTCTTTACACATGGATCGCAGTCGATTGCTATCCCTGTATCAGAAGTGTAAGCTATCTTAATTTTATTCAACACTATTTCATCTACCATCATCACCCATATGAAGTGTCATAAGATTTACAAGTTAGACTAAGCGTTCTACTATTTGTAAATGAAAGATATAGTTTCACCAGTTTACAAGTAAAAAATAAAGTTTCAATAGTGTGTACGTTAGAAATAAAGTTTTAGCTGTTTGTATATCAAAAACAAAGTTTCAAGAGTTTACAAGTTAAAAATAAAGTTTCAATGGTGTATACGTTAGAAATAAAGTTTTAGCTGTTTGTATATCAAAATAAAGTTTCAAGAGTTTACAAGTTAGAAATAATGTTTCAATAGTGTATGCGTTAGAAATAAAGATTCAATAGTGTGTATGTTAGAAATAAAGGTATAACTGTTTGTAAAAATAAGATCGCAAGATTTACTAGTTTACAAGTTAGACTGAGTGTAAATTAAAATAAAATTATAACTGTTCACGAGTTAAAGCGTTGATGCAACGATGAACAATTAATAAGCTGAAAAGTTTTAGATTCACTTTAACATTACCATATGTTTACAGATAGAAATGTATCACAGCATAGCTACTTCATGAGTTACAATAGAGCTTTAGTCGAGACGGTGAAAGGAGACGATGAGCGCTAGCGGGTGAATGAAGCATCGGTGAGAGTGGGAATCAACTTGATGCTATTCTCCAATGAGGATTGTTGTCTAATGAGAATCAAGCATTCCTTTATAAATAGAGAGCCTTCCACAGTGAGAATCATTCCATCGTTGAATCGTACAAGTGACGGACGCACATTCTCTCTCTACATCCCTGTTATATTATCCAACTAAAATGGTAAGTCGCTACTTTCCTCCCTCTCCTCCCTTGAACGTAAACTTAATACAATCTTTTTTATTTTCAGGCATCTTCTACATCTGCTGCACTAGTAGGACAAAATGGTGGCCAGACGTTACAAGGTTCGCTACAATCAGATCATCTACAGCTGAGACCAGTGGAAGAAACAACAAAGGTACATAATCCTACACCGCTACAGCGTAAATTTAAACAAGTCTTGCGTCATGAGGATCACAGCGTAGTACTGCGAACGGGAATGCTCCCTTCCACTGATGTGAAGATATTGAGCAATCAGTATGGGGATTACATACTCATCCCCGTGAGTCCGTACATTCGCCACCAACTTGACATTATTGAAGAGTACGTAACATTAAATATGGACATTCCTACTCCTCTTGCTCAAGAGTGGAAGGCGAGAGATGAAAAGGATACTCCCTATAGAAAGATTTGAGATGGCAATCAAATTTGCCTACCATTATCACATTGGTGTAGTTATTATAAAAAGGATGGAGATCAATCAATACCCATCAGATGTGATGAGCTCGGAGAAGGTACTTGGGATATCATTTTCAAAGTGAATGGACTATATTATGGTCAGCACAAGGATAACAAAATAGCCTCTCTCTCGATATACGCTGAATCCATCCTATATATTCCAAAACCACCCAGCGTAGATGACATTATTGACGAAATCCTTAACGGGGGTGGTACGAAGCGCAAGTCGGGCAAGAATGCTACTTCCAAACGCAAGTCAAGGAAAGAGAATTGCTAATCCTTTCCTAACTCTACCCTATGACAATTCGCTTATGTGCTTTGAGTGTCGTGGACGTGGTCTTATTAGATACATTTTACTTCTTCGTTGCCATCATATCATTTGTGTATTTTGTCGTGAAAAGCATCGATGTAATTCTTCATTTTGTGATATGTTATAGAACGTTTCCTTAGATGTGTAATTTACGTTTTAGGCTTCTATCATCATTTTTATGGATTGTGAAGGTGAACCTGTGCAGGAGCTCAGTGCTATTGCTATGAACAATTGGACATATCAGATTGTTAGTGTCTATCATCAACATGCCAACTGTGATCCCAATGTTGATCAATGGGCGAGAAAACACATTCATGGACTTAATCTGAAATATTTGCAAGACTATGGCTTTTCTTGTGAGACTGCTCTTCTTATTGACTTTAAACGATGGTTAGCTGCTTTCAATGTTATACGCATTTTTTGTAATAATCCTGGTAAGGAGAGGAAAGTATTTCCCAATCTAGTCATTAATGATATTTTGCTCCCACCTTGGGATAGTAGAGTGAATCAACACTATCATGAAGTCACGAAACGTTTTAAGGATTTGTGTGTTCCTATTTTGTCAGTTCGTTGTAGTAGCTACGTTCATAACCAATGCTTCTTTCCTCCTTACCTCAACACTGCCAAAGTCCTATATGGTTATCATTGCTCGCTATATGACAGTTACCAGCTGTATCTATTTTATCTGTTTCAAACCATTGATTTGTAATGCATGCTGCTTGTTACAGTTATTCAATAAATGTTATTATGCGAAGAGTTGTTGTTATCATGCAACGGATGGGTTAGATGAAGGGTGATCATATCTTTTTCAAATGACTGTGAAACATTGATTTCCATGATGAAGATTTAAACAGTTAGATTTGATGACGAATAAGATTTACTAGTTTGCAAGTTAGACTAAGCGTTCTATTATTTGTAAATAAAAGATATAGTTTCAACAGTTTACAGATTAAAAATAAAGTTTCAATAGTGTATGTGTTAGAAATAAAGTTTAAGCTGTTTCTATGTTAGAAATAAAATAAAGTTTCAAGAGTTTACAAGTTAAAATTAAAGTTTCAACAGTGTGTACGTTAGAAATAAAGTTACATCTGTTTGTAAAAATAAGATTGCGGGATTAAATAGTTTGTAAGTTAGACTAAGCGTTCCACTATTTGTAAATGAAAGATATAGTTTCAACAGTTTACAGATTACAAAATAAAGTTTCAATAGTGTATATGTTAAAAATAAAGTTTAAGCTTTTTGTGTGTTAGAAATAAAATAAAGTTTCAAGAGTTTGTAGATTAAAAATAAAGTTTCAACAGTGTGTACGTTAGAAATAAAGTTACATCTGTTTGTAAAAATAAGATTGCGGGATTAGATAGTTTGTAAGTTAGACTAAGCGTTCCACTATTTGTAAATGAAACATATAGTTTCAACAGTTTACAGATTACAAAATAAAGTTTCAATAGTGTGTATGTTAAGAATAAAGTTCTATCTGTTTATATGTTAGAAATAAAAATGAAGGTTCATCAGTTTACAAGTTAAGAATAAAGTTTTATCTGCTTGTATATCAGAAATGAAATAAAGTTTCACCAGTTAAAAAGTTAAGAATAAAGCTTCAATAGTGTGTATGTTAAGAATAAAGTCCTATCTGTTTATATGTTAGAAATAAAATGAAGTTTCGCCAGTTTACAAGTTAAAAATAAAGTTTTATCTGTTTGTATGTTAGAAATAAAACAAAGTTTCAACCGTTAACAAGTTAAAAATAAAGTTTCAGATTAAAATAAAGTTTCAATAGTGTGTATGATGGAAATAAAGTTTAAGCGCTTTGTGCGTTAGAAATAAAGTTTCAGCCGTTTACAAGTTAAAAATAAAGTTTCAACAGTGTGTACGTTAAGAATAAAGTTCTATCTGTTTATATGTTAGAAATAAAAATAAAGGTTCACCAGTTTACAAGTTAAAAAATAAAGTTTCAATAGTGTGTATGTTAGAAATAAAGTTTCAATAGTGTGTAAGTTAAGAATAAAGTTTTATCTGTTTGTATGTTAGAAATAAGACAAAGTTTCAACCGTTAACAAGTTAAAAATAAAGTTTCAGATTAAAATAAAGTTTCAATAGTGTGTGTGATGGAAATAAAGTTTAAGCGCTTTGTGCGTTAGAAATAAAGTTTCAGCCGTTTACAAGTTAAAAATAAAGTTTCAATAGTGTGTATGTTAAGAATAAAGTTCTATCTGTTTATATGTTAGAAATAAAATGAAGGTTCACCAGTTTACAAGTTAAGAATAAATTTTATCTGCTTGTATGTTAGAAATAAAATAAAGTTTCACCAATTTACAAGTTAAAAAATAAAGTTTCAATAGTTAACACGTTAAAAATAAAGTTTCAATAGTGTGTATGTTAAGAATAAAGTTCTATCTGTTTGTATGTTAGAAATAAAATGAAGGTTCATCAGTTTACAAGTTAAAAATAAAGTTTTATCTGTTTGTATGTTAGAAATAAAACATAGTTTCAACCGTTAACAAGTTAAAAATAAAGTTTCAATAGTTTGCGAGTTAAAACTAACGTTTCAATAGTGCGTATGTTAAGAATAAAGTTTTATCTGTTTGTATGTTAGAAATAAAATGAAGCTTCGCCAGTTTACAAGTTAAGAATAAAGTTTTATCAGCTTGTATGTTAGAAATAAAATGAAGTTTCACCAGTTTACAAATTAAAAATAAAGTTTCAATAGTGTGTACGTTAGAAATAAAGTTTCAACCGTTTACAAGTTAAAATAAAGTTTCAACAGTGTCTACGTTAGAAATAAAGTTTTATCTGTTTGCAAAGTTCGATCGTAGGATTTACTAGTTTGCAAGTTAGACTCAGCATTCTACTAGTTGTAAATGAAAATATCGTTTCAACAGTTTACAGATTAAAATAAAGTTTCAATAGTGTGTATGATGGAAATAAAGTTTAAGCGCTTTGTGTACGTTAGAAATAAAGTTTCAGCCGTTTACAAGTTAAAAATAAAGTTTCAACAGTGTGTACGTTAGAAATAAAGTTTCAACAGTTTACAAGTTGAAAAATAAAGTTTCAACAGTGTGTACGTTAGAAATAAATGAAAGTAAGGACTTCATCGTATGAAAATTCAAAGCATGTTTTGTAAATCAAATGTGTATAGTCCTGACATGATAGAATCGCGTTGGAAATAAAGTTTCAGCCGTTTACAAGTTAAAGATAAAATTTCAACAGTGTGTGCGTTAGAAATAAAGTTTTAGCTGTTCATATGTTAGAAACAAAATAAAGTTTCAACAGTTTACAAGTTGAAAAATAAAGTTTCAACAGTGTGTACGTTAGAAATAAATAAAAATAAGGACTTCATTGTATGAAAATTCAAAGTATGTTTTGTAAATCAAATGTGTGTAGTCCTGACATGATAGAATCAAATGAACTTGACAAACGCGTTTGTCAAGCTTGATTCTATCATGTCAGGACTACACACATTTGATTTACAAAACATACTTTGAATTTTCATACGATGAAGTCCTTACTTTCATTTATTTCTAACGTACACACTGTTGAAACTTTATTTTTCAACTTGTAAACTGTTGAAACTTTATTTTGTTTCTAACATATAAACAGCTAAAACTTTATTTCTAACGCACACACTGTTGAAACTTTATCTTTAACTTGTAAACGGCTGAAACTTTATTTCCAACGCGATTCTATCATGTCAGGACTATACACATTTGATTTACAAAACATGCTTTGAATTTTCATACGATGAAGTCCTTACTTTCATTTATTTCTAACGTACACACTGTTGAAACTTTATTTTTAACTTGTAAACGGCTGAAACTTTATTTCTAACGTACACAAAGCGCTTAAACTTTATTTCCATCATACACACTATTGAAACTTTATTTTAATCTGTAAACTGTTGAAACGATATTTTCATTTACAACTAGTAGAATGCTGAGTCTAACTTGCAAACTAGTAAATCCTACGATCGAACTTTGCAAACAGATAAAACTTTATTTCTAACGTAGACACTATTGAAACTTTATTTTTAATTTGTAAACTGGTGAAACTTCATTTTATTTCTAACATACAAGCTGATAAAACTTTATTCTTAACTTGTAAACTGGCGAAGCTTCATTTTATTTCTAACATACAAACAGATAAAACTTTATTCTTAACATACGCACTATTGAAACGTTAGTTTTAACTCGCAAACTATTGAAACTTTATTTTTAACTTGTTAACGGTTGAAACTATGTTTTATTTCTAACATACAAACAGATAAAACTTTATTTTTAACTTGTAAACTGATGAACCTTCATTTTATTTCTAACATACAAACAGATAGAACTTTATTCTTAACATACACACTATTGAAACTTTATTTTTAACGTGTTAACTATTGAAACTTTATTTTTTAACTTGTAAATTGGTGAAACTTTATTTTATTTCTAACATACAAGCAGATAAAATTTATTCTTAACTTGTAAACTGGTGAACCTTCATTTTATTTCTAACATATAAACAGATAGAACTTTATTCTTAACATACACACTATTGAAACTTTATTTTTAACTTGTAAACGGCTGAAACTTTATTTCTAACGCACAAAGCGCTTAAACTTTATTTCCATCACACACACTATTGAAACTTTATTTTAATCTGAAACTTTATTTTTAACTTGTTAACGGTTGAAACTTTGTCTTATTTCTAACATACAAACAGATAAAACTTTATTCTTAACTTACACACTATTGAAACTTTATTTCTAACATACACACTATTGAAACTTTATTTTTTAACTTGTAAACTGGTGAAACTTTATTTCATTTCTAGCATACAAGCAGATAAAATTTATTCTTAACTTGTAAACTGGCGAAACTTCATTTTATTTCTAACATATAAACAGATATAACTTTATTCTTAACATACACACTACTGAAACTTTATTCTTAACTTTTAAACTGGTGAAACTTTATTCTTAACTTTTAAACTGGTGAAACTTTATTTCATTTCTGACATGCAAGCAGATAAAGCTTTATTCTTAACTTGGAAACTGGTGAACCTTCATTTTTATTTCTAACATATAAACAGATAGAACTTTATTCTTAACATACACACTATTGAAACTTCATTTTTAACGTGTTAACTATTGAAACTCTATTTTTAACTTGTAAACGGTTGAAACTTTGTCTTAATTCTAACATACAAACAGATAAAACTTTATTCTTAACATACACACTATTGAAACTTTATTCTTAACTTTTAAACTGGTGAAACTTTATTCTTAACTTTTAAACTGGTGAAACTTTATTTCATTTCTGACATACAAGCATATAAAACTTTATTCTTAACTTGTAAACTGGTGAACCTTTATTTTTATTTCTAACATATAAACAGATAGAACTTTATTCTTAACGTACACACTGTTGAAACTTTATTTTTAACTTGTAAACGGCTGAAACTTTGTTTTATTTCTAACATACAAACAGATAAAACTTTATTCTTAACTTGTAAACTGGCGAAACTTCATTTTATTTCTAACATATAAACAGATAGGACTTTATTCTTAACATACACACTATTGAAGCTTTATTCTTAACTTTTTAACTGGTGAAACTTTATTTCATTTCTGACATACAAGCAGATAAAACTTTATTCTTAACTTGTAAACTGATGAACCTTCATTTTTATTTCTAACATATAAACAGATAGAACTTTATTCTTAACATACACACTATTGAAACTTTATTTTTAACGTGTACACTGTTGAAACTTTATTTTTAATCTACAAACTCTTGAAACTTTATTTTATTTCTAACATAGAAACAGCTTAAACTTTATTTTTAACATATACACTATTGAAACTTTATTTTGTAATCTGTAAACTGTTGAAACTATATCTTTCATTTACAAATAGTGGAACGCTTAGTCTAACTTACAAACTATTTAATCCCGCAATCTTATTTTTACAAACAGATGTAACTTTATTTCTAACGTACACACTGTTGAAACTTTAATTTTAACTTGTAAACTCTTGAAACTTTATTTTATTTCTAACATAGAAACAGCTTAAACTTTATTTCTAACACATACACTATTGAAACTTTATTTTTAATCTGTAAACTGTTGAAACTATATCTTTTATTTACAAATAATAGAACGCTTAGTCTAACTTGCAAACTAGTAAATCTTATTCGTCATCAAATCTAACTGTTTAAATCTTCATCATGGAAATCAATGTTTCACAGTCATTTGAAAAAGATATGATCACCCTTCATCTAACCCATCCGTTGCATGATAACAACAACTCTTCGCATAATAACATTTATTGAATAACTGTAACAAGCAGCATGCATTACAAATCAATGGTTTCAAACAGATAAAATAGATACAGCTGGTAACTGTCATATAGCGAGCAATGATAACCATATAGGACTTTGGCAGTGTTGAGGTAAGGAGGAAAGAAGCATTGGTTATGAACGTAGCTACTACAACGAACTGACAAAATAGGAACACACAAATCCTTAAAACGTTTCGTGACTTCATGATAGTGTTGATTCACTCTACTATCCCAAGGTGGGAGCAAAATATCATTAATGACTAGATTGGGAAATACTTTCCTCTCCTTACCAGGATTATTACAAAAAATGCGTATAACATTGAAAGCAGCTAACCATCGTTTAAAGTCAATAAGAAGAGCAGTCTCACAAGAAAAGCCATAGTCTTGCAAATATTTCAGATTAAGTCCATGAATGTGTTTTCTCGCCCATTGATCAACATTGGGATCACAGTTGGCATGTTGATGATAGACACTAACAATCTGATATGTCCAATTGTTCATAGCAATAGCACTGAGCTCCTGCACAGGTTCACCTTCACAATCCATAAAAATGATGATAGAAGCCTAAAACGTAAATTACACATCTAAGGAAACGTTCTATAACATATCACAAAATGAAGAATTACATCGATGCTTTTCACGACAAAATACACAAATGATATGATGGCAACGAAGAAGTAAAATGTATCTAATAAGACCACGTCCACGACACTCAAAGCACATAAGCGAATTGTCATAGGGTAGAGTTAGGAAAGGATTAGCAATTCTCTTTCCTTGACTTGCGTTTGGAAGTAGCATTCTTGCCCGACTTGCGCTTCGTACCACCCCCGTTAAGGATTTCGTCAATAATGTCATCTACGCTGGGTGGTTTTGGAATATATAGGATGGATTCAGCGTATATCGAGAGAGAGGCTATTTTGTTATCCTTGTGCTGACCATAATATAGTCCATTCACTTTGAAAATGATATCCCAAGTACCTTCTCCGAGCTCATCACATCTGATGGGTATTGATTGATCTCCATCCTTTTTATAATAACTACACCAATGTGATAATGGTAGGCAAATTTGATTGCCATCTCAAATCTTTCTATAGGGAGTATCCTTTTCATCTCTCGCCTTCCACTCTTGAGCAAGAGGAGTAGGAATGTCCATATTTAATGTTACGTACTCTTCAATAATGTCAAGTTGGTGGCGAATGTACGGACTCACGGGGATGAGTATGTAATCCCCATACTGATTGCTCAATATCTTCACATCAGTGGAAGGGAGCATTCCCGTTCGCAGTACTACGCTGTGATCCTCATGACGCAAGACTTGTTTAAATTTACGCTGTAGCGGTGTAGGATTATGTACCTTTGTTGTTTCTTCCACTGGTCTCAGCTGTAGATGATCTGATTGTAGCGAACCTTGTAACGTCTGGCCACCATTTTGTCCTACTAGTGCAGCAGATGTAGAAGATGCCTGAAAATAAAAAAGATTGTATTAAGTTTACGTTCAAGGGAGGAGAGGGAGGAAAGTAGCGACTTACCATTTTAGTTGGATAATATAACAGGGATGTAGAGAGAGAATGTGCGTCCGTCACTTGTACGATTCAACGATGGAATGATTCTCACTGTGGAAGGCTCTCTATTTATAAAGGAATGCTTGATTCTCATTAGACAACAATCCTCATTGGAGAATAGCATCAAGTTGATTCCCACTCTCACCGATGCTTCATTCACCCGCTAGCGCTCATCGTCTCCTTTCACCGTCTCGACTAAAGCTCTATTGTAACTCATGAAGTAGCTTTGCTGTGATACATTTCTATCTGTAAACATATGGTAATGTTAAAGTGAATCTAAAACTTTTCAGCTTATTAATTGTTCATCGTTGCATCAACGCTTTAACTCGTGAACAGTTATAATTTTATTTTAATTTACACTCAGTCTAACTTGTAAACTAGTAAATCTTGCGATCTTATTTTTACAAACAGTTATACCTTTATTTCTAACATACACACTATTGAATCTTTATTTCTAACTTGTAAACTCTTGAAACTTTATTTTGATATACAAACAGCTAAAACTTTATTTCTAACGTATACACCATTGAAACTTTATTTTTAACTTGTAAACTCTTGAAACTTTGTTTTTGATATACAAACAGCTAAAACTTTATTTCTAACGTACACACTATTGAAACTTTATTTTTTACTTGTAAACTGGTGAAACTATATCTTTCATTTACAAATAGTAGAACGCTTAGTCTAACTTGTAAATCTTATGACACTTCATATGGGTGATGATGGTAGATGAAATAGTGTTGAATAAAATTAAGATAGCTTACACTTATGATACAGGGATAGCAATCGACTGCGATCCATGTGTAAAGAGCTTGTTAGACTACGGAAGAGAGAAGTGTGTTATGTTGCGTGTGGCGCGTGAGTGTCCTCCCATTTCATTCCATTCATCAATTTGTCTCATTGATAGAGACAGGTAGAACTCATGGTTCTCATAACGTATGCAATGGAAAGTTTTAGGTAACCTTCGACAGTTGGCTAAATGTCGCCCTGGCGCGAATGCATACTATGATGAGACAGAGGCAATCACTTGCAAACATGACGCAGAGAGGTTTAACAAGATTGACCATTGCCGAATGTCCCTTGCGGTATACATAGCTACGGGTTTCACCGCCGCCCTTTACAGGAACGCCCGTCGAAAGGAAGTATTACACCGAACTTCATTTGCAACGTTCAAGTTGACTGATAGCAGATTCAACTTAATGATAGTATTCGCCAGTCCGAAGACTGCCCAGGGCAAACCGCGAGGAGGTTCTATCATGTCTTGCCCCATGGTGGCCCTTAAGAGAGCCGGTGGTTCGTTCTCGGGGTGTGTGGTAGGGACTCAGGCTTGTTGTTTCGACTGCGGCTCCGGCAACGGGGCGGGTGGTCGCTTCTCTTGGATGTCTGTAAAGAAAGAAGTAGTGAGTTATCATCTTACATATCAATTTAGTCATTTTTACTTACAGATCTTCTCGGACGCTTCCTCATAAAGGAAATTCGAGATCGGATCACGATGATCGAAGGTGAAGTGTAGACACTCCACCCCTTTCTTCACCCGAGAGTAGCATTTCTCCCCTCTTCCACGCTCGTACAAGAGAGGAGTTTCTGCTACTCTCCCCTTTCTAATAGGGATGTGCAGACGACTGGAACGCACCCTTCGATCGCGATCCACCAGCTGCGCCGAACGGTGCAGCTCGTGGTTCGTCTCGACAACCTTAGCCATCTGCACACGGAGTCTCTCCACTTCCTCCTTCAACCTTCGTATCTCCTTCTCCCTACTTTCCCTCTCTGCTAGCAAAGCCTCTTCTCTGGCTTTCCCCTCGAGAGTCTTGAGCCTCTCCTGCTCCAACTCGCCATCCCGCTCGCTTAATCTCTCCTTCACCTTCTTCATCTCTCCGGCCACGTTCTTTAGGTCCTCATACTTTGCCTTGTATGAGAAGGCCTCCTCCTTCAACTTCTCCGCCTCTTTCTTTAATCTATCCCGTTCGGCGATCACCGGCGGGCGCTTGACAAAATTGCGACATTGTGTTGCAATTCCACTTGCAGTTACGGCTGTAGGGGTCTCGCGATCGAGGTCGACGTCCTCGATAAGTTGCGACTGTAGCTCTCCCTCCTCCTCCTCACTATCGCTGCTGGTCAGCGAACTCTCGCTACTAAGCGAGGATACAGCGGCAATCGCTTCAATGGCGGATTGTAGCTCAGTGGCCTCAGTGGTGAAAAGTGAACTCCGTTCTTGCTCGTTGGCAGATTGTAGCTCCAAAGAACGGAGCTCAGTGGCGAAGAGTGAACTCCGTTCTTCTTCGCCTACTTCGCCTGTTTGACACTCGCTGTGTTGTGAGTGCCAATCCTCCAGCCGCTCACTTAAGCGACTGACTTTGTGGACTCCGCAATAGTAGCGAGCGACCCCTATCTGTTTCTTGTTAGTACAAGCGTGCTTCTTGAAGGCGTCAGCTCGGAATACCTTCCGGCATTGACACAGTTTGAAACTGGTCTTCATATTATTGTATTTCGGCATTTCTGAAGCGAAAAACGGAAAACAATGATTTTTACACTTAGTGAGGAATGATAGATTTGAGTGTAGTGAGTGGCACTCGATCCCGTCGACAGCCCGAAGGCCTTGTACTGATCACTAGGGAAGTGAGAGATCTTCCCCGATACCCGCTATTTACAGCTGAAGACATCATTGTCACTGCCCCGAAGTGGTAACAGCAACGCCGAGTCAAAGGTAGTGAACAGTAGCTGGGATCTAACCCCTCAAAGCTGCCTTAGACTTAGTTAAATTTGAAACATGATATCAGACTTGAACTTAGCATACTTGAAAACCTTGAGGAAACATCCCAAGTTATTGCTTTGATCAGCTTGATAGCAAGCCGTAGAGTGCTTGATTCACCAGCGTTTTGCAATGGAGATGTTTAGAGGCCACCCATGACAAGATAGCTAAGACTCAACCGATTGGCGTTCAAAGTGCTACGTTGAGAGCTGTGTCAAATGCCCAAAATGAGACATGAGTTGTCCCAGCGGTTACGGTCTCAAATATGACACATTCCCTTGCCACACTTATCACTACGGCATCGTCCGCCGTCCCGAAGGAACACCCTGTCAGTGGAATATTACAGCAAAACTCTCCGTGTCTTGCTCGCTTTCAGTGAAAAGTCGCTTATAGCATGAGAAGACTGGCTCAGACATCATTAAAAATGCTTTCATTGACTTCAGCAGGGTCGAAAACCCCAGAAAACCTCCAAAAATAGTGAATTTAAAATTTTCAACTTTTTAGCACTACTTATGAAATTTTATAAGTAGTTTATCACTTAGGGCAGGTCAATAGCGACCGAACCTTTTTTGAATCAAGTCAAACGGACTTGTAGAAGCAAAGTTACAAGCCTTTAAAGTTTTGGAGTCTTTTATGGCCTGGAGACGAAGGCCATCTCCTGGCGAACCTCTAAGTCTGACGCCTTAGCTGATATCAGCAATGAAATTTTCTAAGTCGGTTTCTTACAGAAACTTGGAATTTGGAATGTCCGAAGCTATCATCGGAGCTCAGAGAGACGACTTACCGTTGGCAATCTCTCGTCTGAATGACAAGTCTCTGTCGGTTCCCAGCTTATATACATGTAGTGTGTGGCGATCAGCTGATGACGTAACACCCATCATCCAAACACTAAAAATCCCGTCTATCTCCGGTTCTAGTGCTCCGATTGAGCTGGAAATACGCCATTTCCATGTAGAATTTGACGCTGAATCCGAATCTGCCCTCCGTTTTCCCATCCGATGCTTCGTTTTGGCTGTACAGTAGGCAGCCATCACAAAAATTCTAACTCTGTCGTTTTTCCGAAAAATGTTGAACATTTTTCTCTCCGATTGACTTGAAACTCTCCGATTGACATGAAACTCACCATACAGATAAAGAATTTCACGCTGATTCCAAATCTGAAATCCGTTTTCCCATCCGAGCCTTCGTTTTGAAGCTACAGCCCAAAACGTCCCAAATTCTAACTCTGTCGTTTTTCGCCAATGTCCCAAAATCTTAAATGGCGTCTCACATCTAAACGAAGACAGATAGGAACAAGCCGATTCTTTCAGTGAATTTTTCTCACTCTTAGCTTTCAAACGAGCTATCGCACGACAAAATCCGTCCACTGGAAGACAAAATCGAAGCAAGCTGTCCAGAGGGGGGGGAGGTCAGTGAAATTTGATGAAAAATGTTTTGGTGACGGTCCCAGGTCGAAATACCACACTTTGGAAAATTTTCAAATTTTTACCCATACAAAGCCACTCTGACACTTAGGATTTTTTCAGGTGAGCGAGCTCCGACCTAAAATCTTGTAACCGCTCTAACTTTTGAACGAAGACAGATAGGAACAAGCCGATTCTTTCACTGAATTTGTCTCACTCTTAGCTTTCAAACGAGCTATCGCACGACAAAATCCGTCCACTGGAAGCCAAAATCAAAGCAAGCTGTCCAGAGGGGGGGGAGGTCAGTGAAAATTTTTCTCTCCGATTGACTTGAAACTCACCATACCGATGCAGAATTTCACGCTGAATCCGAATCTGGCCTCCGTTTTCTCATCCGATGCTTCGTTTGGGCGCTACACACCAAAACGTCCCAAATTCTAACTCTGTCGTTTTTCGCCAATGTCCCAAAATCTTAAATGGCGTCTCACATCTAAACGAAGACAGATAGGAACAAGCCGATTCTTTCAGTGAATTTGTCTCACTCTTAGCTTTCAAACGAGCTATCGCACGACAAAATCCGTCCACTGGAAGCCAAAATCAAAGCAAGCTGTCCAGAGGGGGGGGAGGTCAGTGAAAATTTTTCTCTCCGATTGACTTGAAACTCACCATACCGATGCAGAATTTCACGCTGAATCCGAATCTGGCCTCCGTTTTCTCATCCGATGCTTCGTTTGGGCGCTACACACCAAAACGTCCCAAATTCTAACTCTGTCGTTTTTCGCCAATGTCCCAAAATCTTAAATGGCGTCTCACATCTAAACGAAGACAGATAGGAACAAGCCGATTCTTTCAGTGAATTTGTCTCACTCTTAGCTTTCAAACGAGCTATCGCACGACAAAATCCGTCCACTGGAAGCCAAAATCGAAGCAAGCTGTCCAGAGGGGGGGGGTCAGCGAAAATTTTTCTCTCCGATTGAGCTGGAAATATACCATTTCCATGTAGAATTTGACGCTGAATCCGAATCTGGCCTCCGTTTTCCCATCCGATGCTTCGTTTTGGCTGTACAGTAGGCAGCCATCGCAAAAATTCTAACTCTGTCATTTTTTCGAAAAATGTTGAAAATTTTTTCTCGCCGATTGCCTTGAAACTCACCATACAGATAAAGAATTTCACGCTGATTCCAAATCTGAAATCCGTTTTCCCATCCGAGCCTTCGTTTTGAAGCTACAGCCCAAAACGTCCCAAATTCTAACTCTGTCGTTTTTCACCAATGTCCCAAAATCTTAAATGGCGTCTCACATCTAAACGAAGACAGATAGGAACAAGCCGATTCTTTCAGTGAATTTGTCTCACTCTTAGCTTTCAAACGAGCTATGGCACGACAAAATCCGTTCACTGGAAGCCAAAATCGAAGCAAGCTGTCCAGAGGGGGGGGGGGGGAGTCAGCGAAAATTTTTCTCTCCGATGGCGTTCAAATTCACCATACCGATGCAGAATTTCACGCTGAATCCGAATCTGGCCTCCGTTTTCTCATCCGATGGTTCGTTTGGACGCTACACACCAAAACGTCCCAAATTCTAACTCTGTCGTTTTTTCGAAAAATGTTGAAAATTTTTTCTCACCGATTGCCTTGAAACTCACCCTACCGATGCAGAATTTCACGCTGAACACGAATCCGACCTCCGTTTTCTCATCCGACCACTCCTTCCACTCGAAACAACCCATTTTACAACCCAACATTCAGCACGAAAAACATCACACACTATAGCCTCAAGACTAATCCTGGCGGTCGCCCAAGTCCACCACGACACTCAGACCCAAAGCACCACGGCGGCCGACCACGACACTCTGCCGTTCCAGAGGGGGGGGAGGGGGAGGGAGTCAGCGATGGCGGCCATCTTGCGCTATCTGGTGTTTGTCACTTCCTTACTACTATCATCTTTCTCTCACATTCATCGAGAAAATGGAAGCGCGTCGACCTCGTCGGAAATAGGGTTTACAATCTCGAGGCGTTTTCTCAATCCCGGGATTTTCGAGACTGGCTAATCGCAATCCCGGGATCTCGATCGAGATTTATATATAGGCCTACTGTATAAATCTTAGATTCATATCGAATATCAGAATCTTAGATTTATATATACTGATGTTTTCAATCATTAAGTTTCAAGAAATATTTCAAAAGACGATACGTGCTTGTAAAATGTATATCTTTCAACGTGAACTAAGCAAACATCTACAGTAGGTAAAACTATAAGTCAACTCGAAAAAATATTGGCGAAGTAAGGTAAGACACTGAATTGTGTTATCACTCATTCTCGACCGTAATTTCGTTAAGAACAAACCGGCCGCCGAGAATGACCTTTCGGATTCTACCGATGTTGGAGGTATCGATTCCAGGACTTGTTTCACCCGCTTGAGGATCATTCCTGTGTCTCGAGACCGCAAACCTAGCTCTGTCTGAACGAGCCTTTACTCGTTATTTTAAATCGTTGTGATTTGTCTTTCAGCTATCAATTTACGAAGTATTTTCAGTTTACAGAAGCAATACTAGTAGCAGTGTCACAACACTGTTTATTAAGCGTCTGAACGGTTTGTGTCACGGCATTGATTTAGCCCAGATTTCGCGCTGCTCCTCGGCACTAATGTCACGACACTAGTGTCATCGTGTGAACGAGGCTTAACCAGCTGGCTCGGCAAATACAGCACATTGGCAATTTATCAAACTTGGAACATAAAAAATTTAGATGCATTTTCAAAAAAGCCATTGACTCTCTTAACTATGTCACTTAGAAGGAACTCAGGGCCAATCTTTCAAATATCTCGAAATACCTCGAGATCTCGAAGACGTAATCCCGGGATTTTTAATCTCGGAAATAGGGTCGAGATCCCGGGATTGTAAACCCTAGTCGGAAAGCTGCTGCTGAAGCATTACGCCAGCTCAATCTTTTAGAAGATGAAGAAATTGATTTAAGTGTTTTGCCTGATGGAGATTTGAATGATGGACCATCCATTCACGGCGACAGTGGTGTAGGACAGAGCACACACGTAGGCCTAGATCAAGACGACGATTATCTCATAGAACTGCCTGAAGAAAGTCTTATTCCTCTGGATACCTATGACAGTGATGATAGTGACAGCGAAAATTCTACTCCGGAAAATTTAATCTCACCTTCGGGTAGACACTGGAATGTGATTCTATCTAATATCCAACATCATGGTAGAGCACCGGTCAGGAACGTTCTTCGCACACGACCGGGTGTGATTCCGGGTGTGAATCCGTCGTCAAATAAGGACTCATTTCTTCTGTTCATGGATTCTATTATTGATGACGCTGTACGATTCACCAAGGCAAGAAGAAGAATATCTGAATATAATCGAAATCATCAAATTGGCAAAGCGTGGAATAAGATCGATAGAGATGAAATGGAGGCTTTTATTGGACTCCATGTGATTGGTGGTGCTCTTAAATCAAATTATCGGAATACACTTTCATTGTGGTCCGAGAGAGACGGTCAACCTGTCTTCAGAGCAGCAATGTCTCGAGAACGGTATTTATTCATAAAGAGATTCTTCAGATTTGATGACAGAACCCGACGCGATTCAAACGACCCTCTGTCTCCAGTCCGGGATGTATGGAAAACGTTTGTTGAGAAACTCCAGCAATTCTACGTCCCTCATGAGAATCTTACGATCGATGAGCAGTTGCTAGAGTTTCATGGAAGAGTGAAATTTCGAGTTTACATGAAATCCAAACCAGCCAAATATGGGATCAAAATTGTATGGCTGTGCGATGCAAAGACTTCATATGCACTAAATGCAGTACCGTATATCGGAGAAAGCACATTATCTGCCACTGAAAAGAATGGAATGTCTATTCCAGAAGCGACTACAATGAAAATTCTTCAACCCTTCCTCGGAAAAGGTTATAATGTGAGTGCAGATAACTGGTTTACCAGCTCATCACTTGCCGAAAGGATGTTACTAAAGAGAACAACACTAGTGGGAACTGTCCGCTCTAACAATAGAGATTTGCCAGCCAAAGCAAAGTCTACGAATGGACGGACGAAGAAATCTTCTGAATTTTTTGCTTCGGGGGACCAAGTCCTTGTTTCGTACTGGGATAAGGGGACGAAGCCAGTGATATTGCTTTCTTCGATGCATGCTGATGCTCAGACAGATGAGTTGGGTTTCCCCGAAATCATTCAGCATTACAATCAAACCAAGTCTGGCGTCGATTCTATGGACCGAATGCTAAGATATTACACTATCAAAAGAAAATGTTGCCGCTGGACCTACGGATTTTTTTGCAATATGGTTGACGTTGCCTTATTGAATGCCTCAGTTATTATGAGGCCAGAAACCCAATCACGAGAGAGTACACTATTTCGATTCAATTTCTTGATGGATGTCGGATATGAGTTAGTTGATCGTCATATCAAGAATCGCTTGTCGAGCAATCGCAATTCAAAATCTGCAAAACTTGCTATGAATCTTCTGGGATACAAGTTTGAATCAAGCATCACAGCGGGAATTCCATCAAGCCGTAGTGGCCGCTGCAAAGAATGCACACGCGACAAGGATAGGAAAACAACCCAAAAATGTTCGATATGTAACTCTTTCGTGTGTTCAACACATTCTCAAAAGGTTGTGCATTGTTCAGACTGTTCTGGCAAATGATCATTATACTGCAAAATGTGTGTCGAAACTCCCTGAATAGTGAATGACATACTCGTAAACAGCCCCAATTTTCGAAAAATTTCAAACGTGTCTGTTGATTGTGCATATGATTTTTGCTGAAAAAATCAGATTGGCCTATTGAATGTAATTTTAGAGTAACTAGGGCCAGAGAATTATGTTGTGAAAGCTGTAGATGATGTGTAATGAAAATTCGTTCGTTTTATCTCGCGCTTTATCAGTAATATTTTCTTGGGAGAGTTGCTAGAAACTAATTACAAGTTGTGGGAAACAAATTTCTAAGAAATTTTGAATAATTTCTTGATGGGGTGTCTGAGACACCCCAAACGTAAACCAACTGATTTTAATCTCGACGTAACCCAACCGTTAATGTCTGATATTCAGTTGGAAAGATCTGAAATAGACATGGAGGGTGCAGTTGGTTCCAAAAGTTGACATGCAGGGATGATAGAGAAGTTTTCGGTCTTTGAATATTACATAGTCTTTTCAAACGACTGCAACAAGTCTACAAAACAATGGCAAAAACGTCAATCACCGAAAAAAAAATTTCAAAATTTTCCATTGGAAAATTTTCCGGAAAATTTTGAAAAAATTGGAAAATTTTCCGGAAAATTTTGAAAAAATTGGAAAATTTTCTGGAAAATTTTCTGGAAAATTTTCCATTTGCATCACTAGTTATACATAAATTGAATATAATAATATACATGAATCATTGATGAATTATTTAGTGCAACTTTACGCCATAATGAAAAATACGAATTTAATATAATGCAAGTTAGGCCTTAACTTATTAAGTATGCTGCATAGAATTACAAAACTTGTCCTAAATTAAGTATTTTTAAATTTTTTAAGTATTATTTTCAATTGTACATTTCTAGCCTACACTGCAATGAGGCTATCTAAATTACAATTTCTACAGATGATGAGTCGTGGGCTACCCACCGATCATATTATTCATGGACCAACAGACTATTGAATAAAGGCAATAACAAATAACAATAACAACCTAAGCTAGCCTATATACATCATCACTCATGTGGTCTTATTTAATGTAGCCTCGTAGTAGATTGGTTGCAGGCTAGGCCAATTTATATTTAGCCAGTGCGGGAGATCTTTATCTAATTTAACCAATCCTGGCTATAACTGTATTTTATCTTTCAGAAATAGTCAATTCATGCAAAAATATATGACAAGTATGTTATTTGTCATTATATTAGGCTATTATCATTTTTATTATTAACTTAAGTCGTTGCTTGTTAATGAAAACTAATTTGATTATCGATTGTAGCAAGCCTCTAAAGGCCACACCGTTATCCAAAAAACCCGTTCAACGGATCCAGGATAACCAGCATAGATAAAACCTGAATTTGAAGTCGGAGCCGGAGCCGGAGCCGAGCCGGAGCCTCTCACATCAGTGTCGTGGATCTGGAAATTTTCTGGAAAATTTACCATTTGCATACACTAGACGAAATGACTTGCTAAGTCTTACTAAGTCTGATCAGATTCTTGCAAAGTCTTATTTAAGATCTTGCATTTCCTGACCAGAAAGTACCAGACTACATGTAAGTCTTATATTTTGCAAAATAAGATCTTTTCAGATCTTATCAGCTGATAATTGACATTAAAAAAAGTGAATTGAAACTTCAAACTTGAAGTCCGATTTCAGTGCGAAGATCAGACGATATCAATGGTTTTAATTGTTAAATGATCTTGCTGGAACATCAGTGCACTGAATATATGTAGACAAAACGCAAAATATAAGACTTTTTTCTACTCAAAAGATCTCTAAAAATCACAAATAAGATCTTATCAGTAACAAATAAGATCACGACTGGTACTTTCTGGTCAGAACTTGTAAGATTTCCTTAATAAGATTAAGTAAGTCATTTCGTCTAGTGCAGCTTGATTTCTTCTTAGTTAGGATGCCTTTCAGCAAATGTTCATTCCTTTTGATATCCAACTTTCTTCCTACTACTTATATAGGAGAGTCATCTCGGTAGTATATAATTTGGCAAATTTTGATTTTTTTCAAAAGTGCTCAAATAATTTTTTGGACCACGGGATCGTAATCTCCGCCAAAAACTGAATCTTTTAATATAAAAATTTCCACTGTATACGGATACTTTTTTGAGTCCACACTATAACCTATATATCCCTACTCTATGTAATATACACTCCATAGACATCGGATTACATTATTAATAATGCTATCTCGTGCAATATGATGTCTATGACTTACTCTATGGCTTGAAACATCAGGAAATATGAATATTTTCACATATAGAATGCATACGAGGCATTTCGGATCGATTCCATGAGACATATATGGCAACGAACCGCTTCATCCAAAGCTGGTTGCCATGAGAAAGTGTTCCTAACGCATGCTGGAGTTCGCAGTTTGAGGAAAAAATTGGCAATCAAGTATCAAATTCTTTGATAATATGCAACTAAATTTTTCAACTGTTGAGATGAGAGTCACTCGGAGTCTGTTAACTGGAAACAACATTCTTCTATTCTATTATTTCTCATTGAAAACTGAAGTTTTGATTCAATTTAACCTCAATTAAATAGTAGAATATGGGAAGACAATCTGAGGAAACGATTCCGTCATTTGAGCCCGATTTAGATGATTTATTACTCGCATTACAACCCAAACGAATTCATGATTTACCGGAGTTTGATGCCAGTTGTCTCTTCCGGGCTTTGATTCCCTTCTATTTTCATTTTTGGCATTAACCTTTTCAAATATGGAGCTGATGATCGTCTGTGTTATCGGTCATCACTCACAAGTCATGCCCATCCATGGTGAATGAAGCAATTAGAGTGTTGATGTTTGCCTCAGACAAAGATACTTGGTAGACGATATTGACATCTAAGCCAAATGAGAAATGCTAATTGTCAGAGAATTGGAGTCACTGAATGAATGAAGTTTTAATTCGTGTGAGTTTTGAAATTTTTAGATATCTCAGCTGATCTTAGGGACACGCATGAAAATATGTTAATCCCCAGTTTTTACGTCGAAGGCGAATAGATTAAGACCCGTTTCATAAAAACATTTTCCGCTTTTTAATTATCTGATAATTAGTCCCGCGTTCAGAAAGTTTCAACTGTGAATGCGATGCTAGGAAAGTCATTTTTGCCGATAATTACCGAGGTCGTGAATTTTTTGTTTTTTAAACCGCTCTATCTTGGCAATGGTAGACACAGTGGCGGCTCGTGCAGTCCTGCTCATGTGGGGCGCAATCCAAACGTCTTCATCTTAGCCCATCATCTACTACGGTCTCTGCTATATTTCATGTACGCCTATGTAAATGCCCTGTTTATGACTTTATAACACACAAGTCTCAAACTACTGTATACCTTCATGTCCTCATTATTTACATTATTTTCGGAGTCCACAGCGATAACCAACCACCAAGCACAACAACAAGGAAAACAAAATACAGCCTCCAGTTCATCCATCCAGCAATTCAATCACAATCTCACATACATCTCGAATTTCTCTTTTCTCTTATGTGTTCTCTCCTCTGTCCGTCGTTTGAAAAACGTTAGCTTGGCTCCGTTGGGGGCCGGCCTTGCCGACCGAGATTTTTTTCTTTTCATTTTTTCTTTCAATTTTTTCTGTAAAAAATAACAATCTAAAAGATAGACATTCTTTCAACACATTCTTATTCAGAGTGCTTCGTCACCACAAGTGCTTCGCCATGATTCAGAGTGCTTCGCACAACGCAAAAGAATCACAACCAAGAAGAATCAGGCATGAGTTTGACAGCGCGCGCGTTACTAATCGCGATCAGACCCCTAATCAGAATGTACGAATTGAATGCGCCCCATCCATGCATTGTTACGCATGCGAAAGCTGCTAAAAATCTTCGATGAATATGCAGATGTTCAATGTCAAAATGTATGAAGATGTATGATCACAGAGAGTGCGCCCGACCCCCGAACAGAGAGGAAGATGAGTTCTGTCAGAGTCACTGAATGTGTTTAGGTTGAAAGTGAAACTATTGAGTTTTTTATAGTTTAAGTGTTTTTCAGTTTAAATCAGTCAAGTGCGTCAGGTCATTTTCATTTGCTGTTTAAATTTTTATTTTATGGTAAAGCCGCCAATAATGAATATGCGCCCAGCCGCAGGCTAGGCCCCCATAGCCGGGTAGACATTAACCATGTCTACAGTGTCGAGTGTTGGAGACTTATTTATTCATTTGCAGTGGTTTCACTTGCAACATAATCAAGTCAGTAATACATATTTCATCATAAACATGTCAAAGACTGTCAAAAATTATCTACAGTAAATAGAACCCTAAACTGATGTTTTGTTATTGGTGGCAACTATTGTCACCACTAAGTGGATGTGTGGTGTCAGACTATCGGACAGGGAATCGAATGATAGCATCAGAAAAGCAATGGGTCTTGAGAACATCAGATTAAAGATTAGAAGTTTAGACCTTACTACTATAATTAGAAACGTTCTATACTTCCCTGTCCCATACATCTCAGATAATACTGACTCACGGATAAAACGCGTTTTTCAAAAACACAAACTTAATGTTAGACTCACAAGACGTAATAAATACTTCACGACAACTGAAAAGAAATGAAGTAGGTACAACGCAATTATGCTCTCTTGTTAACTGCAAAATGAAAAACAAAGAATTATGCAACCGAAAAAGCATCATCTATAAGATCCACTGTAACAAATGTGATAAATTGTATATTGGCAGTACCGCACGACCTCTCCACGCCCGCTTCAAGGAACATACCACAAACCCTTCATCCTCCGTGTTTAAGCATATTCAAACGTGCAAAGTACAACATTCGGACATTAATATTGACATTCTGGCCCACGATCATGACAGCACAAATTTGAGATTACGTGAAGCATTCATCATTAACAAATGTAAACCAACAATAAATAAAAGAAAAGAACTTGACAGCTACCGTGATTTCCTTTTTTTAATAATAACTATCATTTCTTCACTACATCATCTAACATAAGATTCATCCATCCTGTCAGGTAAATTTATTTTTGCTACTGGTAAAGATATGTAATCCAGGACAACCTGTTCATATCTACATTCCTTCATATGATATCATTGTAAATCATCATGTCATCTCATTGTAAATATCATTTTCAAGTTCCTTATAGTTTAAGCTTCTAATCTTTTGTACCTAAAGATGATTGCTGGATGGCGATCGAAAAATTTTGTACATAAGAAAAATGATGATTAACATCTTTAAAAACCTGACTCTTTCCGACTCAACTATTACATCATGGGAATGTTACAAATTTGAAGTTTGTCAGAGCGGATGGACTGATTTGATAAAACTTATGATAACATCAGCATTCTTTTAAACCCAAACTCGAAAGCGCCAACGCTAATACAACAAAATTATGAAGCTGTGTTATCGCGAAGGTGGTGTAAAGTTAGGCAAACGTGTAAGTTGAATGAAATTGTTCACATTGTTGTCCAAATTCGAAAAAATCTGAAAGTTTGACACGAGCCTGATTCAATGGTAAAATCTTAATTTTCTTTATTGCGCAGTTTCGTCTGTAGCTATCGATGAATGAATTGACAATCAATATTCATGCTTTTAAGTGTGCGGACCAGACACAACTCAGTCGCTCATCCAAATCAAAGTACTAAACACATACTTTCTTATGGCATACAATGTAAAGTTGATAGAGGTTGAGCATTTTCATCAATGAAAAAATCATGTTAGACTTTTTAAGCGGCTGTAGAACTTACTAGAACTGCATCTTTTTGTACATTCAACGAATCTTGAAATCTTTACGCAATGATAAAGCTGAATGATAGCTCACACTATGTCAATTTTCATCAAAAAATTCAGTCGTCTTTATTTTAAGATCCTCTGTCAAAGAATGCGCTCAATTTTCTTTCGTAAGGCCTACTGATCACACCTGACCACTTAAGAAAGTCAAATATGCGTGTGCTTAAATTTGCGTATTTGAAAATAATATATGGAGCATAAGGTTTCTCATGGTATATCGTTCATCAAAATTGAACCCAGGACTTTATCACGAAAATTGCATTTGAAAATGGGTAAAACTTTTTTGTGCAATTATTTTAAAACGATCTGTATGAGTCGGTGAGCAAACAATTCATCACTTGATTATTCCGCTCTTTAGTTTACAGTACATATACCATGCTGGCCAGAAATTCAACACAATTGCTATTTTTGTAATTTGGCTTGCTGGAAAGAACATATTACTATATGAGTATATACGATGTTTTTCACATCTATAGAGGTAGAGCGATATGATTGAATGAAAGTATAGCTTACAATAAAAGATGCAGAACATTTTGCTTTTTATTTCCATTGTGTTAAACTTTTGGTCAGCATGGTATAGCAGAGGCCTATTATTATTTGGCCTAGTCTAAAAGTTTCGGTAAACAGCTTATTCTTCTAGTAATTTAATCTGAGTCACAATCACTACTCACTATGTGCTTCAGGCGTTTGTAATTATGTTATGTGTGCGAAGATGTAATGTAGTAGGCACATTTGGATTGGATGTTGTGATGTGGCACGTGGATGTAACTAGCACTCTCGAAGGGGGATGGGGTGCAGCAACAGACCAGAAAGGGCAACATTTTCAGGTTGCAACTAATGATGTTCAACAGGTAGGCGGAATTGAGTTTATATTAAATTTCAATGCGTTAGAAGTTAATAGTCAGCCTGTTTATTATCGATTAATTATTTATTAATTGAGAACCCACAATGCTCGTAATTATCAGCTTTAGAGTTGTAGTCAACAAGTGACGTACAGAAACACATAACAATTTTGAAAAATATAAACGAATTATATATAGCTTATACTTTCTAGAATGTGTTTTAGCCATACATAGTTATAGGCAGGGGTGTAGTCGTAAATTCTTAGGAAGTATAACGCTAAGAGCTAAAAAATTCAGCTGAATTTTGGGAAGTATAACGCTAAATTTGACATGTATGTACACTAAAAGCCAAAAGACTTGTCGCACATGCAATGGTAACTAATGCGCAAGGGTGACAAGTCTTTTGACTTTTAGTGTATCAGCTGAAAAACGCATATTCGTGAGACTATTGTCCATAACGGAATGTTCGAGAGCTACATAATCGCCCTTTCAGAATTTTCAACCGCTCTCATCCCCTTTCGGCGATTACTTTGTCATTGAAGGACTTCCACATGAATCCAAGTAATAATGAAAGCATTTTATTCTTCATTTCATTCTTCTTTTTTATATATGCGTTAGTTTGATGACCTTAGGAAGTATGACGCTGATTCGGCTAGAATCTTAGGAAGTATAACGGCGTTATACCGCGTTACCCCTCCACTACACCCCTGGTTATAGGCCTATATAGGTCAACAATTACAACGCATGTGCATATATGCATGTAAATGGTGTATTGGCAATGTCAAGTAACCTATTGTTTTCGTGGTATAAAAATCTAGTCAGTAGTACTGAATTGTGTTGTACTCATAGATATGAGCCAGACTTCCAGTTATGGTTTACATGGAGCAGGAAAAGCCACAGGTTTATCTGTTCTTGACATGTTCTACATTTTTCCCTTTTGATACGTAAGCGAGAACCATAGTATATAAACCGAGTAAGCTTGAGTTGTACCTACACCTTGTACCTTGCAGCGGTTTGATATTTCAAGAATTTGCAACAACAGAAATGCAAGTCACGCTTAAAATCATGGAAAATTATTTCGGAAAATGCACGGGATCTCTAGATTCTAAATTTACTGGTGCCATTATTTGATAAGCATCATAATTCACATCGTAATGGGCAACAATTTTTTAGAATGGTGGGGGCAGCAGAAATGTCAGCGATGGCACTGCCTTTGTTTCATTAAAGAGGAGTCAGATAACTTCGATTCTGTAGGGCTACGTTTCGCGTATATTCCCTTCGTCTCATCAGACGCTGTATTTTATAAATGTAGCTTCATCACTTTAGACGGCTGCAAAAATGGGACTTCCTAAAGATCATGAGTTCCCCGATGGACGTGAAATGCACCCTTCTTTTATCAATGAATACATACAAGTCTTTTCATATTTAAAATAAAATTACAGCAAAAGAAGTCCTCAACTATGATTAATTTGCCTTTTGTTAGCGCTTATAAAACATATCTATATGGAATGTGAAACTGATCTTTTTCAATTGTCTCAATGGTCACGCCGAAAAGTGCCAATTGAACAAGCACATTCAAAATAAGCAACATGCGTCTATTGGCACATACCACAAGCAATTCAGTTATCTTAGAATTAAATAAACAATTCAAACCTTTTACAGACTTCAACTTCTAGTTCTCAACCATGTTCGTATTCAAATGGATTCATATAAGCTCGGAGCTAGACGTTTCCATCCTAGTGTACTCAATCGAGTGTGCCAAGCATAGAAGGATGATATCAAACATTTAAGAAATTCACAATTGGTTTAATCCGTGTTGCTATCATTTTCTACTGAGGACACAGGACACGTTTATCATTACTGTCATTTTAACAATAAATGATTTATGCGAATCTCAAAGTAGGAAGTTACATTACATCAAGTTGCCATGCAAGGGATGTGCGACTGGCAGAGCTCATGCCCACTGCCAAAGCAGGTTTAGCTTGACCTTCTGCTCTATCCACCGGAAGTGTCTGTCCCATACTAAGTCATTAATTAAATGCGTGGTTGTCATTATGACGTTTACTCATTCCATTGTGCGATTATGCTAATTTCTGAGATGTTGATTTCCATAGAATTAACCAAATTCACGAAATATGGCATTATCAATGTTTATTTTCTTACGAAGTAATTATGTAGATAAAATTCTATGCTGCTTAGATCCATGCAGCAACTATTTTCAATTATTTGGTTTTTTCTTCACTTTGTTAAGAACATTGTAAAACCAATGAATCTATGTCGATTTTCTCACACTTTTTAAATATAAGTCTGCAATAATCACCCAAACGTCTATGGACAAATTTGATGCATATTTGCAATATACCTTGCTTTAACGATGAAACTCAAAAGACGATTTTGGCAATCGGGTTATGAAAGTTGGCCCCTTGTCCCAGTGTACCTGTCCTGATTTCCCGGAGATAAAAGTGACCCAAATAACCCGGTTCCTTCGCTCGCATATGCCATGCTAATGACTCGACAAGGATCTATCGATCTATTGATTTACTGTCATATTATTGGCGAGTGGTTGCTTGTCACGGTACAACCTATAGTTTTGCTTCGGCTTTTTTTGCCTAAAATAGCCTCTGACGTCATTATATTCATGATCTTTTTTACCTCAAAACATGAAAAATCGTTGGCGGTTTTATTTAATTAAGTTGGTGTCGCATTACTTAGCTCTTATATACTTTTCACTAACTTGTCATGAGATCAAAATGTCACCTGAAGTTACTTGATGAGGTCAGGGGTTGTTTTAGCTTGAAGTGACAAGCAGTTCTCTTTTTGAAATTGTTTTCTTTAAACATAGCAACCATGCGAAATAGAAGTTCCCAAAACATTCAATACGTTTCTGACACCGTTGGATCAGATAATACATGTTATTGTACCGCCGACTTGTTGCTTATTGCTCATGTTGCGATTATTCATTGCTCCCTTTAACCCAACAAAATCGAACGAATTACGAGAATTTTGCATATTATTGCATCGGCTGATTTATCGAATTGAAAAGATTTCTAGGCCGGTTAGTGACCTGACAATCGAATGTATCGAATTCTTCGCTTTTTGCAGAAGTCAGAAGTAAACGATCATAGCCTATTTTGTTGTAATAGTGTCGTAGATATGGCTGAATAGCGCGAAGGGATCTTGCGGAAAGACTAGCCATCGTACACGAAGTTATACCAACACCTGTCGTCGAAATAAATGCTACTCATGAAGGAAAGAAAAGGAGCACAGAAGACATTTTAACATCGATATATTTCAAACTCGTGAGTGATTGACAGGTTAAAATTAACGCAAAAGTCTGGTGTTGGTGAGAGCTTCCTCGAGAGAGAGAGAGCGCTCTCTGTAATGATCTCAGCTGCCTGGCCAGGGCAATTAAGCGTCATGTGAAAAATCAACATTGCATTTTCGTTGTCATTTGACGTTTTCATTGTTAGGGTCGAATTGATGAACAAGCAGCTTCGGATTGCATGCTCATTATGAGTTGGTACAGAAAGAATAGCTATCACATTGGATTTAAGATCAATGATAATTCATATACGGTTTAGTCAATATAGGGTAGTCTTGACTTCAGCGCAATTTTCATTCAAATATCAGTTTTTACTTTTCATTTTGTACAGCCCATTAATTCCACTGATCCAATTTTTTGTTCTTTTTTCCAACTTTTCCAATTGAGATTGCATGTCATAATAGAAGTCATAATAATAGTATAGATGTCATAATAAAAGTCTTCCTTACACCTAGAATCATAAGTATTAGGAAATGAAGTCAGTTAGATGTATGTATACAGTAGATATACAGAGTGAGGCAAAAGTCACCAGACTGTAAAATTAGGGAACTTTCCAAGACTTGAAAAAACAAAGAAAAAATCTCATACCCCTACTTCATTATCGGAATTAGCATCTATTTTCAATAGACATGTGTATATATATGAAGAGAAATAAACTAATTGTAAAAATAAATATTCAAATTGCTTGCCATTGTTTTCCACATAAGAGCTTCAGAGATTTGTCACACTACTGCAAACTTTCTCAAACAGCTGTGTGTTTGACTTGATTCTCGTGCGCATACTGAGGAAGTGCTCAATCCTGCTGCAGCGTCAATTGAGCAAAGTTAGTCTTCTCGAAGGAATTGTTTCTGTTTCTCTAAGGAATTGCAAATAACTTTCACCATTAAGAGTATTTTCAAAAAAGAAAGGACCAATAATACCTGAAGATAAAATATCGCTCCAAACATTTAGACTCGATTGATTAATCTGTTGCTCCATAACCTCGTGAGGATTGGCCGTATCATAATAAACGCTGCTGTGTCTGTTGACGTGCCCAGGAAGTTCGAATTGAGCTTCGTCCTTCCAAAGATGGGATAATGTATTTTTGGATAGTTAGTCACTTGATTGATGAATATCTCACAGAATTGTAATGGGCGGTCGAAATCGAAAGAAGCTGTAAGATAAAAGTACAACTAAGGCACTATTGTGTACTATCCGCATTCAGTCGGATGATATTTATGTGATCCGGCATTCGGTATTTTTTTCTATTTGGTCCAACATTCCTTTCGTTAAGTTAATCAGCATATTGTTTAGCAGGGCTACCAGCTCCCCTAAGTCCCGAATTATTCCTGATTATATATTCAAAAAATCTAAAATGATGCAATTGTATCGTCTCGAAGAGTCCATAGCTTAGCTTACCCATAGTAAAAATTTTAACTAATAAATGTTTACATTGAATGCCCTATCTCGTCTCAGGATAGGGTCGGCCTGGTCTTGCTCCTCCACTTCCCTCGGCGTCTTTATCCTTCGGGGATGTCCTCGTTCGCTTCCTCATTGGCGTCTTCCCGGGATAGGAGCGTCGTGTGCCTATCGAAAAGGGTGTGTTTTTCTCGCCGTAGGACGTGACCAAACATTGATGTGTGCCAAACATTGTGCCGATTTTTGGTCATCCGTCCATAAAGATTATCCCTGATTTTTCATCACCCCAGTACTTATTTTTTACAGGAAAATGTGTGCAGCCTTGATAGGCGCATTATGCATAGCTTCATGATCGAATCACAATTTAAGGGTATATCAAGGTACTTACATGTACGAATCTTTTATCTGAGAAATTACAGAAAATTAAGCCTACCAAAACACAATTCAAAGCTCCGTCATAGATATTGTTTGTTGCCATTTAGCAGCATGAAATATACTTCTTTTTCGGTAGTTGCCAGCTAAAAATAATGTACCTTGAACAGAAGTGATATCACTGAAAACATGCTGTCATTCTTAATTTTGAATACTCTTCTTCGATTTTGTAGGACAAGAAATCGAGTGACGGACGGAAAACGTATCTACAATGTCTCAATTCAGATGATGGAAAACGGTTTTTGACCCGTTTACTCACACAATATCTGGAACAACACTACAAAGAAGCAATAATCGATTTCTTGCGTGAAGTCGACGCCACTGAACACTACGCCTTGACAGTTGATGCCATGCAGCTTTTTGAGCAACATGTTCATCTATCAGAACTCATCCTATTTCACCCAACTTTGATGCTGCCGCTTTTTGATAATTCCCTCGAGATAGCAGCGGCTAATGTCTATCATTCCATCATTTCTGATAAAGATTCGCATTCTGAAATATCGCTGAAGAGTCACTTGCATATCCGTATAACTGGCATGCCTGCCTGTTCAGAGATAAGACGAACTAAATTGCCACGTTCTGCTGATGTTGGTCGCCTTATTTCTCTGGTTGGTACTGTAATCAGAGCTGGGCCAGTAAAGCTCCTTGAAAATGCTCGTGAATATATGTGCAAAAAATGTCGTCATATATTTACAATAGAAGCTAGTTTTGAGCTGCATTATCAATTAGTAAAAGCAGCTAAATGTCCGAATTCCGCAAATGGTTGTGCTTCAACCAATGTAATGCCTATGGGAGGTAATGAAACAGGCTTGATCCATTGTCGTAATTATCAGGAAATTTATGTTCAAGAGCAGGTGCATTGTTTATCTGTCGGTTCGATGCCTCGCTCAATGATCGTGAGTTTGGAGGATGATCTGGTTGACTCTTGTAAACCTGGTGATGACCTGATCATAACAGGGATTGTTTATCGCCGATGGAAACCACTATATCCAAACTCATCTTGTAATTGTGAACTAGTAATCCGTGCCAATCATTTGCAGAATATAAATTCTTTGCGACATGGTCCCCTTCTTTCTCAGGAATTATCAGAAGAATTTGATAAATTCTGGCAATCGGATCTTAATTTGAGTGCTTTGGAGAAACGGAATATCATCATCAGCAGTATTTGCCCTCAAGTCTACGGATTATATGTTGTTAAATTGGCAGTTGCTCTCGTTTTAGCTGGAGGTGTGGCTGAAAGCGGAGGGTCTATTTCAAAGGGGATGAAGTTGCGTGGAGAGTCCCATCTTCTCTTAGTTGGAGATCCTGGAACTGGAAAGTCACAATTCCTGAAATTTGCATCCAAGGTTGTACCTCGGTCTGTCCTGACCACGGGTACAGGAAGCACAAGTGCCGGATTAACGGTGACTGCTGTTCGCGAAGGTGGTGAATGGAATCTTGAGGCGGGTGCGTTAGTTTTAGCTGATGGAGGACTTTGTTGCATTGACGAATTTAATAGTATCCGTGAACAGGACCGCACTTCCATCCACGAAGCTATGGAACAACAAACTTTAAGTGTTGCGAAAGCCGGACTCGTATGTAAACTGAACACACGATGCTCAATTTTAGCAGCTACTAATCCTAAAGGAAAATACGATACCAATGAATCTCTGAGTGTCAATACCGCTTTAGCTAGTCCATTACTAAGTCGCTTTGATCTTGTGTTGATTTTATTGGACACGCAAAGTGCTGATTGGGACCGTTTAGTCTCAGATTACATACTGAAAGCCCGATCTTCGTTAGGCAACATGAGCAATTCCAAAATCACATCTATGTCTATGAGTTCTAATTCTACAAGTAATCTAACAACTGAATTGTGGAGTATAGAAACATTGCAAGCCTATTTTGCTCATATCAAAACTGTCTATCATCCGCGTATGAGTGACGAAGCCTCAAGAGTTCTCCAACGATACTATGCCACCCAACGCGCTGCGGATTCCCGAAATGCTGCCAGAACAACTATGAGATTGTTGGAAAGTTTAATTCGGCTAAGTCAAGCGCACGCAAGGATAATGTCGCGTCATGAAGTCACGCTACAGGATGCCATCGTCACCATTGCTTTGATGGAATCTTCCATGTTGGGAACTGCGATATTTGGTGATGTAAACACATTGCATTCATGTTTTCCTGAATCCCCAGATGAAGAACTACAAAAACAAGGCACGACCATTCTTTCTAAACTCAATTTAACGGAATCATTGAGCATCTTATTCGATTATCAAGATTGCAAAAGCCGGACAAAAATTGGTGTAGAAGAGTCATGTCCTAACAAAAAGGATATTTTCAATACCACATTGTCAGCTACTCCCATTGTTGGTCTCAGCAGTGATGACTTCAAGTGCAAAATGAAAGAGATGAAGAGGCCAATTAGAGTTATGTCCTCTGAACTACATGACAGTCATATGAGCATGCCTGAAGTTGACTGCAGTATGACAAAGAATCGTCGTAAATCGCCAGAAATGATGAATGATAATCGAGTGAAGAATTCTTCGTCCAAATCTAATTTTTGTTCATCATTTTCTAACTTTGATATGAAGTCAAAAGACATAGGTGGCTCTAAGCTTTCTGTTAAGCCAGTTGCCTTCTCTACACAACTACAGAAATCACATGCTAATTTTTCCTTAAGTTCCAAAGTTCTTTCTGTCTCTAATTTCGATATCAATTCGCAATTACTCGATCTGGAATCTCGCAAGGATTTGGACAGAACAAATGAAATAGTAGATGAAGATGGATTGAATGTATCCCAAAAAGTTCGACCGTTCAAATTCAAACGACAGGTGATAGTAAGCAACAGCGAAATCTTGACATCCTCAAGTAAAAGCGCATCAAATAGTACAGCAAAGGTGGAGTTGCAAATGACTGAAAAGGAAAATTTGACAAATAAGTTTCTGTTTAACCCTTGTAATGTGGATGAAAATGCAGCCAACACTCTGAGAGAAACTTTCCCTGACGCTAGTAGTGTTTTCATAGAGTCTCCTGCAACTAAGTGCAGACAAATCGCTGGAAATACGCTGTCTAAGTTGCAAGGTTGGATTGCGCCGAATGTAGGGGATCAAGCAACATCAACGGAACGATCATTTGAAATTGGTGTTGAGTTAACCGATGAAGACTTTGAAATCTGAGCGCGAAGGAATGGCATCAATAGTTTAGATGTCAAGGATTATGTTGCAATTGTCAAACACGTGGGAATCATCGTGTTATAATGGAACTACTTAACTGCAGGTACTAGCACATAAACTATGCATGACAGGCGATATCTCTAAAAATGTCTGAAGAAAACGTTTTGGAGACGGATTTGCTTTTTGTGAAACAGTTTTTCTAATTTTCCATGCGTTGAGAGATATCTAACACAGTATTTCATGCATCACAAAAATACGATTTGTTCAGAAAAAATTTGCTTTTTGTCAGTTGCTCATGTACTCACGGAATAGTTAGTCGTTCTATGTCATGAGGTTTAGCAGTTATGATGCAACTTCAGTCTTGGATAAGAGTTGCGGTACTCTTAGTTTGAATGCATCGTATGTTATATGAGTAAACAGCGTAAGAACCAATGTGCTTTATGGAAAAGTATATAATTTACTTGGATTGTGAATAAAAATGCTATTGAAGGATTTCTGTCAGTGTTACTACAAGGGCTAGTGTTCTTTGAAGCGATGTGTTATTTCACTTCACTTAATTTCCGAGGGCGTCGAATCACCCGTTGCTGGTGTACTCGATGACGCGTTCGGTAAATTTTCGCCACTCTGCACGGTCTTCTGTCTTCCTGGCTATCACGTGTAGGTCAGCTTCGCACCAATCTTTGATGGTGTCTGTCTAACACATCTTGGGTCGGCCTCTACGGCTGTTGCGATTCGTAATTCCAAACAGCACGGTCCTCACTGAGCGATTATCTTTCCTACAACAGATGTGGCAGGAGAGACCAGTGTTGCACTTCTTAATCATCTGCACAAGCCGTAACTTTGGGTTTACTCTACTCAGGACTTCATAAGTGGCTGTGCGGTGACCCCATCTAACACCTGAAATCCTTCGAAAGCACCGCAACTCAAAGGCATGGATGCTCCCCACATCCGTCTTTCTCAGTGTCAGGGTTTCCGAAGCATACAACAGTGCTCTAAAAATGTGCGTTTACGCACCTGCATTTTAGCTCTTAGGCTTATCCCGTGACTCCTCCACATTTCGTCTAAACCTGCTAGCGTCCCGGATAATAATGATAATAATATGGTGTATATTTCTCAAAATGAATGAAAATCATAGTGGTACAAGCAGAGAATTAGATTCATCTGCGCGCGCTTCGGTTTCCTAGAAAGGAAGAATTGTATGCAACCTTAATGTCGAAATGGCACATCACAGAATTAGACAACTTGCTCCTTCTCGAATGGATAATTCGTGTATCACTTGCTATTGGAAATGGCAAATAATAAGCTGTCAGCAGGGGACACCAGAGCCAGTGAGAGATGCGTGCGTGCTGTAATATCACTTCGCACACACCAAAACACACATCCCTGTCTTGGCTTCGATTCAGTATATGCACTATACAGTGAGCAATGCCGAGGAGTGGATGTGAAATCATCAAGTGAACTAATTTTCGTACGCCTGCTACTTTCTTTAATAATGATCGGAAGGACCAACATCATGGACAAGCATGCCGGCACGTAAAAGGGGCAGCATGGGCAAGGATGAAAAAAAGGCATTTTGCATATGCACACCTATATACAAGAAATTGGACTATTTTATACGCCTTTATTTATTTAAATTATATAGCCACAGACCAGGAAGCACTTACCAGTTTCCCTGCCGCGCGAATCGCGCGGATTTCCATATTAGGCGTGGCGTAGAACGTTGAGGATCGAGCTTGATTTCATTACATCGGAGCATGATAATCATCGCTTTGCAATAACAATTAGCTGTGGTAGGAATAGTTCCGTAGTCCATAGTATTGCATGTTCGCATCGGTATCGATGCTTGTAGCACCTTTATTTGTATCTCAAGTATGGGAACTTTTATTTGAAAATGTTGACTTTATATGTGATTTTTGAATTACTTTTCTTATGCTTAAATGAATACGGAGTTCAAATGATCTTATATAGAGGTTTCTTTTAACAAATGCATAAATATAATGCCATGATTTAACAATATTATAAGTAGGCTCTATTCCGATGAAATAACGTGTGAAAATATGAGGCTAATAGAATAAGGAGAAGTTAAAAATATGACAATGTGATATAACCGAAATCGAATCATATATTGTAGGTTCTATATACACTTTTAAGTACAGTGACTTAAACTTGATATTCTTAATGTGTACTTAACTGTAGGGTTATTATTATTCACGACACCGGTATCCAGCTTTGATACGGAAAATATTCAAAAATAAAATATTTGATCAAATCATTATGATCTATTTATGTACAAAATATCAAACAATATAATCTAAACCTCTGTGATAACTCTAATGATATAAATAAGAAAAACAAGAGCCAGATCAGAAATGTCCAAAGATGAGAGTCTCTTTTCATTGAATTTGATGAATTCATCAGCAACGGTGTGGATATTAACATCGTCCATGTAATCCTTATGCAATACTGCAAACATGATATTGTTAAGGTGGTTTTTTTTCCAGTCCAATTGGCTCTGGTCCATGTTTTCAGGTGTCGCATTCCGCTGAAGCTTCTTTCCGCTGTCGCTGAGGTCATGGGTACTGTGCAATAATATTTCAGCAAGTCGTGGGTAATTTTGCAAGCCTTTTTCGTCATTGGCATTGCGCTAAATATATCACAAATTGTTGATATCTTTATAGCCGTCTTTATTCTTGGTTTGATCTGTTCATTTCTCATTTTGAGGAGGACTGACAAACCCTTTAGTTCTTCTTCAAATTCTGCTTTGCGAGATAGTTGAAGCTTCATTACTCTGGACACAATTGGAAATATTTTGTCAAATGATTCCTTCTCGAGCTTGCCATTTGCAGAGTCTATCAGGGCTATTTCAATATCTTCTAATATTTTCAAATCATTTTGGGAGAATCTTCTCTGCATTGCTCCGTCGATCAAATTGATCAAATCAAAATATTTCTGGGAAAAAGATTGGAACGTTGTATCCGCCGGTGTATCAATATCAGGCAGGTCTGTCATTTCGGATAATATTTCTGGCAGTTTTCTTTTTCTCTTTTCCTTTCTCTCCATGATGCTATCTGTCATTTCGTCCCCTAATTCTGCTTGTAGCTTTTCTGCATGACTCCATATCTTGCTAGCTTCGTCATTGCAGCTTCTTTGAATATATTCTTTGAATCGTTGCTTCGCAAGGTTGATGACGAAAGACGAAATTTGCTTCTTGAGCACTAACATCAGATCTTTGAGTAGTCCTGGAAATATTCTCCATTATACAGATCACGTCGTATGAGCACTTAATGCTAGCGATCAAAAAAGTGTCCCTCAATTGATTCACTATTCCTTTCGACTTTTCGCGAGTCTCCCAACTGTATGACATGTCAGAAGCTATTGAATGCAACAAGATTTTCAACTCATGAATCTTATTGAGAACAACATATGCTGCCTTTGATCTGGTGGTCTATCGAGTTACTGATAATGATTTGAGACGAACAAATGTAGCATTTTCACAATTTGAACGTGTCTCTTCTTGTATATCTTCAAATATCTTGACACGTTTAGGAAATGCTCCTGCAAAGTTATAGTATATCATTTGACAGAAATCCAATGCCTTCTTGATTATATCCGAGCATTCATACGATTATTTAACAATTAGGTCATTTGGATGAGCCAGGCAGTGTATATGAAGAGCGTGCGAATTAACAATTTCCTTCAATTTACCTGCTAAGGAGGTCATCGTTGAAGCACCATCAAAAGTCATAGCTACCATCCGTTCATAAGGTAAATTGAGTATGCGCATGGTATCGATGATTTTCTTTAGTAATCCATCAGCAGTTAAGCCTTCATCGCACTCGCGTATGCCAACAAAATCTTCAGAAACTGTGTAATCTTCATCGCAAGTGCGAATTGATATTGATAGTTGCTCCTTCTTAGCAATATCTGATGCCTCGTCTGCAATTATTGAAAAAAAAAACATTTTCCTATTTATGTCGTCCACATGAGCACGTCTGGCATTCAGAACTATCATGGTCTCATGTTCCTCGATTATATCGTGTGATAGAAAACGGTTCTCTTTTATTATCTTATCCAGCCCCGGACAATATCGCGCTTTGTCTTTGTTGAACTGAATCAAATTTGAATTATTATCATTTTCGTTCCTAATCGGAATGCCTTGTCTCAGCAATGTCTTCAACGTTTCTAAATGCGCACAAAGACCTTCGCGACGAAGTTCTTCATTCACGCTTATCTGTCGGTCCAGTCGGGTTTTAATAGATTCTTCGGAAATAAGTATTTTCTGTTGATTCTCAGCGTTCTGATGACATGCACTATCGTTGTGTTCACTTAGTTTTTCTCCTACATGTTTCCACGAGGAAAATCCTGAATCATGGTCTTCTCTGAAAACAAAAGGACTTATGCGGGCCCCGGATTGTAGTGACCTACATTTTGTACAAACTGTGCAGAAAATTTTATTCCTTCCTCTGTGATAAACCGCCCATTCGTACTTATCTAACCAAACCCTCGAAAGCTTCCGTTTAGACAATTCACTCTTTTTCTCATCATCTGCTGAGAAATCTTTTGCACAGTAAACCCAATAAGAATCAGCTGAATCAGCCGAAGGAACAGGGATACATTGATTGTCGATTTCAGAAGATTGAACTGGAACCTCGCCCACTTTATTTGTTTTGATGCCACCAGTACGAGAAGATTCTCCTCCTTTATTTGAATGTTCATTAGTAACTTTGACGAAACAGGAAATCTTGGTTTGAGAACAATCATAACCAGCCTACGTCAAACGCTTCTGAATTTCTTGATTTCTTCTCTGTCTTGTAGGCATTTCCACTTTCCTGAAAAAAGAATGACTTATTACCATCATAGTTATGATTTTTCCAAAGCATTTATCTTTTCATATTCTGTATTCGTGAGACGTTTTCCTCAAATGGCGTCGGAGCTTCTAGGTAGAACACTTTCTTGACTTCTTACGATGCCTCGTCACCAGAGCTGGAAAAATTCCACTGAAATTTTTTAATTCCAATTCCAGAGCAGAAATTTCAATTCCAATTCCAATTCCGGTCGAAACAGTTCAATTCAATTCCAATTCCATAATGAGATTCAATTCCGATAATTGCATGACGCGTATATGTTAATGTATCCAAAGTTTCCTCGCTTCGATCTAACCCATGTGCCCGTATCCTATCCTCGTTATTCCTGTGTGCCGTTCCCTGCGTCGTTCCTATGTGCGTTCTCATGTTCATAGTTCATATTTCTTGTGTACATGTACATGTATATATGTAGCCGGTCAGCCTACGCCATTTTCGTTTCGTAAACGAGATATTCAACATCTTGTGAAAAAGAGAAAGGAAAATTAACGGTCAGCAAAGAATCAAACGCTGAGAGAGAGAGAGAGAGAGATGCGAATAAATCTATTAATAAACTGACAGAAGAAAGAAATTCAATGTGCGAATAACGTGATTGTTGATGGAAGAAAAAACGACGATAAAAATGATATCATGAAAACTGATTAATGGTCCATGTTAAAAAAGGAGATTAAAAATTCCGTGATAAGAACGAAATGTGGTCGGGTCGAAAGCTAACGAGCAGAGATTAAAGGAAACTCTTTCAATTTTCAAAAGAAAGTGGATTTATCGTCAAGTGTCAAAAATTTGCATAAATTAGAGACGATGAGAAATTGAAACAACAACAACTACCAACAACAACACATACGACATTTTCAGTAGCTGTTAGAAGAACTCCAGGCTCTCGCGGTGTAACTTGACTACAGAAGTAACAACTACAACTGCATACCAGCGAACAACAACACAGTAGCGTATGCGGCAACACATCAGCGAGCGCGATTGAAGATTGACGGTATAAGTGACACTGATATTATTTTGGTATAAGTGAGTCCGATCGAATTGAAGTGAATTCAACATTAAGAAGTGAAATGCAAGTTTAAAGTTTTTCTTTTATCGTTGAGTATCGTATTTGTATAACTATAGTCTTGAAAATTAATATTGTCAATTGTTGTGATTGGAAGTTGAATAATATTTCATGTCATTGCCATTTTAATTGAATCATTAATTATTAGAATAATTTGTTGACACTGTCTATATTGTGATTTGAACTGACAGGCTGCCCTTTAATGCAGGGTTAATTTTCCTCTTTCCAAACCGATTGTTTTAAGTTAATCTCCAATTTTTGTGCTTATCTAATCAATAACTAAATTCAACAATTGTTTTATTTTGATTAATTATTTTACATGATAAATAACTAAATAACAGATTGAACAAAGATGATTATCTTCTCATTGTTTGCTTAATTGCTGAATTAACATTGTCCGGGGCTGTAGGCCCATCAAAGTCACAATTAGCACCCTTTATTCAACAATAGAATAAAACTAGCTCTGTCGATCTATCTCTCTCTCTTATCTCTGCGTGCAGTTAACACAACGGCCGAATACTGTGATTTCAATTTTTTTACAAATAGATTTATCACAGGTCTATCGAAAAAGTGGAATTGAGGTTTATCAAAGTCAATTCCAATTCCAGTAGATTTAAATATCGTCAATTCCAATTAACGATTCCGGGTTAATTAATTCCGGGTCGGAATTAATTGCAATTCCGACTTTTCCAACTCTGCTCGTCACTCATGACGATGTCTTTTAAAGACACTGGGTAAATTTTCTGGAGATTAGCAGTGCTTCAATATTACATACATCTGTGTACGATTCCTTCCTCTGTACAAATGCCATAGAAACCAGCTATTTGTGTTTTAAACCATTGATGGATAAACAAAACAAATGCTGTAGTATGTAGTCATCCTTCTGCCTTTTTTGAAATAAAAAATGAAAATTTGGGCAGAGCCTCCGGCGTACCTAAACCAAAATGAGATTCTGAAAATCATAATCAAAATTTGGGCAGAGCCTCCGGCGTACCTAAACCAAGATTAGATTCTGAAAATCATAATCAGAATTTGGGCAGAGCCTCCGGCGTACCTAAACCAAAATGAGATTCTGAAAATCATAATCAAAATTTGGGCAGAGCCTCCGGCGTACCTAAACCAAAATTAGATTCTGAAAAAGAAAATGAAATTTGCCAAACACAAAAGTATCCCTACTACTAAAATTTGTTAGAAAGCTATATATATATATATATATATATATATATATATATATATATATATATATATATATATATATATACCGGGTGATCAATAAATAGAGTAGAAAATAAAACCTCAATAATTTTTTCCATTTATAGCTGCGATCATAAAACGTTCAGTGTTAATAAAAAAAATTAACCTTATTTAGGTGAAGCAAGGTCTAAAATAGTTTTATGATCGTATTCGTATCCATTAAAGGAAAGAGTTAGAAAGATTTTATTTTCGACCCTTTTTAAAGGGGTGGATTAAATCACTCAAGCACATAACTCTTACATGCCGACACCGGTAAATATTTAACATCATTAGATTATTATGTTACCTTCCCATAAGTACATGAAATATCAAATTAAGAAAACACATATTGCTCATCTCATTTGTTTATCAAGTACAAAAATATACTTTTCATGTTCTTAACCCATTAGGCTCCGAATTATTTTTGAAAGTAATTATCAAAAATTTGAATGGAACCATATTATTCAATCACGTTTTGATACTTTATGACGATCCTACCGAAAAACATGTTCATTTCATCTTTTTTGAGGATGTTCCACATGTGGAACATTGGCGCCTTGAGACTATACATTTTTTAAGAATTTTTGAAGAATATAAGCCGTTGTATATTTGTTTATACTTGACAGATTGCTTATATTTGACATACTTGTTTATACATTAAAATAATATTCTATGCTTATACGTTAATTTTAATTTTTATTAAAAAGTAGTATATTAAGAATTTTGAGGTATTTTGGTAAACGAAACAGGAAAAATACAGACAGAATCACCAATGTATTTTTTTGAAACTAGGTAACAGTAGCATCTTTCAGAGTTCAGCGATGGTATTGGACGAAGCAACTTGTATGCAACAAAGTGTTGCATGTGTCACACTTCATTGTCGTGTTTTTCACGCATAATTTACAGCGGCCCTGTTTACCGGCCGGTATTGGAAGATGACCAACATTTCCAAGTCTTGTGGAGAGGGCAGGTGTTTGTGAAGGTCCAGGTTGAATTTCTCGAACAGTCAGAAGACTCAGAAGATATCTCACAACTTTTCTGAAAGAAAGCGAATGTTTCACGTACATATTTTGATAAAATGAGAGCATAATTGACTAAACACAAGATGACTTAAAAAGTCTATGCATTATTACGAGTATTAGGTTGTAGCAATTTGTTTTCAACAATCTGTTCATAAGCAGTAACAGCTTTTTCATCTCTATAGCCAAATTATCGAATGACAGATTTACATTGTAAAGTTATGTGCATATATCATCTACTTTCTGACGACCTTATATTTTCTGATTGATTTACGACAATTACTATGTTAAGTTCTAGTATTTTATTAATTGATTTGATGTTCATATTCATGTCTTGAGACCCCAAGATTTCTATTCGGCTTTCTGAAATATAAGTCTTATTTATTTATTTATTTTGTAACACAACAAAATCTTTAAGTTTTAACTCAAAATATAAGATAATACAAAATATAGATCTAACCTTCGGAAATCCAGATGAGATGTAGGCCTATTGACTTGAATGTGTCTTTGTAACCTCCAATCAGCGACCATGCCCATATTGATGAAATTTGCGAATAATAGCCACTACCATTTCTTTGATTGCAGCTGAGGCCAATAATCCGAAAGAAACCTGTCCAATAGGTCTACTCCGCCCATGTGACAACTATAGGAGGCAATCATAGCTGGTTGTTGAATTGCAGTTCTCTTCCTATCACTTCGACTCCAGCGTGTCGCCTGACTGATAGAAGTAACGCCCTCATTTGAACTGATAATTATAACGGGGGTATTATCGTTCCAGTGGCAGACCACGACTGAACAATCACTGTAACTTTCATGAAATCCTCTCTGAGATTTTGCCATCACCTCTTTTGATATCAGAGGGCATTTTTCTATTCTGTTGCGCCTGACAGTACCAGCACAATGTAGACGATTTACTTGAAGTTGTTCTCTAAACATGTTAGTAGAGGAAAAAAAAAGTTCGAGTCATGCTGATACTCATAAAACTACTCAAGTAAACCTGTATTTATCTCTGATATCGTTAAGACGCGCAAAACCACGTAATTGTTATGATAGTCGTGGGAGCTAAAGCGCGGCGATGCATCTGGATGAAGCAGGTTCGAAACTGTGTATGTTTTCCAGTTTTACTACATGTACTTTTGCATGAATAGTTTCATCTGCCTTTTTGACTGAGACTAAGTTCTTAGACTATATGCATGTACTCTTAAGCTATAACTGACATATTTCTTTTTAATAATTGTTTTAACTAAAGATTAGGTCAAACCTTTATCGCAGGGGCATAAATTTGGTAAGTTCTATGCCGCCAAATACCTCAAATATCTTATTTACATAAGCCTATAGATAAAATAAAGCAGAATGAAATCACAAGACTGTCTATATATCAACTCCGGCAGCATTAGTTAGAAGGAAGGTTGCACAGACATCTTACACTTACCATGTAAAGCAGGAAAATATTTGTCACAGGACGTTCTTATTCAGATCAAAACAAAACTTTCACTGCCTTTCAATTTTTTGAATTTAAACAAAATATGTAAAATGGTAAACTTTTATTCTGATTATCAAACTAGCAGAAATTACTATTCAAATCAGATTGACAGGCAGACCAATATATTTCATTATAAATCCTTCCGAAATATTTTGTCAGCGATCTAATTTGTATAGGCCCAAGGCGCCAATGTTCCACAAGTGGAACATTTTGAATTTGTCACCATATTTCGAAAAATATAATAGGAATGAAATATTTTTGTATATAGCAAACCTATATGAAGAGGTATACATATTATAAGTAGCTAAAATCTGAAAACCAATCAATTGCTTTTGCTTAATAAGAGCTGCTGAAAAATCGCTGTAGCCAAATTGAACATTGAAAAACATAACCAATCTTTTTTGATTGAATTGTGCGCATAAAATCTAGAGATATGATATTCTAATGAGTCAGATCACACCAAGACACACCAAGGTTGCCAAACATTGTAATTATTTACTGTAATATCATATGTCCCACATTCAATAAGACATATTTCCAAAATCTAGTGATGTTCCACAAGAGGAACATTGGCGCCTAATGGGTTAATTCAAAAATGGAATTGAAACGAGTCGTAGAAAGCAATATTGTAAAATGCCCACGAAAACATAATTTGACAAAGATTATGTAAACACGTTTCGCTTCAAAACATAAGCGATATGGCGAAGTTGCATGAGTCATAAATCGGACGTGCATGTATATTATAACGCTAGCGTATTCAGATCGACTATTCGAGTGTCACATATACGGCTGTCTTCTTTGTAGCTTACTGCAATAATCAAATACTTACAGTAATATCAAAACCATGTAGTTAAGAGCAGCATGAATTGATCCTTCTGTTCGCTATGATGAAAACTGATGAGAAAACTGCGACGAAAGAACGAAGAACACTGCACGAAAACCGCAGATCTCAAACGAGGTAGAAGTCGAACGATATACAGTAGCTCCAAATGTCGAGATGAGTGCGAAACACGATCGCATAACCTACGTTGAATAAATGAATCACCAGGTTGCGTTCACATCCTCTGTTAAGTCAATGACTATTGTTTGCTAATAATGCGCGATGAGACGAAGTCTTAACTACGCCGCCAACTGAGGTCAATCTTGGCTACAGCCTCCTTCCCAGCGAATATTTTGGTCTCACACAAATCACACAGTGCGCATACTGACATTAGCATCAGAGGAGTTACCGAGTTACCACCCGGCATCAGTGAGGCGTGATAATAACATTTGTCTTCCCTTTCTCTCATTCTAAATTTCATTCTGTGCTAAAGCGTCTATTGACAGTGCATCCGATTATGATCCGCAAATGATTATGTAATGATATCAAACGACAAGCATATCTTTTTGTTTACGATATTTCAGTTGAACCGGGCCCGAAGCTGCCCACTTAGCCCATCCCCCTTATAAATGCGACCCTGCCCTCATATTACATAATTTCGTTATGATAAAAATAACCATCTTTATTATCTGCCTTGTGAAATCTAGGAGCAAATTACGAAGTGAAGAGGGCTGTATGACATTACCTATTTTGTAAATGTGACCGCAGACTTGCCCACGCCTTGTGAAAAGTCAGCATTCTTTCTATTTGCCCATCCTCTATAAATTGCACCTGTCAAAATGCAAGACACAGTAGAATAACTTGGCCGCCGCGCAAAAAGGCAACATAGAAACACGTGCCCACCTTGTACTCGTAAAAAAGGCAACATATGTACATTAATAACTTATGCCGACCATGTAAAAAGGCAAAATAGATCAATTTGCTCACCCTACAAAACGGCAATCATGTTGATCAACTTGCCCACTCTGTCAAACAAAAGGCGACACATATTAACTTGTCCATCCTGTCTAAAGGAAACATCCTAATTGAAGTCACTTACAGCGTACTTGAAAAAAGGGCAATATACGAGCGTAATATAGGTAATTAAACAAATTTGCCCATCCCGTGAAAAGGCAATTTGCCCCTCCTGTAAAAAGGCAGCATTGCCCATCCTGCCCACCCCGTGCCGGCATGCTTGATTATGGAGAAAACTTGTGGGCAATGATCAAAAGTCTTCGAATCTGAAGGAATTTTTGGCAATCGAAGCACTTTGCTGGAACTCACATTAATCCGCAAGCGACGCACGACTTTTTTTCCTATCTCTGTAAGGTATTAGGAATTCCTTCTTGCCCACTTAATAGGTTCCTCTGTGTGCTGTCAATTTCGTATTAATCACACTTCTAGCAAACCGAAGCAGATAAACAAAATATTTAATTCTGTGGGTACAAGAATGTAAATCAGTAAAGTATGCACAATTAATTAAAAGAAAATCGTTTCATTGTGAGTCGATGCGCACATATCAGGACATGTTGATTTCATTGCTCATCAGTACAGTGGTAACCGGGAAAAATGACAATCTGCGCTTTTGAGTTCGGCAGAGGGGAACACAATAATGGCCGGTATAATGCAGACTAGTAGGTAAGTAATCCCCACTAAGATGTGGTTGGCATTGTATTCGATAGTTTTGAATAGCCTTTTACTCATCCTTCCACGTCTGTATGAAATATTGTCGTCTACAAAAGCTGGATCAGCAGAATTATATATTATCCTCAAAGCACGATTTTCAACACGCTGCAGTTTTAAACTCAGGTAATTCGGCAAGCTTGCAAATACTGGGCACCCGTATTCTAGTAAGGAACGTGTAAGTCCTCTATAGATCATCAAAAGATTATTTTATCCGTTAAAGTGTCGATCTTTCTTTAAGACGTAGAACCGTTGATAGCATTTAGATACAATGTCAGCGACGTGGTCATGCCATGTTAGTCTGTTGCTTAGTGTCACACCAAGTACTTTCGCTTTAGACACAATAGGAATGGGTAAATTTGGAGTGAACATGGAGCTAACCCAATATGGCGTTTTTTTAGTATCAACGACTATTTCGCTACTAAACAGCAAGGCAAACTCTGTGCCCACAGCCATCAAAAACGTCATCCACTAGTCATCGAGTCAACCCCACTTTCACGTGTACAACTGCCCTATGAGCGCTACCGCTGCGGCTGTCAGCGCAGTAAAAATACTAATTACTCTTAAAAGTTATTGTCCGACCTTGTCCCACATTTACGTCTTCAAATTAACGGATTGCATTCACATTTATGCTGCAGGGTGGGCCATAAAAGACCGATGAATTATCTTTAATGCATTTTATTAAAAAGGTCATGTAAGAAAATTGCGTTTTTCAAGAAAGCAAAAATAATGCATAATGTAAGTTACCAGTATATTAAAGTGAACTGTCCGGGAGATCTTATGCTATTTTGCTCTCTATGTGGCCCATCTTCGATAATACAGTGTCGAACAGATGAGCAAATTGTGCTAACAAGACTTGCGTCATATGCTGTAAAGCAATCGATTTTTGTCTGAGATCCTCAGGTCTGTCAATTCGCTCACTTAAACATGCTCTCTGACTATTCCTCGGGCAGACAAACCCATTGGTGAGAGATCGGCGGCACAAGGAGGCCATCGGGGGAACGAGTTGGTCCCACCGGCCGATCCATTTGCAGTGCTCCGATTCATTCCCGAATTCGGGAATTTCCCGAAAATTTTAAGTTACTCCCGAATTCGGGAATTTTTCCCGAATTCCCGAAAATATGGACCCGAAATTCCTGAAAATTTCCATTATGCAGTATCTCTAACAAATATGATTTTTTGCATTGGGTTCTGTTGAAGTTAGACATCTTCAATAAATATCAACGTTCCCGAGTAATCATACGAGCGTATGGATCTGGTACACTTCTTCGACAAGTTGATATCTATGTTTTCGGACATTTGTTCGACAGAAAACTTCTTCGACACGGACATTTCTTCGACAAGACATTTGTTCGACACGGACACTTCTTCGACACGAACACTTCTTCGACAAGTTCTGCATGAATAATGCTTTATCTAGCATTGATTGATCGGAAATATCTTGCATCAATGATTCTACATGTATACTTTATATGTGGCCAAACCAGGTCAGCTTATCACAGCACCATAGCTGGATTACTATAAAAGGACTGACACAATTCTCAAATTGACACAATTGACACAAATTCTCAAAAAATACAAAACCTGAAAAAGAAAAAGACTATAATTGCTTAATAACGAACAAACGTCGTGTCGAAGAAGTGTCCGTGTCGAACAAATGTCGTGTCGAAGAAGTGTTCGTGTCGAACAAATGTCGTGTCGAAGAAGTGTTCGAAAATTTGTCGAACAAATGTTCGTGTCGAACAAGTGTTCGTGTACCGAGCGTATGATAGAAATTTATCTAATCAATTTCAAACCTCCCGACTCCTTTATCAATCCTCATTCCTTTATTACATGAATTTTTCGGAAAAATATAGGTAATTCTATTAAACAACGACATACATGTACATGTAATATAGGCGCATTTTGTTGGACTTGTACTTCTTGTATGAACTGTGCTATAATCATTTCGACTTGTCGCTCAACTCTTTCTTTACCACCTACCTTTCATCTCAAATTACTCGAGGTCAATCACTTAACAGCTGTCAGATTGTGCCAGCGTTAAAAGTTAATTCGAACTATCTCAGTGGATTGTTTTTCTTTCGCTTCATTAAAATATGGAATTCATTGAACGATTCAATAGTGAAAGCTCCAACCTTCATGATGTTCAAGAAAAGACTCAAATCAGTTGAGCTAAGTGAATTTTGCTCATACTGTGACTGCTAACATGTGATTTCGTATAAAATTATTTGACAAGTGCATTTTATACCTGATGGTAAATTTTATTTAGATACATTCCTACATTCCATATAGAAGATGATTCTCATTATAATGAAGATCAGTAAGAGTCTCAATCTCATTGATCCGAATGAATTTGCATATATTGTGACCATGATCATTAAAGTGTAAATTTTGTATCGATGATTTTGTTACATTCATTTCTATATTAGATGTTAAGCATTTACGTTCTTTTGCTCCATTGTGAGGACTCCCATCCAGTGAACTCTTATCATGTCGTGATCATCACTTTTCAAATTTGTAAATATAGGCCCTATAGATCTCACGTATTTTGTATATGGTATATGATGTATATTAGTCCCGCAGCCCAGACGGATGAACTCCAACGAAAGATGTCCAAAGGATCATGTCCATAGGACGTTCGTATATGGTTGTAATACTTGAATCTGGACGTCTGCCGAGTTCTAGTGGTGGCACCTACGTGTTAGGCCCCCTGAAAGACCCCCCCAAAAGGGCCAATACTCCAACATTGGATGTCCCGGCTCAAACCAAGACATTTTGAGGACAGAAGTACTGAGTATTAAAAAATACCTATGACAGACATTTAAGGGGGTGCGTTTCCTCAAACAGACACTTTAATAAATGACCCCTAAAATAGACCCTTGTATAATTTGTATATTTCATTCATAAAATACCAACTTAAATTTTCTAAATATCTAAAAAAATTCTTTATTCAAAATATAATGGTTGATTGCAATCTTCAATATTTCTGCTAATTTTTAATAGATAGATGGTAATGAAGGCTACATATGGTGTCTTACTGTGACAAGAAAAGAGTTATTGAGAAAAAAATATTTTTCTGAAGAAAAAGTTACGGACAAAAGTACAACATCAATCGTCGTTCTCACTGTCGCTATCACTATCACTTTCGTCGGTCCATTCTTCCTCAAACTTCTCGTCAACCGTCTGGTTCAGGTCAGTGCTTTCCTCACGAACATCTTTACTGAGGTATGTAGGTAAATTTTCCCCTTCAAACCAATCCGGAACCCAGTATCTCTCATCTTTAATTTTCCATCCGTAGTTTGATGGGTTCGAATCATCGTTCGGTTTGCGATCCGTTGCATGACTCCAGATTTTACTAACATGATGTGCGCGCTTGATTTTGTTTCGAAGTGTCTTTGAACAAGGTGGTAACAAGGCATAGTTGATTCTTTTGATATTTCTGAGGGGATCAGTTTCGCTGACTCTTAAAATTTGTAAATATGTGGGTCTCATATAATTTGTTTATCATGTGCATGTACATCATGATCACTCGGCAAATTTGTAAATATATGTCTCATGTATTTTTTATTGATGCTAACCTTTGCGTATGCATATGTTGCACGTGTTATCAACGCTTACTTGTAAGTGCCCTTGCGGCCATCGCTTTGCGTTTTCTGCATATTTCAGAATAAACATTTATGACTTATGTACTTCCCAATCCCATGGTCTCGTGAATCGAAGAAGGCTGCCGAAGTGAACCTTCGAGCGAATCGACCATTGAGTTCTGGTCAACAATGGAAAAAAATCAAGAGTTGCCTATGCTCTGCAGACTGGTGAAAACCGTCATCGTTATCCCACATGGGAACAGCAAAATTGAAAGGCAGTTCAGTGTCCTGTCTGACGTTGTGACAAAGAAGCGATCTTGCCTCTCGCCGGACACTATACAGGCACTGGTCGTCAGTAAGTCGATACTTTTGGGTAATGGTTGGACAAATTCCACTGTTCCAATCAATGAAAGCCTTCTGAGTGTCTGCTCTGCTGCACATCAGCACTACAGGAAGAGAAAAAGGGATGAAGCCAAAGCGAACGAGGATATCAAAAGGAAAAACATGGAGGCACAAATTATTGGAGATTTTTCCAATTTTCTGAAGTCAAATGACTCACTCATGAATATTGAAAGTTCTGCCCTTGAAAAGGATCGGCAATTGCAAGAACCTATTTCCGAAAAAGAGAAACTTGCAGAGTTTATTACGACGGCAACAACAAAAGTGAAAGATTCGGAAGAAAAATTGAAATTTCTATTAGAGAAGAAAAAGACTCTATTAAAACAAAAAGAAAAAAAGATGGTGTCTTTGATGGACCAATTTGTTGTCAAAGAGTCATCTTCCAAATAACTTCAGACCTTCGTGAAAATAAATGAATGTGGATAAACTGAGTATTTTTTGTAATAAAATATATCTACATGTACTTGTTGAGCAATGGCAGTAGTACAGTGCTTAGATGAAAATAGAAAATACATGTGCAACATATGACGCTTCTTCATTGTATGCCGATTAATTAATATTTTCTATGTGATGCTGTACGCTTTAAGTTGTTGAAGTATTCAGATTTGCTCATAGTATCTCAAAGCTTCCATTCATTTTAAAACCCAAACACATGAAGATAAGCTTTATGAAGACTATTATGCACAATATTTGAAGAAATGTAAGGGATATAACTAGTCTGTAGGGGTCTTAACTGGTCTGTTTCCGGGGATCAAAATACTTACAGATGCATTAAGTTAATGTGCTGCTTTATCAATTAATGAATATTATCCCATTAACGGTTTCTATGCCGTTTAAATGTGATAGTACATAATTCCCGAAAATTCGGAGGGTATGTCGCTCTGAGCACTGCATTTGTTGGCAAAAGTATTGCCCAAAGTATTGGGAAAATTGTTCCCCCTCCGACAGGAATGTGCGGCAAACCGGACGAGATAGCAGCTTCATCGTTCCGCTTGAGGGAAAATGAATCCTATTCCATGAGAGTTTCAAATTCACCTCTATAGAAATCAATCCAATTTCGATAGATTGTTCATCAGTCTTTTACGGCCCACCCTGTATTCCTAAATAAAATTTGTGATTATGTTTGAAAGTTTTTAATTGAAAGAAATGTTATTTTTTGCAGAAATGCGTCGATCAGCTGCTCCAAGCCAAGTTGGAGCTACAAAGCGGTTTCGTCCGGTAAACACGGTAAGTTTGTTGAGTTGTTGAAACAAGGAAATTAATTATTCAATTTGAACCATGTGTGAACTAGTTCCCCGCAGGTAGTCTTCTTAACATTGGCGGCTGCATTTTTTGTAAAGTTGGAAATTGAAATAATCTGACGCAGTCTCCCAAACTGACACTAGTTTCCATGAAATTGTCAATTTGCAGAGATCATGGGGTTGAATCAAACTGTTCACCGAAATGTTCTCCAATGAGCATGTTGCTCATCACTTGTCCCCGGAAACTTAACCTCGTTCGAGAGACATTTGACAGCGATGTCACAGAACACGAAGCGACGCTCATCATCAGTTGTTCCATACTGAACTTCTTTGTATAACCGCATGTATATTTGAATTCGACCCATCTAGCGTTAATGTTATTTTTTTCTTTCCTGTACACTAACTTGAAATTTCTTGAAATGTTGTGACTACTTTTTCTACGTTCGCAGTATTCATTTTAATTGTTAAAAGATGATATTTTGTGCTCCATATATCAGATAGAATTCTGTACAAAAAAAATTCAGTTAGGGCCTCTGACAGGAAATGACTATCATTGCAAATTATTATAAAAAAAATGCTTTTGTGTTCGAAAAAAGCAGTGTGCCATCCATTATTTTCTCTTTGTCACGTCGTTTCAAGGAAGCATTTTATGCTAATTCAACATTATTTTCAATTAGATCCGCAAGCAGTCCTCACAAGCAACATGATCCTTCCTTACGACTATAGCTGCATAGGCATTGAAAAGAAATGCAGAGAAATGGGATATTTAATGTCAAACTTGAATGCTCATTGTGAAAAGAAAAGTTGGAAAGTTAAAATTCATTCGTGACTATAATATTGATTTCCTCTGAAACTCATGTGAATTATCTTCTACCCGCACATTGTCGCACTGTTAAGTTTGTTGTATTAGAGACTACTCTTATTAATTGAGATGCTTGTTTCTTGTATATCACACAATCATTATTCTATACACATTGAGCACTGCCAGTGTATTTCATTACACATGATTTACGTAAGTTAAGATGAAAAAATAAGATAATGCTATCACATTATTTGTCTTATTTAGGAATTTCGATAAGAATTGATCGATTTCCCCTGAATTAGTTGATTTCCTCCCTCGAATTTTGAATTTAAGAGTGAAACTTCCGCAACTGTTTTTCAGAACATGAGATTATGCTTTTATATTGTAGGAATCGCGCATGGCACGAACAGATTCGGATGTGGTCGATTTATTAAGGAGCAGGGAAGCGAATGATACTGCAGAAGCCGAGTATGTGGTCAGTGTACAAGAAAAGGGGAATGGAAAAGGTATTCTTTCATTTCAAATAGACAGGATTCAATGGCTGTCGATGGTATTGAGTATATTTCTGCAGCTCCTAGAAAAGTAGTCGAATTATAGTTGTCGTCGATGAAATAACGACGAGGAGATAAAATTTGCGAGTGCCGACCTGTAGTTGTCAGGAATAGTTTCCAACGTTGTTAATGCTCTTTCTCTATCTGTTCGGCAGCATCTGAATTCCAGTGCGGAAGATTTCTATCACTCTTGTTTCAGCATTCTGTCAATCAAATGCACTTCAAAATTTTAATTAAAGGCCCAACGAAGCACATGAACTCCGATGTGGCATCTACATAATAAAAGAGGAAAAAATTAAACCTATATTAAATTATTAATTGCAAACCTAGATTAAATCCCATCTAATCAAATTATAATTGGGAACCCATACATAAATATCCCTACAGAAAGATGAACTTCGAATGACATTGAAAGGGTTCTGTCTTGTTGAAAAGAAAACATAAACTTAGATGGATTTCAAAAGAAATCCACTATGATCAGGATTTCGTTCAAGAAAAATTGAACTTCGATAAACTTTTAAGGAAATCGAAAAGGTAACTTCATGCTCAAAGACGCAGAAAAATACGCGTATTTCGATGAACTTCGAAGAAAGTCAATCTAGATGATGATTTCGTTGATGTAAAAATAGTTTAGACGCAAGAAATTGATGAAGATGAAAGTTAAGCTACACAAAAAATGAATTTCAGAGGAAATAATAGATGTGCTTCGCGTAATATTTTCTATCATCCCGTGATTGAAAAATTTGAATTGTCTGAAACAGTAATCTTCGAAAAGAGCGAATACTGTAGTTATATACAGAGTTAAGACATCAATTCTATATTCGTCTGTATGACAACTGCTTCTGAAGTTTCCGTATGGGTAGCACTTGAAGAAGGGAAAGTATTTTAAGTAATTTCCTGATTACCTAGAGGTAGCATTTTATCCTATGTATTCAGCACTGACATGGTTCAATCTTAGGGTAGCAATTAGCAACCACAAATTCGTGGTTTCTTTAACATCACATACGTTTTTCAATCACATACGTGCAATTTTCAATCTGATTTTTTTCCTTTCCAGTTGAAACTCTGCAGGTCGATTCAAAAACTGATAAAGTTCTGTCAGAACAACATAATGACAATGAACGCTATTTCAATGTAGTCTGGGGAAAGCTTTCAAAGAAGAAGGTGAAAAAGTAAAATGTTTATTCGACACTAACTGATCAAGCTGTAAATTTCATTTCACTTCCAGCACAAAACATGGGAGGGAGACGGTAAGGTGTAATTGTTAGATTGAAATATGGATCATATTGATATTGAGTTATTTTGTGTTCTTCAGAAAACATCTAGTAGAAAATGCTTCTTCATTAATTTATTCTTGAACTGCTAAAACTTTTTTTGATGAGACAATGTTTAATGATGGTGGATAATGGTATTTGATTAATTTGATATTGAAAGATATTACTTACTTACTTACCTTACCCCCGTTTAACGTCTCTTTTCCCCAGGTGTGGGGGTGAGACGGTCGTCTTGTGTCGATTCGGGCGAATTCTTCTTCTCCACTCTACTCTATCTTCTCTATATCAATTACTTTTATCCATATATGGTATGTTCATATCAACTTTTGTATATCCGCTGTTGTTGCTATATATCTTTCAAAAAGGCATCCTTTTAATCAGTTATCAGTTGCATAGTCGTGAGTTTTTTATTTGTGGTACCGGTATCTATCATTTTTAGTTTCAAATTATGTTGGTTTTGCAAATAAAATATTTTAACAAATCCTATTAGACACAACATCACAGTAATTGAATAGAAAACAGATGTGCACAATGCACCAATGCGCATGGAGGTATTGATTACTGTTACTTCATAGGCCTGTCATTGACAATCAGTGACCATCAAGGACAAGGAGATTCCGCCGCTACCGCTATTTAGCGGAATCTTGCCTATTCAGTCAGCAGTATATGTGAATTTTTTTACCCAAATTTTCTTTTCGTGACAAACGGATTTCTACATCAGGTGTGCTGCCTCTTTAAGAAAACCTTCGACGATGTTGAGTGGATTCTCGGAAGAGTTGTTTACTCTCCATACAAGACTCCGAGACCTGGATTCATCAGATGGACAAAATGATTTTCAGCTGCAAGTTATTATTTCGAACTGCTTGAGTTTATTTATGATCTCATTTCTGAAGAATGCGAGGCATTTGGTACTTCTTATATTGTCGATGTGTGACATTTTTTAGGATAAAGCTTCTTCGTCACAAGTGGAGACAGAACTATTTTTTGTATGAAATTGCGCAACATATCAACAAGATGACATTGCAATGAGAATGTTCGTGTCATGCAGTTATTTGAATGAAATAACTGCCCGATTACACACATCAATATGATGCATTGATTAACTTGGGCGCATTTCTGGAAAGTGGGAAGTCAAAATTTGGTGCCAAAGCTGATTTGCTTCTGAGTATAATGAGGCAAAAATGGTCAACGATTGATAACCACATCGTAGCACTTATCACGCTGGGCGTAGCATTTCAGAGATCTTCTGAGCAATCCCCGACAGGCCTCCTCAGATTCTCCACAACTAACTGAACCGTGTCATGATCTCGGCCAGCGTGACATTTCAACAGATCCATCCACTAGAACGGAAGTTGAATCTGTTCTGAAGAAACTGAAAAGGAATAAGGCTGAGGGCGAAGATGGTATCCCACCGGAACTCCGCATTCATGTCAGTCAACACTTATTGAACCGCTCCACCATCTTATTATACAAATTTGGAATAAAGAAGAAATTCCAGATGGCTGGACCCTCGCCACATTCATTCCAGTGCATAAAAAAGGGAGTAAAGCCATATGTACCAATTATAGAGGCATAAGTCTTCTGGACATAGCTTCTAAATTATTGGAGAGCATAATTTTCAGCCGCATAAGACCAAATAGAGAGAAACGTTGCCGTGAAAGCCAAACAGGATTTAGAACAGGAAGAGGTTGTGTTGATCAGCTGTTTAGCCGTCGTCAGATAATCGAAACCCGGAACGAATTCCAGCAGCCCACTACGGTAGCTTTCCGAGCAGCTTTCGACTCTGTCTCCAGGGAAGCGCTTTGGCAGATTCTTGAAGCAGATGGAATGCCTTCGAAGTTGATTGGAATCATAAAAGCATTGTATCATCGGACAAATGCCGTTTTGAAATGTTAAGGGTATGCGTCATCTAAGTTCCTTGTGAATTCTGGTGTAAGGAAGGGTGCTCTGACATCACCGATACTCTTCACTGCAGCCATCGACTAGATCCTTCATTGGGCCATCAAATCGTGCGTGAGTCGTTGAACCCCCAGTGGTCTTAGCCTTCTGATCACCGAATTGCCCGTTTGCGGTCTAACACGCTGACGATGTTGCGCTCCTGGCAGAAAACAGCGACGTCATGCAAATCCTGCTTGATAAAGTAGCCAAATTTGCGTCTGAGATCGACCTTAGAATAAATAAATAACAAAAACGAAAATTCTTAACACTAACAGCAAGCCAGACACGATCGTTCTGGCTGGGGAACCCCTTAAGAAAGTCAATCAAATTAAGACACGACACGGTTAAAAAATTCGAAGAATCCAGGAAACGGAAGACGCCAAAGTTAAACAATTACCCTAGTGGAGAATCTTGTAAATAATTAGGTAATTAAAAGTCATGAATGAATGAAATAATACTGACAACATAGAGTAACCTACTCTAGTATAGAGCAGGTACTGAAATACGTATAAAGGCAAGTCTACTCAACTAAAGACGGCAAGGGAAATAAATTAAAACTTATAAACGATTTAATTTTTTATCAAACAAGAAAGAAACCTAAAAAACCAAAATTAAGTTTGCTATGTATGGAGTCATCAGGGAGGAACCATGTGGCTGCATGAAGCAAGGTTTCGGCCCCTAACCTCCAACCTATACCACATGGCGGGGCCAGGCCAACCATATCGAATGTACGATATGGAAGGTCTCTCCAAGCCTGAGGAAACATAGCAGAACCAAACCGAAAATAAATTTCTTAATATATTTGGACAAAAGGACGCACTTGAAACTAGAAGAGGTAATCTTAGCCCAACATGCCAATGATGGATGGCATCTGGCGGGGTGAAAAACAACCAACGAATTCGTTGACCTGAGCTTCTCTGTCACTTCAAATGGCTGCTGAGAGACGGAGTTAAATCGGCGCATTGGTAGAGCTGCAGCTGTATTCAGACGTTTCAATCCCAACCTATGGTCCAGTGCTTCAGTCTCACGTAAAACAAAAGGCCGCGTCTTCACAGCATGTATGAGATCAGTTCTCAAATACGGCTTTGAATGCTGGGGACTCTCACAAGTTCAAGAAAAGCGTTATGTCTCATACAATTGGGGAAATTTCGTCCAGAACACCACATTTCATATTCCTCCCTTTACGCCCATTTCAACATCAAAGACACCGTGTCCGAATTTATGAAACATCATCGCCTGACTTGGCTTGGCAACGTTCTTCGATTCGGCTCGAGCTGTTATGGTATCATCAACAACGGCCAGGCTGGCAGCGAAAACGTGGCAGACAGAAGATGACCTGGAAACGGCGTCTCCATCAAGAAACAGAGCACCTGACTAGCAGACAAGCAGACGATCGCCAACAGTGGAGAAGAATTGTGTCAGCGTATCATTGCCAGGATTGACCATGACGTCAAGCCCTGTAATTAAGTCAAGTAAGTCAAGGCTGGAGTAAAAGGAGAATTTATCATGGCCTAAGTGTTTCCCTTGATGCATGCGACGTTGCACTAACAAGGCCACAAGGCACCTCATGCGACATGCTGCTATGATGCATCGAAGCTCCTCATGTGTTCAATTCAAAGAAAATGCTGTCCTTCATCTTTCCTCCACAAGAAAGAGAGATATGAAGAACCTCGAAGCTGTTCTAAATTACAGAACCCAAACAGCGTAGTTCTCGAAGAATGATCTCCGTAATTTGATTATGTATCAAATCCATGCAGATGAATCAGATGATATTTTTGTGTGGTGATGGACTGACCACAGTGACCCATTCTTGTCAAGCATGGCAAAACAACACCTGACAGTTTTTCCTCCAAGTAGTGCCCAGGAAAAGCGTAGCTTTAGCATATACATTGCAATCATATGTTCCCTGACCAACTTCGCAACCTGACCAAAGAGAACGTTTACTGAAACTGAACGTTTACTAACTGAAAACTGAACGTATACTGAACGTTCACTAAAAATCCTTGAGTCTACCCTGTGCTGCATTCATGAATCCCATCATATAGTCTTTTTGATGAAGCAATGCGAAGTCGTTGCATATGCTGTAGTGAGCACGTACACTGCCTGAATCAGTTATCTTCCTTTTTTCAATTTATATTCTTGTATGACTCAGAAGCTTCTTTTGGTTTACATGATTAAGTTAATTCAAGATATAGCGGCTGTGTACCCTAAGCAGTGATCTAACTTATACTCGAATGCCCGAATGCCAAAACGTTGCGCCCTAATGCCCAACCTTATTATTCAGAAAAATGCCCGAATTCCTGAACTTTCTCTTCAGAAAAACACCCGAATGCCTGAGCTTCCTCAGAAAATTGCTCGAATGCCCGAAAATAATCTCAAATATCTTGAAGGATTTGACTTTTGCGGGTACTTCGATCGCAATATTATCTCATTGATCCTTTCCCCTCATTTGTGTATTAAACTAATATCCCTCTTCCTACATGTTTGTGTAGATTTGCACCCTGTGTTGTCGTGTTTTGCTTGTTGCTGGAACAACGTTACGTAGGCGATAGAACACTATATAGCATTCTACAATATGTTGTCGCTACTGTTTCCAATTCAGATTTACATACAGTTAGCGTTAGATACAATTAGAGCGTTAAAATTGGACATAGTAGCTTAAAATGAAGCACTTTACTCAAAAATAGGACCTCGAAATATTTTAGGGAAAATGCCCGAATTTTTTGAGATATGCGAGTAGGAACACTGACCAAGTTTATTACGAATTTGCATTAAATTACATATGCATGTACATTCAGCTTGCATTTTGTGACTAATTAGGCCTTTCAAATTATTCCTCTGTAATTAGTGTGATAAAGCCTACATTAAATTTGAGGCTGCTAAGGAATTTTCCTTCTTAATCTGTTCAAGTCTGAGGACATCTTTCATTTACAAATTTATGGCTATTCAATAATAGAGCAACTAGCAGTGCTTGTAGGATTACGTCTTGCCCGATGGAATGAGTCATGAATATTTTTAGATGCTTTTGATACATGTTTATCACGTCTAGATACCGCCGGTAACCGGTATTGTTTTGCTTTTCAATGCTTTCAGCTTTGATGATCACATCCGGACGCTCTGTTCGACTTCTTGATACGGATGGAAAAGAGTGAGTTCCATGTGATATTGATGCGGTTTATCTATTTCTGCGTTTTAATTTTGGTGTCAAGTCAAAATGGTTCTCTTACAAAATGGTCTTGATTAGGCTGTCTTAGAGAAAGTCTCAAAATATAATTCTGGCCAAAAAGTCGTTTACCTCTGACATTTTGAAAGTACATCTATATGTATTTTCAGGAACTGTCAGGGCCTGCTGATTTTACTGCTAATGTGTTAATAGATATAGTAATAATATCCTTAAAGAAAATAATTGAAATCACAATCTTCTTTTGAAACACACATGTATATGAAATCATATTAGATTAATGACAAGGCCCACAAAAATGTAACAGCACCAATAATAGCCACGACATTCTTTGAATTAGTTTAGAACTTGGAATTGAAAAGGAGGCACACAATCGGAAAAATGAGCGTGATATGCGAGCTGTCAATGCTAGCAGAAGTCGAAGGTGCCCAGATAAACGCGCTGGAAACAGTGAGCTCAACGGATGAGATGGATTTTCGCACTGAAGTAGACATTATATCGATATTAAAAGAAAATCAAGCAACAATGCCATGCATAATACTGCATTTCCTCTGATAAAATAATCACATACTTTAAAGTGCGTTCGATTTTCCACTTACTGAATTTTTCCAAATTGAATAACCGAATAATTGCCAGATCTGAAAACTCATATTGCATTCTTATTGTTGCATCCGAAAACAGCCGTAGGGTTATCGCTCCATGCGCAGTTTTGGATTGTTCTTGGTAAGAAGACGGTGAACTACTCGCTTGATGTCAATTTAATGTAACCTCCGAGTATGTGACATACCACATGGTTCATCGACGAAAGTTGTTATCAATGCGCTGAACTTTTCGATAATGAGGAAAACCAGAAACGTGGGATTACCTGAGTCGAATCTACAGCGACTTTAAGTTGAGAATGGACGAATTCTCCTATTCAAACTGTGTTAAGTTCGGATCTTGTCAATTTATTCACCCCCAAATTCGTAAGTCCCTCTTGAAGCTGTTTAACTGAACCGATCGCCAAGAAAATCGAGATACGAGTAATTTATGGTATGCTCCACGTATGAATCAAATTTCATTAGAATAGCACATATAGGGTGGGTTGCTCAACTCGGTCGTAACTCTACTTTCGACGTAAATTTACTACTGACTTAAAATCATGTTGCTCAACCTGGTCGTAGTTTACTACAAGCTTTGCGATCGACTTTTTACAATGCAGATTTTACGACCAGCTTTACGACTGACTTTGCTATCGACTTGTTTCTCATCACTGATGGTAACAGCGGTGACGTCACGCGCTTGCTACCGATCGGAGTTATAGCAATGGAATTGACTGCTACTGGAAATTCCAGTAGCAAATCAATTCAATTGTAAGAAACTCGACTGCTCGCATTGACCATGGATGTCTTTGATGCTTTGGACATCTGCGACAGTGTCTGCGAACTGCGATGACGAATCCTTCGAAGTCGAGTTGACCATCAATTGTTTTGCAGCGACGAAGAATCTAGAAACTGTTATAGAATGACTGAGGTTGTTTTTAAAATTTGAGGATCTCATGGCACCGCATATGGAAGAAAGGAAGAAGACTCGGTGTCTGTCGAGACACAGTATTCGGGCTGTTTTATCAGATTTTCACAATGCGCATAAGGTTACAGTTTGCAAATTAATCTATCAAACAACAATCACGATTTGTGATCTTCGAGGTCAAATGATTAGACAGTTTTGAAAATTCAGTTATAAGATTTGAACTGGATTGTAATCCGTCGTCAGGTGTCTTACTAGGTGATAATGGTTATCCCTGCCGAAGATATATATTAACACCACTACTGAATCCTGTCACACGTCAACAGAAACGGTACAACCACAGAATTAAATATTTTGTTTATCTGCTTCGAAGCGCGCGCAGATGAATCTAATTCTGTGGGTACAACAAGTCACACAAAAGAACCGGAATTATTATTGAAAGAATATTTGGTGTTTTAAAGCGCTGATTTTTTTGTTTGCATGTCGGTATGCGATTTTGTCCAGCTAGATGCTGTCGTAGCATCTATTCTGCATAATTTTATCATTACCAACAGAGAAGAGTAAAATGACTGACAACGAAGACACTGATATTGAATTAGAACAGACGACTGAGAGTATTTCTGACGACGTCATTGGCAGCCTTATTCGACAAAATTTCATTGATAGGCATTTTTAGACATTTCGATGTATTGTTATTGGTAGCAGCGCATCGTTTCTTTCAATCGAAACATTGAATTGAAAACATATCATTTTCGATGGAATGCCTTTTTATTCAGTTTTTTGTACGTTGATGAGGAATATGCGGAAAAGGGCAAATAACACTTTCCGAAAATGTTCGAAATCAAGATATGCCTAGTAAACGAATCCTTTTAAATCCACTGATATGGTTAATAATGGCAAGAAATGCAAATTTTAGTAAAATATAGACGACAATATTTATTATTGCTCTTGGGCTGATGCTGATGCTGAGGCAATATATCAATTACAGCCTGACAAATCGGATCGATTTCATTTTCCTCCACTCGTCTTCAAAAGTTTTCGTTTCTGTTTTGTGAATCTCTCCTTAGTGCGAGATTTCAAATCGCGCCAAAGAACTTGCAGCTGCTTCAATGTTCTACTGTAAGAACGGAAAATGATGTAAGAATTTCCTCCCATGTGTCCTCTTTCTTCTTTATTGACTTCGCATCGTTCTTTTTTCAACTGCATAGTGTCAACGAGGTTATCTCGATCAATATAACTTTCTCCTGATCACTGAAATTTTTCTTCGATTCTAGCCGGCTTTCTTCTTACTCGCCATTATGTGCAGATATGAGACACAACTGAGTGACGCACACAATGTGATTACAAGTTTGATGTTCGTGATGATGCTCGTAGATGTCACGTGCTACATCAATGCATGCCATTGGTTACCGTATTGCTACCGACTTTTACGTTTGACGTTGTTGCTACTAGGTTGAGAAAACGACTCGAGTCGGTAGTAACTACGACCGACTTAAATTTTACTACGTCGCAGTTTACGACCGAGTTGAGCAACCCACCCATAGATTTTGAATTAGAGGTAATATCGTAATGGTATATGAAAAATTTGAGTATCCAAAAATCAACGTATATTCATAACTTTCATAGGTGACCAAAAACTTGCAATGTGCCTGAGAATTGCTGCAAACGGGCTTTCTGTACCACATAAATTCGCACATGCACGAATCCAGCATATGGCATCTTGTTCCGAATTGCATGCGATTTCAACGCTTCGCTTGGCTCCATAGCGATTCAACACTTTGAGCTGAAGTTGAGTGAGTGATTTACCGTTAAATGTTGTACGTAGTTCTGCAGCATGCTGTCAATTCTGTCAAGTTCGATATCAAACTGGTCGCTATCCCGTCAGGTCTAATTGCTCGTATCTCGATTTTCTTGGCGATCGGTTCAGTTAAACGTCTTCTAGAGGGACTTACGTATCTGGGAGTGAATTAATTAACAAGATCCTTATGTTCTAAGATTTCTGCCCTCCTAATGAGTTCTGCTCGTTTACCTCAAATTTCGCTGAATTTCCGTTCTAGTTATCTAAATCTCTTGAACCAATTTGTAAGAGGAATCCAATGTCGTTCATCCAATGGACGATGTGTTTCAATCTGCAATAAACCCGTGCTGTTATTGAAATCATCAACTTGAATAGTCCTAGTGTTATGGTCCAGCTTCCCAATCATTTGGTAACAGAGACAGCTAACATCTACAAAGATAGAGATGGACATCCTACATCAGTGCAAGGAAATAACGCCGAATACACCTCAGGGAGAAATTTTAGGCAATGCAGTAGTAGCGGGATGACTGATTTTTGTTTGTTTTGGGGCAGATTCAGTCGTGGCTTGGAACTTAACATTCTATAAATTTTCAAAAGACGTTCCAGCAGAAGACAATAAAAGGGAAGCAGACAGAATGAAATTTGATACGTGAAGACCAACCGAAGAGATGCTAAATCCTATGAAAACAAACGCAGCTCGTTGATGTGGCATATTTAGTTTCTGTGCAGCAGAAATTCATCTCAGGGTTATTTTATTTTGTTTATTGCAGGGTGGCGGCCGCGCCCGGGAATTTCGGAAATAGCCCGGGAATCACCCGGGAATTTTGGCCATTTTTCAGATTTGCCCGGGAATCGCCTGGGAATGATATCTTCACTCAAGTAAATAAATAAAAAAAATCATAATATGGAACGAAAGTTTTGTCTGTTTCAACCACGAAGTCAGAAACAACGATTCTCAAAAATTTTAGCAAGACACATCAGTTTCATTCAAATTTAACCCACTAGTGTCGATAATTTTTTCTCAAAACAGTAATTATCTTTGCGAGCACTAGTTATATGAAGCTTGTGAGACATCCAAAACAATATTTCAATATGTCTGCTTTTTATTGCAACATAGAAATTGATGTGACCATATGGTCACACTAGGCATTAACCTATGAAATGCAACTATGAAGTATGATAACTTGGGAAACACTACACACACAGACCAACATCATTTGATACATTCTGTACGGACAGCAGCTTTACAGAATTCACCAACGCAACGACGCCTTTTGTTTCCCTCAGGAACTTGTATAATCGGTGAAGCCATCAAATCGACCCTCTGCGCCCAGATCACCTTTGTCATGGAACTTACATTTTCCAGGGATGGACGACCATACTTCGTCAGTAGTAAGTAAAACTCCACTTCTGGATAGCGCAAGATGGCCGCCGTCGCTGACGTCCCCCCCCCTGGAACGGCAGAGTGTCGTGGTCGGCCGCCGTGGTGCTTTGAGTCTGACGTCCCCCCCCTCTGGAACGACAGAGTGTCGTGGTGTGCCGGCCAAGTGCGTCCGCCAGGTTCGCTGACGTCCCCCCCCTCTGACCGGCCGTCGTATAGCGCGCGGTGATGTGCTGTCGAGGTTGGCGTGGTGTGCCGGCCAGGTTGGGAGGGTGGACTGTCGTAGCTCACCTGAAAAAATCCTAAGTGTCAGAGTGGCTTTGTATGGGTAAAATTTTGAAAATTTTCCAAAGTGTGGAATTTCGACCTGGGACCTTCACCAAAACATTTTTCATCAAATTTCACTGACCGCCCCCCCGACAGCAATCTTCTAACTTTGGTTCTAGTGAACGGATTTTGTCTTACAGCTACTCGTTTGAAAGAGGAGAAAAAACTGCTCGACGCCATTTTTGCCGCGAGTCAATCGGACCAGCCGTTCAAAAGTTAGAGCTGTTACAAAATTTTAGGTCGGAGCTCGCTCACCTGAAAAAATCCTAAGTGTCAGAGTGGCTTTGTATGGGTAAAATTTTGAAAATTTTCCAAAGTGTGGAATTTCGACCTGGGACCTTTACCAAAACATTTTTCATCAAATTTCACTGACCTCCCCCCCCTCGGGAGAGCTCGCTTCGATCTTGGCTTCTAGTGGACGGATTTTGTCGTGCAATAGCTCGTTTGAAAGCTAAGAGTGAGACAAATTCAGTGAAAGAAACGGCTTGTTCATATCTGTCTTCGTTTAGATGTGAGACGCCATTTAAGATTTTAGGTCGGAGCTCACCTGAAAAAATCCTAAGTGTCAGAGTGGCTTTGTATGGGTAAAATTTTGAAAATTTTCCAAAGTGTGTCATTTCGACCTGGAACCTTCATCAAAACATTTTTCATCAAATTTCTCTGAACGAGGGGGGGAGGTCAGTGAAATTTGATGAAAAATGTTTTGGTAAAGGTCCCAGGTCGAAATTCGGAAGTTTTAAATTTTTCAAAATTTTCACCACACTAGAGCTCTCACACTTAGAAATTTTTTCAATTGTGGCATGTTACATGGACATGTGCTGACGGACCATCTTCCCGTGGTCATATGAGAATGTTTCAGGTGTCATATGATAGAGAATGATGAGACGAATCGTTTGCAACAAACCGCATGTCGCTACGATGAATACTTTCGGAGATAGAGCCATTTTAAGTTTTCTTCCGAGCATATATAAACCCCCGACAACGTAAGTCTGATCACTTCATCGAAAGACGAGGTAAGCGACGGTCGTCGCTCTGAGCTCCCGATATCGGGTGTTTCAAAGGACTCTATCTTTTGAAGTAGGCAAGCTATCTTCTTACTTCAAAGTTTGTATGATAGAGTTTGATAGTGTCTTTACTACTGATAAAATTTTTTAAAAGTAGTATAAGTAGTAAAATGCGGAATTTTTTAAAAATTCTTAATTTTTAGTTTTTTCAAAGTTTTAACATGTAGACTAAGGTTTTCAAGTATGCTGAGTTCAAATCTGCTATTAGATTTGAAATTTAACTAAGTCTAAGGCAGCTTTGAGGGGTTAGATCCCAGCTACTGATCACTACCTTTGACTCGGCGTTGCTGTTACCACTTCGGGGCAGTGACAATGATGTCTTCAGCTGTAAATAGCGGGTATCGGGGAAGATCTCTCACTTCCCTAGTGATCAGTACAAGGCCTTCGGGCTGTCGACGGGATCGAGTGCCACTCACTACACTCAAATCTATCATTCCTCACTAAGTGTTATGCTTTAGGCTGTATACTACATGATTCCAAACTTATACAAATTTCATTATCTTACAGTTAACGATAAAATCGCAGCCATGGTCAACAATGACAAAAATAAGAAGTTCCACATTAAAATTTGTGTATGCGGCTGAATTAACCGCCGAGACGGTCTCAAGGACCACATCAAGAAGGCAGGGGCCGACCACATGGTTATCCTGAGTAGGGTTGCCTGTGTGAAGTGCAGGGTGCTGTTGGTTGTTGGGCAGGAGGCCGAGTTTTATTTGAGGCATGGTGAGTGCACAGGAGGGTTGGTGACCGATTTGAGATTTGTGGAGTTGATGAATGCTGAGAAGGAGCAAATGTTGGGGAAAGAGGCCAAGAATGTTGTTGAGAATGCTAGTGGGAATGTTGTTGAGAATGCTAGTGGGAATGATGTGGAGAATGAGGTAGAGAATGCTGTGGCCGGTTTGAAGGCTGACAAGTGGCGGAAGAGAGTGTTTGAGAGTGATGAGGATGATGTGGATTTGGATAGGGAGCGAGTGAGGAAGCGTGTGAGGAAGTTGAGCTCTTCGTCGTCGGAGGTATCCAATATTGTTATTAGCGACCCCCCGCAGAGCTCATCTTCCCCAATAGTGAAGGGTGGTGGATTACGGAAGCAGTCGGCGCGGTGGGATGAGGATATGGAGAAGAAGCATGTGTCGCAGCAAGCGGCACATGCTTTGTTGGTTGATCGATATGAAAGTTTGAAGAAGGTGAATGAGAGAACGTTGATCGAGTTGAGTGAGTTGAAAATGAAGGAGGTGAAATGTAAGGAGGTGGCAGATGAGAATATCCGTATGAGGCGTGTTGTGAAAGAGTTGAAGGAGAATGTGCGAGTGTTGGAAGACAAGAATGATGAGCGAGAGAAGAGGACGAGTGCTGCAGAGAGGAGAATGGGAGAGGCAGAGTCGAAGTATGAGGAGTTGATGAAGGAGATGAGTGTATTGAGAGCGAGGAATGCTGAGTTGGAGAGGAGTGTGAGTAGGCAGGGTGATGAGAGAGAGTCGTTTGCGAAGTTGAAGCGCATGAGGAATGAGTGGAATCGTGTGAATGAGGACAGATTGTTTGAGTTCCACATCCCTATTCGGGATAACTATCTGGACGGCCAAGTCCTCGTCAACCAAAGCCTAGACGAGAGTATAATCTGCTATAATGGTCATCCGACTAAGAAGTGCTTACATGCCACACTCAGAATGCGTGGCCATTTACAAAAATTTTCAGTCAGGAAGCCCGCGAGACTGCCTAAGGATGACTAACTTGGTAAGTGAAAAGCAAATAAGATAGTATATCCTATTCTAATACCTTTTCACAAATGAAAAGTCGATGTGTCACGACCGGTTTCAGTCTATTTCAGACCATCTTCAGGTGTATGTACAGACATGGAAAAATCGACTTATATACTAAAATGATTAAAACTAAAGGAGAAGTGATCAGTAAAATTTCGTCGGTCACAGAAATTGTGAAGGTCACAGAAAGACCCTCAGCTTGTATGACGAATCGTGTTCATTCAATGTTCTGTCAGTGCTATGGCAAAGTGCAATACTTTCAGCTATTTTCGTGTACTTGGTTTTGTAGATTATCGTAAAATCGTCAAAGTCCGCATTGTGCAGATGTTTAGAAATTTCAGTTTCCGCGAATATGTTCTTTCATTCTAGTGTAGAGATGACGCTTAGTCTCACCAATATAGCTGCTTGAGCACAGCTTACAGGAAAATTTATAAACTACATCAGAGGAGAGACTTAACTTCAACCTGTCTTTGTTTGGAAAAAGGTTAGCAGTCTTAAGTGTTCTGTAAGAAACAATAATTTTATGATTCGCTGGAAGGAATTTGTTCAAACTATCAACAGTCTTTCTAGTTTGGCTCTCAAGACTTTTGACAAAAGGGAGGCGCCAGTATATGTTTTTAATATTACGATCGCTAGGTTGGAAATTGTCAACAATATTTCTAATTCTATCGATTTGATCATTAGAGTAGCCATTGGCAATGAAAATACCTTTGATGACAGAGAAACTGCTTTCATAGGCATTTCGACTGCCACTTAAACGCTTAGCTCGAATAATCAAGGCGCGAATAGCCGAGGTTTTATAACGAACAGGAGCATGAATGGCATACAAGCTGAGGGTCTTTCTGTGACCTTCGCAATTTCTGTGACCGACGAAATTTTACTGATCACTTCTCCTTTAGTTTTAATCATTTTAGTATATAAGTCGATTTTTCCATGTCTGTACATACACCTGAAGATGGTCTGAAATAGACTGAAACCGGTCGTGACACATCGACTTTTCATTTGTGAAATGAATTTGGGCAGCCTCGCCTATTCTAATACATATCATTTTCATTGCAGATTTTTGCCCGCCTTCACCACCCCATCACGACACACCCGAGAACGAACCATCGGCTCTCTTAAGGGCCACTTAGGAGCAAGACATGATAGAACCTCCACGCGGTTTGCCCTGGGCAGTCTTCGGACTGGCGAATACTATCATTAAGTTGAATCTGCTATCAGTCAACTTGAACGTTGCGTCGCGTTAGAGGGGTATATAAACCACTGCCTCTCATTTCATTTCATTTCAATCATGCAGACGCCGAACAGTCAAGTCAGCTCTCCTCGCGGACCGCAGTTAAGGCCGCGAAATTTATTTGAGGAGTTTGTCAGGCTAGAGGAGCAAGACAGAGTTTATAATAATCTTGCTCGGATTGGCAATCCGATGACAGCAACTGCTGTCAATCCAACGGAATGGCGCTACATTCCACTTTTTAGCCATGTACCAGTTAGTGTGGAAGTCGACAGTGCTACCAAAGAGAGAGTCAAAGACTCTCTCAGCAGAATTGGTAGGGTGTAAGATGACGTTACTCCCGAGAACGAACCATCGGCTCTCTTAAGGGCCACCATGGGGCAAGATTTGATAGAACCTCCTCGCGGTTTGCCCTGGGCAGTCTTCAGACTGGCGAATACTATCATTAAGTTGAATCTGCTATCAGTCAACTTGAACGTTATGCAGTCGATTGCCATCCCTGAAGAATTCTGATTCGCTGTTGAGCAATTCATTGTTGAAAACCCTATATAAGCTAGAAGATTGTAGCGCTTCTCATTCAATTTTAAGTCACGATGGAAGCAACATCTGCCAACAGCATTCCCGTCTTCATCGATGAAGACAACGCCATTCCCGAGTTCGTCATCCTCGACGAGTGGGATGAAGAGGATGATAAGAAGGGGAAGATCGAGAAGATCGTTTGGACGGATGGGGTGTGGACTCCAAATACCACTCGCATCCGAAAGGTGCCAGATGCACCAGCACGAGCTAGGCGGTATAGGGTCTATGACAACCTAACCGTCATACCCATTGACTATTCCAGCCAATAGTCAACTTAAATTCACACCCCGAGAACGAACCATCGGCTCTTTTAAGGGCCACCATGGGGCAAGACATGATAGAACCTCCACGCGGTTTGCCCTGGGCAGTCTTCGGACTGGCGAATACTATCATTAAGTTGAATCTGCTATCAGTCAACTTGAACGTTGCAAATGAAGTTCGGTGTAATACTTCCTTTCGACGGGCGTTCCTGTTAAGGGCGGCGGTGAAACCCGTAGCTATGTATACCGCAAGGGACATTCGGCAATGGTCAATCTTGTTTAACCTCTCTGCGTTATGTTTGCAAGTGATTGCCTCTGTCTCAACGTAGTATGCATTCGCGTCAGGGCGACATTTAGCCAACTGTCGAAGGTTGCCTAAAACTTTCCATTGCATACGTTATGAGAACCATGAGTTCTACCTGTCTCTATCAATGAGACGAATTGATGAATGGAATGAAATGGGAGGACACTCACGCGCCACACGCAACATAACACACTTCTCTCTTCCGTAGTCTAACAAGCTCTTTACACATGGATCGCAGTCGATTGCTATCCCTGTATCAGAAGTGTAAGCTATCTTAATTTTATTTGACACTATTTCATCTACCATCATCGCCCATATGAAATGTTTTAAGATTTACAAGTTAGACTAAGCGTGCTATTATTTCCAAATGAAAAAGTATACATGGTTAAATCATCCACTGAAGCCCCGTTCAAGTAAGTCAGTATGAAAGCAAAGATAATACGAAATAAAAATTTATTATGGCATGTATTTCAAAAGGTCTTCATCGTCAATATCGTCCCAGAGTCTGGCTTCACATAGATAACAAAAACAGTTCGGTTGCTTTAATCGTTCTTCCACTGCGAGCCTCACTTTGTCAATATACTCCCACTCCGCCATAGTTCGTGGCTGGGAGTTAGGGGTGTACCACTCCCATAATTGGTGGAGGAATTTCGTGCTGGTGATCTCCATCACATCATCAGTATCGTACTGGAGATACTTCCACCTCACGCCTGTTAAGTCGGGACACTCCTTCTCACATACACTCTCTTCGTTGTCCGCTGGTAATAACACCTTCTCTACCTTCTTTCTACTTTCTGATATTGTCGAGTCGGTACACCTTCTCTACCGTCCCCTTCGTTGGGGCGTTTGGTGCAACGAGCGCCTTTGGTGTTGAGGATGGAGAAGAGAATTTTGTGTTTGTTGTTGTCGGAGGGCTTGTGATGTTGACTGTGAATAATGACTTTGAAATGTTTTCTAATTCTTAAGTATCAACAAGCAACCAATCAGAATGAACAGCCAATGAATGATGAATACGAAAGTATATATGTAAAGTGACATTCGTGTCATTTCACTCTGTCTTTGTGACATATAAGTGAAGTGTTCTCTGGCGTACAAGTGAACTGCTCTCTCGTGAAGTCTCTATCTTGTTGAAGTATCAACCTTAAACTCGATTTCGTTGAAATGGTAAGTTGAAAATTTCTTCACTCATCTCCCTCAAACGTGTGGCTAATAGCATCTTCCTCAATTTCAGGCATCAACTTCATCACCAACGCCCTCCCTTCTCGAGGAAAGTTTAGAGTTGTTGAGTCAAAGTAGGTTGTAACAATACACTGAGACTTGAACAGAGATGATAGAATGATTTCTCTTTCAGGTGATGTGAGTTCCAGCTCAGGACTCTCGCGACAAGGCAACGAGTGGGAATGTGCCGACTGCGGACATATGTTTACAAGGAAGCACAGTCTCCTTCGACACATCAGACAACGTGTGTGTCAACGCAAAGCGGCGTCAATCTCCGGAGGTGAAGTTGATTATGACGATGACATCTCCTTTCCTTGCGATTTGTGCCCTTTCTTTTGATAGTCACTTTCAGCGATCTTCGCACAGACTTCAACACGCATGCAAATGATCACTACACCAACGGTACCTCTACCATCTCCCTCATTAATGTTTCACACAATAATTTAGTACGCGACTACTGCATGGAGTCCAATACTCAAAAAGTAGATTTTCCTGAGTGGCTCCTTCAAGATTCTGACATTATCGAAGCGCTCTTCAACAATTTAGACAATTTTAGAATGAAGGCGCTCATCTACCTCAAACTAAAATATATTAAGATAGATTTTCAAACGGGTCAAGTGACGGAGAGAATACAGTTTCATGTTCCTTCCTCTTCCGCAACTGAAGTTGTAGACTGCGAGTCTTGGCTAAATTTTCACATTCAATGTTTAAAATCAAATGTAGATAAATTCAATCAACGCGACAGCGCTCTCATTTTTGATGGTGTGGACTCAGCCATATTCAAAATTTCCCTATTAGAAAGTCATGCAGCTCGAGGCACATTTAAACTACCAAAAACGTTGTATAATAAGAAAGCTGTCATCAATGTCGATTGTAAATCACAGTGTTTCAAATATGCAGTCCTATCCATCCTTCACTATAATGATATCAACGCGAATCGAAATCATACCTATAGCTATAGACAGTGGGAGGATGAACTAGACTTTGAAGGTTGTGATAGTAACAACATGAAAATCAAAGATGTAGAAACGTTCGAGAAACATAATCAGATTAAAGTTGTAGTTCACGTGTGGGAGAAGGGGTTGAAGGGTGCCCGCTATAATTCACGTTCAACTTGTTATGAACGTGTAGTCAACCTCTTATTAGTAAAACAAGATGATAGCGAGGAATGGCACTACTGTGGTATTCCCAAAATCTCTCGCTTGTACACTCACTTGGGGCAGTCTAAAAGAGGTGAACATTTTGTATGCGACCGCTGCATCCGCTCCTTTTGGAGTAAACATAAATTTCTAAGTCATTATGAATGGTGCAAGCGAGGTAAATTACAAATGGAACGCATGCCCAAATATAAAATATTTTCACATAGGGATAATGGTGACGAATTAAGTCCCCTGCGTGTCATTTACGCAGACATAGAATGCTACATTGATGATATCATCCACAAGCCAGCAGCCATATCCTGCTATGAAGTATGGCATGACCACTTTAGGAATAGACAAAACAAAATGCATACTTGGCAAGGTGAAGATTGTATTTCAAAATTTCTAGAATTTCTCGATAAAGCTGCTAAATTTCAACAATCATATGATTCCCAATTGCAGCGTAAGTCACTACATATGTCAGATGAAGACAAACAAAAATTTGAAAGTTGCACATCGTGCCCTAAATGTCATAAAACGTTTGATGACGATAAAATTAAGAAAGTGCGTGATCATGATCACATCACTGGTAAATTTAGAAACGCACTCTGCTCCAAATGTAACTTTTCACTTAGGTTGAGACGTCGTGTACTACCCGTCATTTTTCATAACTTTAAGGGCTATGACAGTCATATGCTCATAAAAGGAGGGTTGAGCCAGATGAAATCGTGGCAGTTTAATGTAATAGCACAAACGAGAGAAAAATTCATGGCAATGACAGCGAAAGTACCAGTAGATAAAACTAAAGAAAATAAGACAGTCTTCTTCGAAATAAAATTTTTAGATTCATTCCAATTCAAAGAATGTGCAGATAGTATGAAGCGTGCTAAAGGTATATCAAAATCCATTGTTCACAAAATGAAACATCGCTCCTATAAGAAGGCCTATAAAAATAAAACTATAACGTTTGTCAATATGACAATCTTAAAATCTCAAGTTCATACTGTGAAAACGTACACGTTCAAGAAACGAGCACTTTCAGCATGGGAGGATAAGAGGTGTTGGATAGGACATAACACATCTCTTCCACATGGACATCCTGACACAAACATACCTCCACCCAAAAGAATAAAATTCACGCTACCACATTCAGGAGATGTATTGACATAATCAACTTTAACTCAGTATTTTGATGTTGATTTTTGTAGATATATATGGTTGTTTTATGTATCGCATGAGATCGTTTCTTCCTTGTGAATATATGCCTACAGTCAGCTCATTCCCCCTATATCTGTGAAAAGACTTTTTCATATACATATTTTTATTTCAGTAAACATATCACAATGACTTCACTTTGTTTTCCGAAACACTAAAGTTACGAGGGATTTAGTATCTTTGACATGGATGCACTCTTGTAAACCATTGGTAATTTTGATAGCAATAGAGGGTATAGTTTGTTTGATAACGGGATGATAGAAAATAGATTCAAACATCTTCTCGACTATTCCATATGAAGCGTCTTTATCATGAATGAAATCGCGTAAAAAGTATTCTTTTTTCTCACCAACAGAAATAGGTAGAATCAAATCACTTTGAATGTAAAGGTGTTGTTCATGTTTATCAAGTGTCATTGGTGTTTCTATACCAATCGTATGCGCAGCAGTAAACACAGTTTGTAGCATTGAAAAACCAAAAGTTTTTTCAAATTTTTACTCAATTGACATTGAATGTCATCACCCAGTTTCAGAACAACGCGTTGATTTTCAATTGTAAACGAAATGTGGTGTGTCTTTACATCATATTTACTTTTCATCACATGCTTCAACTTCTGTTGTATATAAGGATTTACTACATGAATGAAGCTTTCAACTGTATGATATAGACGCGGCATTATATTGATAGCAACTTTAGATTCGTCATAAGACTGGTAAATTTTCTTGATGCGATCACCATAGATGTCCACCCACCATTCATCATTAACTGAATCAGCTTTAGTGTGATATTCATGAGAAGCATACACCACACCGCTTCCAATAATAGGTGTATAATGTCTTACAAAATGGCGCAAGGTTGGAGAGAAATAAACTGTAAGTTTGTCATTATATTTCTGAATAACCAACTTATTTTTGTCCGCCATAATTTTCTCTCCATACTTCTTACCCACAGTCTCATCCCATCGTTTTACTAACTCAATAAGTGATAAAGGTTGAACACCACGCTTTTTCAAAATGATGCGTTCTTCGCATTCTACAACATCTTCATCAAATATTTTAAATCTATAATGAAATTTGTTGATTCGGTTTGAATAAACTTTTTTAACATTTGCAGTAGCAATTGACGTTAGATGTAGTCCATGACCAAACCCAAGATGTGGATAGAATTCATTATCCAACCTCAGTGTAAGACCTTTAGTAAAAGAATGAAAGCGAAGGAACTGTCTCCCACTCCAATGATAGATAGTAAACTCATAAGCTCTCTGATTTTTATTCTTCATGATGGAAGTATTACCACTATTGAATGCCTTAATAATTTTCTCATTCCCAAATGGTTCATAAGAATCTGATTTTATCTGAATCCATTCATAGTTCCACTTTCCATCTGATGTTAAATTGTATGGGAACTGGAATGCATTATTCATCGTTATTCCATTATGGGTGCGAGGAGTCAATATCATTTCTTCCAAATCATTCACATTCTGAATATTGCTATCATAGCAAATACTAGAAACGCCAACCTCCCATTCACCTTCTAAATGTAGTGGACGATTTAATTCTACTCGATAGTCTGATGGTTTATTTTTGGGAAATTTATTCATAGAAGCATTACTGGGCAAGTAGATTAGAAACGAGTCCTTATTTTCACTTTCCATATTATTCACATTGGAAAAATATATTAGCATACTTTTGCATTAACTCTTCATTCGGAAATGGAGTGTGATACTTGTCACAGCATCTTTATGAAAAGGAATCAACGCACCAGCATCGTCATAAATGGCAATATCAATTTGTGGGATGTAGTTTGATTTCAGCTTTGTATAATGCACTTTCTTGAAAGTATGCTCAGATAAAATACTGCAGCTTTTTGGCTGGTATGGTATCATTGCTAGCAATGGAGCTTCAACATCTCCCACACGTACATCTTCACCAATATTGGAATATATCTGAAAATAGTTAATACGACGCGATAGCGACATGTCTGCACTAGCTTTGGTTACAGTACCACTTTTAAAGATATTTTGATCAAAACCCAAAATGTCCATTAGAGTTTTATCCATAATTAGTTCAATACCTTTTCCACTTATAGTGAGAGACAAAGTACCTTCTTTTTCAGAAAATGAAATTTGTTGGTCATTAATCACTTCATTTAAATAATCTACAACCAATTTAACCGAAGTAATAATGCAAGGCATCAACACTCTTGTTTCATGTAACATGCCACCTAAAGGCTCTTCATACCTTCCTGTATAAAGATACGGTCCATTCTGTATCAAATTGATTTGGCCTTTCACATGGTAAATGTTGCATATCAGATTTTCCATGAACAGCTGCAGAACGATGTCGTAAGAACTGATGAAAATCTTTTGAACAAACTAATACTAGATCATCATCATTTAATTTACTTATTGCAATATTATTAGATGATTTGATATAAGTCAATGTTGCCACTTGTTTACCATCAACTCGAAGGAGATAATTAAATTTCTTCAATAATGTTTCAGGAGTCATGTTTGTCTTTCTTGGCTTAATCACAATCTTCTTCACCAACGTCTTCTCATTTTTTGGAATAAGATCTACATAATAAGCTTCCTCTCGATATATTAATTGTTTATGACCACTTATGTGGTAATTAACGTTAAAATTATCATAGCTTGTTAAGGCGCTAGCGAGGTTACCTAAATCATTTCTTAAACTTGGACTTAAACCAACAATCCAATCTTTCTCAACTACATGATGTACATAATTATGATCATCATTGAGCGGAGTAAATTGGACAATATGATTACACGCTTTATTCCAGAAATCATATATAAACTTTTTACATGATAAGAGATCTTTCTTTGGCCACTGTGGAATGTATACTCGGCAGCCCTTTTCACATTGGTAAGCAGCTGTACGTCTCATATTAATAGTCATCACCTCATGATCAAAAGTATAGACACAGTTGCTATAAACAAGTTGAATGACACCCACTTCCCAATTTCCATTTAGCTGTTGTGCATGATCAATGGGAGTAGAAAAGAGTGCGGCTCGATTACTAGCAAATCTATTTGTAGCCGCATTGCTAAGCAAAATATGATAAAACGACATTTTTATATTGCTGATCTGCGGCTTTGCATAACATCATGAAGACTTGGATTTTGGACTCTCTACAATATATCAGAGTTGATCGTAATGGAAACGTACATTTCAAAAATTCTCATGGTCATTCATCAAGAGGTATTGCATTAACATGGCGACAATTTGTCAACCTCAATGATATCATGAGGGATTTGGAATATTTTGAAACATTAAGATTCATCTCCTTGGGTGATCAAGTTTGGCTTCAACGTCGCAACAATGAAATTCAAATCTGCCATTCTCATTCCGCAAACTGTTTCTCATTTCGCAAATACAATTGGGAGAAGTATAGAAGATACATACATCGCTCCATCATGACATTTATTCGTCGTGAGTTCATCGCCCTACTATGCAAATCTTAATCAGACATGACTACCACGCACCATGAGTTGGAAATTAGATTCCCTACCACGTATTGAAACGGATCATGATCGAAACGTCTATTTCAAAGATTCAACTGGAAATGTGAGAAGAGAGTTTGCTTTATCTTATCGTCATTTTCAATCTCTACATCATATCATGAAGGATTTGAAATACTTCTATATGAAAAGACATTCACGTATTGGAAATCGCATCTGGCTGCGCGTCAACAATCGGCGAATTCAACTCTATCATTCCCAACTTCATACTAACTTCACATTTCAACAAGGTAGTTGGGAGAAGTATAAAAGGAAGGTACATCGCTCAATTTACTCATTCTTTCATCATGAAGCGCCATCGCTACACCATCGTCAACATTCTCCGTCGCTTCAGACTCTACATCAAAATCGATCTCACAACATTACACCAACACCTTCCAAACAGCAAGTATTACCCGGGCCGACCTCAAATGTTAGTGGTGAAGATGAACAATTCACGGAATCTTCAACTCTTCCCAAATGGGACTGTACAGATTCTCGGCGCCCTTTCTCATTCATCGGCGCAGTCAATGCGCTTAGAGCTACAAAGACTACTACGTCGGATATGGAAGAGGGAGAGGTGTGTGATGTCGAATCTGACTGTGGACAATATGGTGATCTCTACTCAATTGAGTGAAAGTGTATCATTTTTGAAGATTCGTACCAGCAGTTACAATTTGTGTTATGAACCCGAACTTTTTCCTGCAGCTCTCATTAGTTGTTGGTTACCTGTGCATGTTGCAATCTTTCATAATCGTAAAGTGATCATTACTGGACTAAAATCTCATGTACAAGCAAATGTGATCCTAGACTATCTCATCGAGTATGTACGTACCAAGCGGATTGTAAAATAAAAAACAATTTTTCCAACATGATGTTTTTATTTCAAATCATGATGGAACTTACAAATCATTTTTTCATTAGAGGATGGATTACATGAAAAGTTTTGAATAACAGATAAAAATCGAGATACATGTGAACGTTTTAAGATGAAGTACAGTACAAAAGCACCACACGTTGATGAAAGTGGATGTTGTAGTATGCGTTCATTTCGCTGATATTGACGCGTATGTTTTCTCAACCACTGTTGTGTTGGTATATTTGGAGGTTGAGCAAGAGAGTCAAATAGTTCACCACGTCGGTCTTCTCCAATAAAGATCGCTTTCCAATGCTCACCGCCTAAATTCTGCGAATGAGTGTTTAGCACAATAAAGATGGGATAGTGATTTACTGCAGGTGGTAAGGTATCGAGTGAATAGACATTATCGAAAGCTTTCAACGTCGCTTCGTCTGCATTACGCTGCACTTTAGTCTTAATATCGTCAGCAGTCAACCAACTCATTAACGATTATACTGAAGAATCACGTCACGATACTTTGTAATTTCAATATTTGAATCGAAGACTGCATAAATTAATACATTGATCGTCTCAGGTAGTGTTCTTTTGAACGTCAAATCCAAACGAATATTATGAGGCACGTTCGCTTGACGATAGGGTGCACTAATATCGCTGTCAGCAGTCAAATCAAATGCATAAATAGTATATCCACTCTTAAACTCTTTCATAGTCAGTCCGTTGGTGTCATCCGTATTGTAAAAGCCAAAGACATCCATAAAATCAACATAACTGCGCATAAATTGATCCGCAGCAAAATCTGGTTTGTAGGGTGGACCAGGATGACTCACACCATTTACACGTAAAGCAATTTCACTTAACTGATTGTGTTTAAAATTGAAAGGATTCTTCTTTATATTACCATTAAATGCATCATTTTCAACCATTGCCACCATGAGGAGCTTCGGTGCTTCCGATGGAAAGAGGCCATCTTTCATGAAACTCTTTTGATCTTTTGGAATTGTAAAGGTAAGAAGCTTTGTATGCTGAACGGGGTAAATGGCATTTTGGCGGTTAAGACCTTCAGCATGTCCTCTAATGACACTTGGATTCGGTACTACTCGACGAATGTAAAGTGCAATATCTTCCACATGAATTCTAAAATTGTCAACTTTAGCAAATGCATTCAGCGCAAATTAGGCTTATTCAATGTCAGCTTGAGTCGCATGCTGGTATTACAGAGTAAAAACTTTGACTGTCTAAAGAAGTCTAAATTCAGCGGACCATATAGCTGACATACTCTACTATCTTCAATCATAGCAGATCGCTTTACAAAGCCACTGTTTGTTTCAACATCAAATTTTCCTGCTTCATCTCTGTACCATCCCATGGCTTCCATATGACTTTTTTGTGCTGCTGGATGAAACTGTGATACATGATTGAAATATGATTTATAGGGATAATCGCTTTGACCACCTTCCACCTGCTGCTCTCCAATCGTTAGAGAAACATCGCGAAGTAATGTAGTCAATGGTAAATTGTTCAGTCCAACTTTATGTGTATCGTCAATAGCAGTTCCATCTGCTTGCTGAATTCTAAACCTCAAATCAAGCATCGCATAACTCAAATCTATGTAGTCATCACTACCACCAGGAATAACAAATTCAATGGGACCAGCATTCTCAGCTGTTCGAGGTTGATAATCTACAATACTTGAACTAAGAATATCTGTCTGTATGGCTTGTTGATCGAACAAACAAAAACCGGAAGTTTTACACTCCATGATTAGAAGTTATGGCAGCGTCGTCGTTTAGCGCCTGATGAATGATTAGAGCCTCTGCGACGTTTGCGTGGATGCCTTTTGTCTGAAGATCGCACCTTACCAGCTCCGCGATGTTTCCTCCTTCCTTTTTTCATTCGTTTAGGTGATTTCTTTCCTTGAGTAACACCAGCAAAGGTCTGCTTCAATGTTTTTAAACCGCGTTCCTTCCCACGATTCAACAAACTGCTCTTAAAACTTCTACCTCTGGAAAGATCACTAGCAACATCACCAGCAAAGCCAACGGCATTACTTAAAACATTTCGTTTTAAAGATCTACCGACATTGGATATGAGAGGTGCTACAACAGATTTCAGTGCACCAAGTATCTTCTACCTCCACGTTGGCGGCGAGCGCCGATGTAAATTTGTCCTCCACCACTTACATAGGAGGGTCGTGAATAAAATGAGGCAGTTGGATTCATAGCTCAAACCCTAAACATTGTTAGTTACAACTGCATGAATCACTGTCGATCACTTAGATGAAAGATGTCGGCACGACGCATCCAAGAGTTCATACTTGAAGGATAACCAGTCCATTTAACAAGACACCATTCTTCACCTTGCCGTTTTTTACATCGAATGATTTTCTCTACCAAATATGTTTCACTTTCAGTGACTACCTCAATCTCATCGCGGTAAAAGCTACCCTCAATTTCTTCATTATCGTAATCTTTCAACTTGTAGGTGGTGGGAGAGTCTTTTTGATTAATCCTTGATACTGTAAATACCTCCTTTTTCCAATTCGGAAGGTACCCTTTAGCAAAAACACTCTTCACTTTTGAGATACGAACTTTATCACCAATTTTCACATCACTTTTCACATGAGTGCGTTTACGTTGGAATGATTCGCGCACTTTATCTACATTGTCAGCATTTACATCTACTGGTTTGAGTCCAATAGAACGATGGATAGAGTGATTGTAGGCATGGAGTGTATCTTGTAGAACCTTTGTCCAATTTTGTGTCAAGTTGGCAGTAAAATGTCGCCACAAGCGATTTTTTAATGTGCGATTAAAACGTTCAACGAGTGCAGCTTCATAAGCACTCTTTACACTAAACAACTCAATGTCATGCCTCTCAAATAATCTTCTCACATGCTGATTTTCAAACTCTTTTCCTTGATCACTCTGAATTCTTTTTGGAATGCGACCTTCTCGAAAAATTGTTTGGAATGCTTTTGCTACTCCTTTCCCTTCTTTAGTCTTTAAAGGTTGAGCCCACGCATAACGCGAGAAAATATCAATGACGGTTAAAATAAAATTATTGCCCGAGTTATATTCTGAAATGGAGGCAACATCACACAAATCTGCTTGCCACTGTTCATCGATGTCATGAACAATATAATGGCGGGTGCGGTACTTCTTTTTTGCGTTTGTGGAGTGTATAGGTAGCCTGACCCTTTAACCATCGTTTCACTTGTGATTGTGGAAGACCACTCGCTTTTGATAATTTCTTGATAGATGCAAATCCTGCCGGATGTTTTACATCATAATAGATTGACTTCAGACGTTCAGTCGATGACGACTGACTCTTTTTCCTCCTTCTCATCTTTTTGTTTTCTTGCCTTTCAACATTTACAACAACTGCAGCATTTAGCTTTAGCGGTTTTGCGATCGTGTTCATATTGCTTAGGGGTTTCATTGTGAGAGCTGGCGCAGCAAGTGCAAGTGACAACGACATTCACCTCTGGCGGCTCATTACATGGCAAGCAACACATCTGCTTCATATTAATAGTCTGAGAACATGTATTTCCTGGGAGGAGCTGTTTTACGTTTTCCTTTTACTAGTTTTAGTGGCGATGTAGATCTACGTCGAGTTGTTCCTCTTGTTTGCTTAGTGAGTGTGGGAGGGGATGTAGCAGGTGACGTCTTAAACCAATTTGTTGGCATTTTCATCGTCTGAAGCATTGGAGCAGTAGCCACTGTTGAATCAAGTTCTTTCAATGTCTCATTATTCAAAGCAAATTTTGGTACATTATGCTTTTTCAATAGTTTAAGAAAGTATGACCAACCAGGTGGAACATAGCCCTGACGGCGCTTTCTACGTGTCGCATACTGAATCAAGTCTTCATAACGTGAAGCATTAATCACTTTATTTTCATCTGTAATGATTTCTCCTCTATCATTTACATTGAGATGGGGTTCAATACTGTTGAAAAGAGATATGGCATGTACGCGAGATGCTAAAGGTGTAGCAGTCGATACAGAGTCACGCATCTTATTCTTCAAGTTTTTCAATTGCTCAACAGTTTCCGATTGTAATAATACAGCACGATGTGGATCTTTGATGTGAACATTTTGCTGATAATCTATTTCTTTCCTATATATTTGATTTGCAAGAGGTTGCTTTACTTGCTGCATGGCAGTCAATTGTACATATTCATCCTGAGGAATAACAATCATGCGAGAATAAGAACTCATAGTTTGTAGATAATCATGGGAGTTTTCAAAATATCACTTCGAAATCTAAATTCCTCCGGACACTCTTGCGTAAAGTCAATGAATAAGTAACCGTATGGCTTTTCAGTAGCTGCTTGAAAAATTTCAATTAAGGCTTTTGATCCTCTGGGTGCAACTTGTCGCGCTAAAATTTCAAATTGACTTTTATCTCGCGGATTCTTGAAAATAGCATAATAGTGTGTATTCAGGTTTCGTGTACGAGCTTCTTTTCCATCAGGAAATAAATTTTGTGTGATATAGATGATAAAACACCTTTTATGATGTGCTGCACGAGTGAACATATCTGTAACATCTTTTGAATTCTTACTTTCTTTTAATAGATCATCCAATACAACAACATCATTAGACTGAAGTTTATCCACTGCAATAATTCCTTCATGTCGAATAAAGTTGCGACTTTGCAATTCCTGAAACAGCGACGGTTGATAAATACCATAACACCAAATCACTCGATTGATAGGTTCCTTAAACAACTCCCTTCTTTTATCCAATAAATTCAGCGTGAAAACAGTTTTACCTGCATGAGATGGACCTGATACAGTCAGAACTTTATCACATTGAAGTCTGAAATCCATTTTATTACTTTGAGACTCAACATTTGCATAATTAACGCTTAGAGCCAAAGATATTACCCAATAGGTTGCCCACGGCAGGAGCTATCATTGGAAGTATTGCTGAAAGGAAACCGCCCTTTTGTGTTAAAGTTTTCCTCTTTCTTTGAAGGGTGACTTTAGGATTGGAGATGAAACGCAATTTTGTAGCATATCGCTTAAGTAACTTTCGTTGTTTTGGCGCTAATTTCTTCGTCCTCAACTTTCTGACATGAGAAATAATTTCACAAATGAATTTATCGTTGGCATGTCGTATAGCATTGTATCGCTGATTTGCTTTCATTCGTCGGAGAGCTTGAATGGCTGAAGAAAACTTTGAAGACTTTTGACTTTTACGTTTCGCCATTTTCCGTGTTAGTCTTTGCTAAAACCTGTCTTTACCACATTTGCATAGGTACTAACTATTGTGACATAAGTGACACTCGAAATGAGCAATATCACAGTGGTTACATTTGCAAAGTTGAATGCAATTACGTATGAAACAGCGTTGACAAAAAGCGTGCTTACATCTCTTGAAGATGCGCTTTTCATTTCCATCCTTTCGCTTACATACATCACAACACATATTTTCACCGTTACTGATGTCTATAGCAAGTCTTTTTGAAGATATGAATTTGCTAGCCTTTTCTAAATAATAGACGCATGTACAGGAATATACTTCGAGAGTGAGCAGACATAGCTCGAAAACCAGTTGTGCTACAATCAAGTACCACTGCATTTTCAATTTTTCTTTATGGAAAGTTGAATGTGAATATCTGAAATCGCTTCAATCACTAGACTGCTACCATGATGGTTAAATGCGTTAAGACGTTCAGCAATTTTTATCATATGTCTTTTAAAAAATTCTTGGGGGTGATCTACCACTTCCATTGAATAAGAAGCAAAATGGAAAGAGCGACTTTCTACCTCTTCCTTTCCAAAATGACTAAACTTAATTTTCGCAACTAATCGCGCCATGACAATGCTATCAGAGAATGTATTCATTAACTCTAGAAATAGAGTGCTAGCATCATCGACCACTGCTTCGATGTCGGTCTCATCTTTATGAAAATTTATCACATAATCTTGAACAGCTCCTTTTAAACTTTGCCTATGAAAATGTAATGTTCCGCAGTCGTTTGAGAAAGACATGATCGCCCTTTATCTAACCCATCCATTGCATGAAAACAACAACTCTTCTCATAGTAACATTTATTGAATAACTGTAACAAGCATGCATTATAAATCAATGGTTTGAAAGAGATAAAATAGATACAGCTGGTAACTATCATACAGCGAGCAATGATAACCATACAGGACTTTGGCAGTGCTGAGGTAAGGAGGAAAGAAGCATTGGTTATGAACGTAGCTACTACAACGAACAGACAAATCCTTAAAACGTTTCGTGACTTCATGATAATGTTGATTCACTCTACTATCCCAAGGTGGGAGCAAAATATCATCAATGATTAGATTGGGAAATACTTTCCTCTCCTTACCAGGATTATTACAAAAGATGCGTATAACATTGAAAGCAGCTAACCATCGTTTAAAGTCAATAAGAAGAGCACTCTCACAAGAAAAGCCATAGTCTTGCTAATATTTCAGATTAAGTCCATGAATGTGTTTTCTCGCCCATTGATCAACATTGGGATTGCAGTTGGCATGTTGATGATAGACACTGACAATCTGATATGTCCAATTGTTCATAGCAATAGCACTGAGCTCCTGTACAGGTTCACCCTCACAATCCATAAAAATGATGATAGAAGCCTAAAACGGAAATTTACACATCTAAGGAAACGTTCTATAACATATTACAAAATGAAGAATTACATCGATGCTTTTCACGACAAAATACACAAATGATATGATGGCAACGAAGAAGTAAAATGTATCTAATAAGACCACGTCCACGACACTCAAAGCACATAAGCGAATTGTCATAGGGTAGAGTTAGGAAAGGACTAGTAATTCTCCTTCTTTGATTTGCGTTTTGATGCAGCATTCTTCTCCGACTTGCGCTTCGTACCACTGCTGTTAAGGATTTGATCAATTATGTCGTCCACGTTGGGTGGTTTTGGAATATATAGGATGGATTCCATATGCATGGAGAGAGAGGCTATTTTATTATCCTTATGCCGACCATAATATAGCCCATTCACTTTGAAAAGGATATCCCAAGTACCTTCTCCGAGCTCATCGCTTGTGATGGGTGTTGAATGATCTCCCTCCTTCTTATAGTAAGTGCACCAATGTGATACCGGTAGGCAAATTTGATTACCATCCCAAATCTTTCAATAGGGAGTATCCTTGTCATCTCTCGCCTTCCACTCTTGAACAAGAGGAGTAGGAATGTCCATATTTAATGTCACGTACTCCTCAATAATATCAAGTTGGCGGCGAATGTACGGACTCACGGGGATCAGTATGTAGTCCCCATACTGATTGCGCATTATCTTGACATCCGTGGAAGGGAGCATTCCCGTTTGGAGTACTACGCTATGACCGTCATAACGCAAGACTTGTTTAAATTTACGCTGTAGCGGTGTAGGATTATGTACCTTGGTTGTTTCTTCCACTGGCCTCAGTTGTAGATGATCTGATCGTAGCGAACCTTGTAACGTTTGACCGCCATTTTGTCCTACTAGTGCAGCAGATGGAGTAGATGCCTGAAAATGAAAAAGATTGTATTAAGTTTACGTTCAAAGGAGGAGAGGGAGGAAAGTAGCGACTTACCATTTTAGTTGGATAATAGAATAGGGAACTAGAGAGAGAGAGAGAGAATGTGCGTCCGTCACTCGTGTGATTCAACGATGGAATGATTCTCACTGTGGAAGGCTCGCTATTTATATAGAAATGCTTGATTCCCATTGGATGATGATCCTCATTGGACAATAACATCAAGCTGATTCCAAATCTGGCCTCCGTTTACCAATCCGAGCCTTCATTCGCCCGCTGGAGCTGTTTCTTGGGAAATTCTAACTCTGTCGTTTTTCGTCAATCTCCCAAAATCTTAAATGGCGTCTCACATCTAAACGAAGACAGATATGAACAAGCCGTTTCTTTCAGTGAATTTGTCTCACTCTTAGCTTTCAAACGAGCTATTGCACGACAAAATCCGTCCACTAGAAGCCAAGATCGAAGCGAGCTCTCCCGAGGGGGGGGGGAGGTCAGTGAAATTTGATGAAAAATGTTTTGGTGAAGGTCCCAGGTCGAAATTCCACACTTTGGAAAATTTTCAAAATTTTACCCATACAAAGCCACTCTGACACTTAGGATTTTTTCAGGTGAGCGAGCTCCGACCTAAAATTTTGTAACAGCTCTAACTTTTGAACGGCTGGTCCGATTGACTCGCGGCAAAAATGGCGTCGAGCAGTTTTTTCTCCTCTTTCAAACGAGTAGCTGTACGACAAAATCCGTTTACTAGAACCAAAGTTAGAAGATTGGTGTCGGGGGGGGCGGTCAGTGAAATTTGATGAAAAATGTTTTGGTGAAGGTCCCAGGTCGAAATTCCACACTTTGGAAAATTTTCAAAATTTTACCCATACAAAGCCACTCTGACACTTAGGATTGGATTTTTTCAGGTGAGCTACGACAGTCCACCCTCCCAACCTGGCCGGCACACCACGCCAACCTCGACAGCACATCACCGCGCGCTATACGACGGCCGGTCAGAGGGGGGGAGACGTCAGCGAACCTGGCGGACGCACTTGGCCGGCACACCACGACACTCTGTCGTTCCAGAGGGGGGGGACGTCAGACTCAAAGCACCACGGCGGCCGACCACGACACTCTGCCGTTCCAGGGGGGGGGACGTCAGCGACGGCGGCCATCTTGCGCTATCCAGAAGTGGAGTTTTACTTACTACTTTCGTCAAATAAGAAATTGCTGTCTGCCATCGGAAACTAAGCAAAAACAAATTACCACATCGAAGATAGTCCTATTCATTGAAGAGTGAGGGACCTAAAAGACGATAATATCATTGGAACGATTATACCGTCGGAAAAAAGTGCCGTTTTCACGATTTTTGTGTTCAGTATGAAATTGGGTTACAACAAGACGACGGTATTCCTTAGTCCACAGCATTTTGCGCTCTGTCCACTAAAATATTCTTCGCCACCATTGGCGCTGTTGAGATGTGCAACGGCTATGAATTGAAGCCCGAACCCGACCACCTGCCACACGAACCATAACTTTGAACCCGACCCGAAGGTTTTAACGATGATAACTATTATGGCACGAACATAGCGAAAAATTATTTCAACCGTTGATATTGTATTTCCCAGTATTTAGGCTTGAGTCTTTGTGAAAAAGCTACTAAAGGAGAAGGAAATTTCTCTTTTTCACAACGACAATCTTTAGGCCAATATATTGTTTTCTATTTGTGGAGTGATAGGGCCTATTGCGTGATTGTTTCCTAAAGTTTGTAAAGTGTGAATGTCACACATTGCTGTAATATATTGAATTCAGGGTGGCGGCCGACCCATGGAATCCAAAGCACAAATTTTATGGATGACGGCTACCACGCTCCCATTGTTTGTACGCAAACTGATAAAAAAGGATGACAATTAGGAATTCTTCTGACGTTAACGGTCTTCGTCCATTGTGGCAGTCTTCCTGGTTTCTCTTGTCGATGCTTCTGGATAAGTTGGTGTTATCGTGCTTTTGTATTAAGATGTGGATTTTGATATCATGGCTTTCTCTCATGGCATGAATACGCTGCAGTTCAAAATGTAGCGTTTCAAAATGCGATTTGTTGCTTCAACTTTACATGTTTGAAAATTGAAGTCTGAAATATCGGCTAAGTACAACTTCATAGAATTTTATGAATCAGATGATGAAAATGAATCATTTTCAGGAAGCGAACTTTTCCATCAATATGAAATCATTTAGATTCCAGAAGTAGCTCACTGGCTGCAGGCCATTAAGGAAAAGTAGATGTTTATAATCTTAAGAACCGCCACTCACAAAAATCAAAAATTTTGAAAACTGAGTGCGACAGAGTCAAATATCGTTCACGTCATAATTTGGTGGCAAAATTCTAACCGGAAGGCATGATTTAAGCAGTTTAAAGCAAAAAATGTTTTTAACGTCACTGCTCCCCTTACCGGGGGCTTGGACGGTGCTGACATAGTCAGACTTTGATCTGGAACGTTGTGATCTTTTAGTACGAATGCCCTTCCTGACGACTTCCAGTGACACTTTCGGAGCTCGACCTCTGGACCGAATGATCGCTAGGCCAAGCATTTAGCCACTATGCCACGGAGTCCACGTGCTTCACTGTTTTGAAAGTAGTTTAAAGCAGTGTCCGGATAATTTTTGAGCGGTATAATTGGAATAAAATATCTGGTCATTATAAAAAAATGGCGTGGAAATTCGATGATATAGCCCGGGAATCGCCCGGGAATTTGAAGCTTGAAATCTGGCCGCCACCCTGTTATTAAAGCCACCCATGACGTTGACAACTCATTCAATAGGCTGGACATTTAAAAGAAAGCGTCAATAAATGATGACATTAAAAATACAATTTAAACAAAAAAACAGTGTTTTTTTCAACCCTAATTCTACCTAAAGTTCAATTTTTTGTATGTAACTTTACGGGAAGGACTTTGAATATAATAATGTTATGAACTCATACATAGTGTTTCTGTCCTTGTAGAGGATTGAGATAAGTGCAGTGTTTGAGTGTAAATTTACTTCAATTTTATCGCAATGTTTTCGTTTCGGTGATAGTCATGCTTAACGTAATTTCTTGCTGTAGACAGGGTTCATCGTAGAGCTTGCGAAGGTTTTGCGTCAGCTATTGGATTGCTACAACAACTGGTATGTATTTTTTGTCTTTCTGGAGTAACAACCCTGCTCAAGTGTTTGTCATAGCTCATATACGTAAAATGCTCTACAATTATGAATTATTTGCTAATGACGATCCGAAATTGATTTGCAACATGATCCATCGTTTTAAACAGGGCACTATGTAGTGAAACGAGGCTGTGCTTTGTCAAGTATTGCTTTTCTACGGAACTTAGATAGTAACTAATTGGACATCAAAGTTTTTTCATTTGCATTCTTTTACTTTTGGTTGGGTCGTGATAAATGCACTGAGTGATGAAACCGATCGACCCGTGTGTGTTATAGTGTGGTCATAAACAATTTCGGCTAAAAGAAAAGTAAGCGATATTTTGAAAATTTGGTAAACAAAATACTTGAGATGAAGAACCTCCCGTGCGTAACCATACATTTGTATTCTATTGTAGCACATTTTGAAAAGATAATAATCATTTCTCATTTGTGGTCACAATACGAAAGCAGTAAAGAATTGTAATAATTCATGATTGTATTGGATTGAAAAATATTTATTTCTGTTTTCCTTGAAATATTTCTTCATTATGCCAAAATAATTAATTCAAGAAAACAAAATAATATGTTAAAATTGAGAGATTGTCGGGTATTTCTCATTCATCATGTATGTGTATGTTATCCTGGCAAGATAGCGATGGAAAATAATCTATTGAAGAAGCTTGTCTGGTACTTTTAGATTCGGACGCGGATCGGGTTATAGCTACTCTACTCTATCATCTTTGTCGGAGGGAGACACTCTTGCTGTTGGAGGTAAAGCGATAGAAATAATCTCCTATGTTTTAGATGAAGATTATCGGTCTGGACGATGCTTTAATGGACACACTAGTGAATCTGTTTCCTGTAAGAAGCCTGGTAAGTGTTCAGACGGCATTTGTCAATGATTTTTTAGTCATTAGTGAACCTTAAGCCCTGTCACAATCAGCTGTGATCGACTTGCGATCACATACTTTGAAAATTTTCCTTTAAGTGCCGTAAAATCGATTTATTTGCCACTGTCTGTACTGAGGCCTTTTTCATGGTGCTCCAACCGTTCGGGTGGGCTTGTTCATCGTGCTCCACAGCCATCAACAGGCAGGGTTCTGTTGTAAATGAGAATTAGCCTGAAATTAGACGGGTGTGCTTGTTGATCGTGATCCACAGCCATCAGCAGACAGGGTTCTGTTGTAAATGAGAACTAGCCTGAAATTAGACAGATTGCTTCAAAAATAGCTTACAGTTGCAATCGTCTCGGAAACTCCCTTGATTACTATTTGTCGAAATGCCTTTCCATTTGCAAACATTTCAGACGAAGAATATTTATTGTCTGAAATTTTAATTAGAATATTTAAAAAATATATTACTGCTTGTGTGTAAATAAATTGTATTTTCACTTACATCAGTTACTTAAATGATGCTGTTTACCATCCAGAAAGGTGCTTCTACAAGATGACCGGAAACGTTTTTATTGATAGATCATCATCTCTGATTTTATCTTAGTTGTCAGGCTATCAATACACCTTGCAGGAAGCCCACTGAAGCCCTTATCAATTGTTAGTCTAAATTAACACAATTCATTAAAAAGCGATATCTGTTTACATAAGGATTCAGCCAAAACAATGAGCGTTATTCATTTCAATAAGTACATTAAGTATATATAGGGTGATCACATGTTATGCCTGTGGAGATAATTAGAAGTATACGCTAACGATATGCGATTTTCATTTTCTGATGCTTCATGCGTATAAACGTCTACAGTTTCTTTAATTTGAAAATCTGTCAAGTTTCAATGAATTCTGCAGTTGCATCTGTCAGAAAGTTAATCATAAAAGGAATAAGTCTGCCACGGAAGTTGCATTTGTTAAAGATTACTGTGCAAAAAGTGATGAATGATAGAGAAAGGCGTACAGAATCTGTGCAGGAACCTCGTATGGACCGGAATGGGTAAGTTTTCGCCGAATCAAGTCATGGATAATGTGGTCTGATTCAGTCATCTGTTTGAACACTTTCATAGTGTGTTGATCTCGTCTGTTCAAAGCAGGAAAATCAGAGCATTTGCAATTATCACCACATATAATTTGATTTGCCTTGCGAGATATTCTTCCCAATATCTCCATGCTTCTCTTGTTCGTTCCAACGAATAGTTCACTATAATACTCGAGCATACTTAATACGCAATTTTATACAACAAAGACAAGAGCGAGGTCGTCGGAGCATGATGTCTGTGCGATGCACGCTTGCAAACTTCAATGACATATTCATTCCATTTTAACTTATCGTCATATTGAATACCAAGTAACGATACATTACTGCTCAAGTTCCATTCAGGCGCACAGCAAACTGTGTAGCTTCCATTGTTGAAAAATTGATTTTTCGTTTTATATTTGTTTACAAACATTTTCCTGACACCATTTTTCGATATGCTGAAATTCTTCCTGCATCATTGGAATATCTCAATCATTCCTGTAAATTGGTAGTAAGCAACTCAAGAACTTGATCTTGACAGCATTTTCATCATTTGAATCAAGAGATCCTAAATGAGTCGCGAATAAAGAGAGTGTCAAAGTGAACCCTGTGGCACGCCGGAGGTTACCCAGATAAACTCACTCTTCGATTGTCCATTTAGTACAACCTCTTTCTGTCCTAGACAGCGTTTGCAATGCTGCGCTGATGCGCGGAATTCAGGTATCGTTCACGCAGCGCGGAAGTTTGAATGACACGAGCAATGGAGAATTTTTATTTTTTAGTGGTGCAAATTGAAGATGGACCATAAGTTTGATTATGATTTGTGCCGTCACTGATTTGATACTGACTGAAGTGAACTTTGCCAATGAAAGATCTGACAGATCCAGAGAAAGCCGAGAGCATTCCTGATGAAGATGCAATGCATTTGGCAAGCAAATTGGAATTTGAAAGAGGCATGGATTGTCTCAAGTTGGAATGGATGACACTTCGCGGGTGCAAGTAGTAAAATTGCCGAGGATTCTTAAGTGTAAACGATCGGTAGCCGTCTTAGAGATCATGTCAGATCTACATGGGTGAAATGCGAGCACGTATTTAGGCATGATGCAGCATCGAAACAGTAAGAAAAATAAATCATTTTGATTAAATTGCAGAGATAAGAAGAAAAAGCGGATAAAGGAGCAGTAGACGGGATGGAGGACCGTGAAGAGAAACAGAAAAAAATCATGGCTGACTTGCAAATCGCAAAAGAAGACTGACTTAACTGTGTGTTTATTATAAATGAAAAGGAAGTGCCTTCTAATTTGCGTGAAATAATAATTGTCAAGTCTTATTCGTTAATAGAAAGGCTTTGTAACAATGGAAAGGCAATTACTTAATTATCAATTACAGTCGATGTTCGATATTAGCACATTTTTCTGACCAGTTACTTCCTTTGCTTATATCGAATCCCTTATGAAACCTGCCTCTGCATTAGTGCCGTTCATTGCGTTCACTGCTAAAGGTAAAAATATCACATTCCTTTGACAAAAGTTTATGTCAGCAAATCGTTTCCAGGTGCAGTCAGCAACAGTTTATTTAAGAAAACGAAAATAGTAAAGTTTGAATAAGTCCGATTACTTAGAACACTCATGTCACAGGAATGCTCAAAATGCCTGCGATTTTCAGTCTGAACAGACAGCAATCTCATTGTGCATTTGGCTCAGGTATTCGGCATAATCTCTTAAACGATGAAATGTAACGGTGTGCATAAACTCAGTAGCAGTCAATTCTTTATTGTTAATGAAATAATTGAAGATTTTAATTTGCAATAAATCTCGTTTCACAGACGCAGTTAACTCGAAGAAATTATAACACTGACATGAACATTTAACTAGTGACTGCAAAAGCTCTATCTATAATTGCGTGTAGTGCTGTCACTGATAATTCTCGTGCACATAGTCAGGAGAATCATAGAATATCATAGTCAGGACTAGATTAGGACTAGGGTTGTATTAGATAGTCTCCTGTGAGACATACATGTGTCGAATCCGTGTTTATAGCGAATTCAGTAAACTATAGCGAGTATTTTCTGTAGAATAGAGAAAAAGAGATAAATGAAAATCAAAAACTACAAGTTTTGCTAAATTGCAAGTCAATTCGTCAAGCTGTTGGATAGCACAGTTCAAAAATACGACAAAACAGCTATCTTCGTCTCGCACAGGAGAAAGCCACGTGATAAGGTTTTTTCTTATTATAAGGAGCAATTTCATAAAGAGGATGGATGATCTGGAGTCCGACAGTTATGAAAAACCGTCACTAAGTCTACGCTTTTTTACACCCATATCCCATAAAGGATTAATGTATGAAATGATAGGAAAGCACGATAATCAATTGAATTTTGGCACAACTCTCAGGCAGTATTTTTAATGGACAGCTCTATGTTATTTATGTGCACTTTCTTCAGTCGGATGAAGTGAAACTGTGGACGAGTTTATCCAATCATTGTGTTCTGCAATTCAGCCGTTCATCAAGAAATAGTTGATTGTGACTGCTATTACTGTTTAACCACATTGGATTTTTATTTTGAAGTGTTTTGTGTTGTAGACGTGCTTCTTCGATATCTCTACTCTTTGAACATAATGGAAAGAGTTTCTGTGAATATTCCATTCACTTCAGTATGTGAATATGATGAACTTTGATTCCTAATATCTACGCACGTAAAGTATATGCATAATTCAAAACTTTCAGCTTCGATTTCGAGACCGGTACTTTCTGGATTTAAGCCGGTGAAGAAACCTCTCCATGATATTAACAACGAGGTATTGTCACCTTATGCCTTACATTTAATAGTTCATTTGAATAATTCATTCATTTTTGCTACAGAATGAAGCTTCTTCAAAACCTCTATACGATGTCCATGCTGCTGACGCAATTGTTCTACCGCGACCACCAGCAAATCACATGGTGCGTTTAGAATGAGTAAAACACGGATGAACTTGAAACATTCTATCATTAGAAAGATGCACGCATCAAACTTTCTTTTCAGTTGATTTTTAATAAAAAAGATCTACCGGTGGTAGATGTGGTCATTGATCCTCACATTGCCAAGCATCTTCGACCTCATCAACGGGATGGTGTCATCTTCCTCTTCGAATGTGTTATGGGATATCGCAACTTCGATAAAGGAACTGGCGCTATACTAGCGTAAGTTGGTAGTGAATTTTGCATTCATAGGTTGCTGCAATTGATATGGTGATGGTGTCGACTATCCAACCACACCTTTGCTGCTACTGACGGTGGATCCTCAACACCGACATGTGTTTGGGTATGGGGAGAGATTGAATGGGCTCCTCACACAGTCAGTGGCTCCGTATGCCTAACAGATTGCAGGATTGATGTGTGGGTAAAACAGAAGAAGTGTTCTGTGTCGTGTGGTTGTGATTTACAAAGAGGGTGATCATAGAAATATCATTGAGTTTCATTTCATCAAAATTGTCTTCAAAATCGCACTGGCAACTGAATTATTCAATAAACAGAATGCAGTCACCGGCACATAGATTTATTTGTAGCAATATCAAATTTTCTTTACTAAATGTATTCTGAAAAGGATTAAAAAATGTGGGAAGGCCGATTGTGAATTAAGATTTTAATTCCAAGTCTAAGCAGCAATATACCATAGGGTATATATGAAGCATGCTTAAAACTGAAGATTAAGCATTATAATGAGAGAAAATCAATGTCAGGAATTTTGACATATTCTTTCATGCTTAGATTCAGCAAAGGTTCATCACTTTCGGCATCTGCAAGCAAGGGAAATCAAATCGAATGAATGACTAGATGCATCAACGTCTAGTTTTTCTGTTAGTTATCTTGCAATCATAATAGTTTACCTATAAATATGAGTAATAAGTACAATATGTACTTGTATGTTAAGCAAGCTTTTTTGAAGCTTGCAATGACTAACAATGACTTGTAGCCATCATATGGGGGTGGGCAGTGAAGAGTGAATACAGAGCGCTTAGCGTGTCTTACGGGAGATGAGAGAGCTCCCATTGTTAAGTCTTGATGTATGAGGCGAAGTTTGTGTAAAGGCGGATTACATATTTATCACACAGCGATTACATCTTTATGGGATTCGAGGATGAACAGGATCTGTTTACTTGTGGGAATCGAAAAGGCAAAGATTGATGAACAGGATTTGTTTACATGTGAGGATCGCAAAAAGCATACTGTATTTATTGATGTGATGAATTTAATGACAGGATCTGTTTACATATGGGAAACGCAACAATTGAATGATATCTGATTTATCTTTGTGACATATCTTTCAAGACATATCATTACCTATTCAGTATTTTGTCAGCCACTATGTGTGGGACCCCGCTCGTCTGGGTTTGAGTGTTCAGGTTAGGGGTCGAAACACAACTAGACGAGTACCTGCTGATGACTGACGGACTGCAGTATTATGTTTTATATCCCTTAATCGGTAACTGAAGTAGTGGTCGATGTATTGCAATTCAAATGAAGAAATGTGGAATTACATGAAGTACTATAGACGGATGAAGAAACTGGCGATAACAAATTCAAGTGAAGAAATAGTATTTTCCATGTGTAGTCTTAGGTATAGTGTGTATAGTTTCATTGCTTTCGGTGTAGTAGAGTGTCATTGTAATTCTATTGTTTACCTCCATTATCCACTTTCCACTTATCCACTTTGTGTAGTGTCAGATATAGTTCACTTGTAATCAGTGTAGTAGCATCGTTGTATTTCCATATTTTACCTCCACTTTTCCAATTTTTATTCATCGGTTTCCTGTTGTTTTATAATATCCATTTTTTAATTTCCTTAACCTATGGTGACCATTGTCTTATTCTATTTCCACTATCAGCATCTGTAGTCGGTACAGTATATTAGAAGTCTGTTTTGAACGTGTATACGGCAGTGTTTGGAATCTATGGTATTAGTATATCAACAGCAAGAATGAGTAGTATTACAAGTCTTAAGATTTCCATTTTTACCAGATATTGGGCCAAAGCTGATCAATTTTAATTCGTTGCCACGAGAAAGCTACATTGAGTTCTTTTAAGAACTGATTAATCCAATGGTTACAGTAGCATTGCCTTTGTACACTTGCGGATTGGAGAACGCCATCAGTCCTCCTTAGGACTACTTTAACTAATAATTTAAATTAGTAAGCATTATATTCTATTATAAATGGCTACTGGGATGACTTTCATCATCGTATGAGAATTACTTGGATAGTATGTCTTCAGATGCAGGTGGTTTCACGACCCCGCTACTGGACCTCTGCTAGCTGGCGAAATGCCTAATTTGTCCCACATCTTAATAATTATCATACATAGTCACTTAGGCGCAAATGCCAATAGATAGCAGGAATTTGAAAGTCCAACCTCGGCAAATTCCTCGCTCTTTTCGAGGCTCTGGCAAATTTTCTCATGGTTTATATGGTACGAAAAGTGTTCAGCGTTAATGCGAAGGAGTGGATAGCGCCCTCTACTTTGGAAAACATTAGATTTTGTGGTAGCAATAGATGTCTTTGCTGTAAATCTTTGAATACCGAAAATTGCTACGAAAGTTTCAGTACAGGTAACCGGTTTATCTTTGATCAGCCAGGTGTTTTTACTTGTAAAAGTAGAAATGTTATTTATCTTATATCATGTAGCAGATGTGGAATGCAATATGTAGGACAGACAAAGCAACCGCTACATTGTAGATTAAATGGTCATCGTCATTCAGTATTAAAAGGTCACTTAAACACATATCTTAGCAATCACTTTAAGCAAGATCATCATTCTTGGACTGATGTTGAATTGCAAATTATTGATCATGTTGATGACAATATATACATATCACCGGAAGAGATAAACAGAGAGCTCAACCGCAAGGAAGACATGCATATCAAGATGCTCAATACCTTATACCCCTTGGGTTTGAATGATAGAGTTTTGGGAGGTGGATGTGTATCTCAGCAGTCCATATCCAATGATCAATTTTTTAGTTATCCGATTAGCAGACGAAAAAGGAGTCATGGAATAAGAAAATCGGGTAGAAAAAGCTCAGGTATTATGGAACTTGACAATACCTATCAAGAATTACAAGATTCTTTTGAGACGCGTAGGATGTCAAGGTTTTATCATCATCTAAAATCTCTCCCTAAAACTATGCTAAGAGCCATTCTAGGCAAGACAAGGGATGAGGCAAACATGATGACATTTGTACTAACAGCATATATTCAAAATAAACTTAACCTAGACTCGGAGAACAAAAATGTAAAAGAACGAGCAACCATTATCATCCCGTTCGAATCTCAGACAATAGACTCACTCAATCTCATGTCTATATTCTGCGATCACAGTGTGTGCAAGCTAATTCCAAGCACAATTCAAGAACGTTATCCACCGAAAATATTCTATAAATTAGATAAACCCACTGCATTGAAGTTTTGCAATTATGGGCGTTTTTTGAATAACCTAAAGTTTCAGGATGTGATGCACATCATGAACAATCCATGCTCATGTAGCAAGAGGCAATCTTTTGTTTACCCACATTATGGTCACGTAATAACGGGTGATCTGGATATTGTGGATGATGAAGACTTACGTCAACTCTTCAGTTTTGGTACCAAACACAGAATCCCCAAAAGCCTTAGTTGGAGTGCCACAACAACTCAAATTAGTAATTCATTAGATGAGCATATTACAAAAATAAGTAAGAAAGAGAAGCTTGAGGCTACTTTATTCTCAGCGTGGAAATCAAGAATCATGACACTGATTAAAGATCGAATATATCTTGCCAAGAAATCCTCGAATAGATTTCGCGCACACAGTAATCGACACAAGATTAATGTCAAAATGGGTAAAAATCTGAAAGAATTGCAGAATGACGTCATAATTACGCCAGTTGATAAAGCATCTAATAATTATGCCTTCATTTGCAAAAAGTTTTATCTCAAAATTCTCTTAGCCGAGTTGGGAATTGATATTTCCACGTCGAACATATCGGGTAATGATACCTATGGTCCAGAGCAAATTTTAGCGCAGAATGTAATTGAGCAACACACAACAATTATGAAAAGCGAGTTTAAACTATCTGTCTGTGAAAAAGACAGAAAATTACCAAAATTATATTGGATTCCAAAATTTCACAAAACTCCATGCAAATTTAGATTCATAGCAGGAGCACGACAATGCACATCGAAAAAGCTTTCCATCAAAGTAAATTCAGCCTTAAGTATTTTGCGTGACAATTTTCAGAGATATTGTATGGCAATTAAGAGAAACAGCGGTTTCGATTGCTTCTGGAGTATAAAGTCCACACAAGAATTTCTACATAGATTAAATTCGACACAAGTTCATTCATTGCAAGTTTTCGATTTTTCAACCTTATATACGAATCTTGATCAAAAATTGATTGAAGATCACATATTCGCTATTATGGATTTGGTGTTTAATTCCTCAAATAGAAAATTTATTTGCATTGGACATGATAAGTCCTTTTGCTCAATGAAAAAATATAGTGGTTATCACTGTTTTGATAAACAGAAGTTAAAAGAAGCCATACATTTCCTATTATCACAGACCTACGTCACATTCGGTAATTTAGTTTTCAGGCAGATTAAAGGCATTCCAATGGGAGGAAATTCTAGTCCACTCCTAGCTGACCTATTCCTCTTACACTGCGAATATGTTTTTATGCAAAATTTGATAAAAGCTAAGAAATATCATTTAGCACGCTTGTTATCACCTACATCAAGATACATAGACGATATATGTGTTGTCAATTATAAACACTTTAATTCGTTGATTCAAAGAATTTATCCACCTGACTTGTTGGCGGAGAGAAATGGTGATAACAATAAAGAGGTAGTTTACCTTGATGTGAAAATACAAATCTCACAGAACAGGTTGAGAACTTCAGTATATCACAAGGTAGATGACTTCTCTTTCTCTGTGGTGCAACTGACTTTTCCAGAGAGTATGATCCCATTACAGATGGCCCTTCATGTTTTCGCGTCGCAGGTAGTCAGATATTGTAGAATATGCTCGAAGTTACAAGACGCTGTACACAAAACTAACAAGACACTAAATATCATGAAATCTAGAGGTTATTCTCAGCATGACTTGATGAGTTACACAGAAAAGGCTCTCACAAGGCATAATGAATCGCTTCACAAATATGGTCTTTTCTCGGCTCGACAATTCACTTCACTCTGTGAATTTCAATGAGGCACGCGACCAACAAACGACTCACATTTTCCTTAATGCCTTGCTGCATAGGTGAATAAACGACTAACAATGACTTGTAGCCATCATATGGGGGTGGGCAGTGAAGAGTGAATACAGAGCGCTTAGCGTGTCTTACGGGAGATGAGAGAGCTCCCATTGTTAAGTCTTGATGTATGAGGCGAAGTTTGTGTAAAGGCGGATTACATATTTATCACACAGCGATTACATCTTTATGGGATTCGAGGATGAACAGGATCTGTTTACTTGTGGGAATCGAAAAGGCAAAGATTGATGAACAGGATTTGTTTACATGTGAGGATCGCAAAAAGCATACTGTATTTATTGATGTGATGAATTTAATGACAGGATCTGTTTACATATGGGAAACGCAACAATTGAATGATATCTGATTTATCTTTGTGACATATCTTTCAAGACATATCATTACCTATTCAGTATTTTGTCAGCCACTATGTGTGGGACCCCGCTCGTCTGGGTTTGAGTGTTCAGGTTAGGGGTCGAAACACAACTAGACGAGTACCTGCTGATGACTGACGGACTGCAGTATTATGTTTTATATCCCTTAATCGGTAACTGAAGTAGTGGTCGATGTATTGCAATTCAAATGAAGAAATGTGGAATTACATGAAGTACTATAGACGGATGAAGAAACTGGCGATAACAAATTCAAGTGAAGAAATAGTATTTTCCATGTGTAGTCTTAGGTATAGTGTGTATAGTTTCATTGCTTTCGGTGTAGTAGAGTGTCATTGTAATTCTATTGTTTACCTCCATTATCCACTTTCCACTTATCCACTTTGTGTAGTGTCAGATATAGTTCACTTGTAATCAGTGTAGTAGCATCGTTGTATTTCCATATTTTACCTCCACTTTTCCAATTTTTATTCATCGGTTTCCTGTTGTTTTATAATATCCATTTTTTAATTTCCTTAACCTATGGTGACCATTGTCTTATTCTATTTCCACTATCAGCATCTGTAGTCGGTACAGTATATTAGAAGTCTGTTTTGAACGTGTATACGGCAGTGTTTGGAATCTATGGTATTAGTATATCAACAGCAAGAATGAGTAGTATTACAAGTCTTAAGATTTCCATTTTTACCAGATATTGGGCCAAAGCTGATCAATTTTAATTCGTTGCCACGAGAAAGCTACATTGAGTTCTTTTAAGAACTGATTAATCCAATGGTTACAGTAGCATTGCCTTTGTACACTTGCGGATTGGAGAACGCCATCAGTCCTCCTTAGGACTACTTTAACTAATAATTTAAATTAGTAAGCATTATATTCTATTATAAATGGCTACTGGGATGACTTTCATCATCGTATGAGAATTGTTCAACAAATATTAAAACACATCAAGCTAATGTGAATATCTGATACGATTTTAATAGTTTATTGAGGTATATTCAAATTAAGAATGTACATGTATAGGATTGAAACTGAAAGAAAAATAAAAATTGAATCGCGTTTTTGTTTATAAGCTGGTGACACAGGCTTCTTTATATCAAAGTCACAAAGTCGCAACTTTCATCAAGAAAAGTCCAAATTTTAATATAAGTTTCTAACAGTATCGTGAGTACAACATATAACGACATATCAATGTGTGACTCAATATGGCAGCGCAAGAACTCACTGATAATGTAACTGTAAATGATGAGTTTATATTGATAAACAACTATTCCAACGACAATACTTGAACGAACAGCAAAACGATTCGCTCCGTAGCTATATTAGTTTGTTAAAATTTTGAACTTCATCGTATGGAATGCTCCCTCACATGCAGCGCGCATGACAGAAAGCAAACATTCTAATTCTTAACTGAGGGTGTCAAGTTGAGTTGGTTCAAGGATTATGAAGCTGATGTGATGAAGCATCAGCTCCTCGCTGAAGGAAGAGATCTTTCAAGAAAGAAATCGTCTCATTAATGCAACTCAAGCTTTGGACATATTCTAGAGGGGAGTTTATGAACCAGGAACGGCAGAAATTAATTTCACTTTTAGGGTCCTCACACTTAGTCACGGTCAAGCTGCGGTGGAGGGAGATCTCAACGTCAACAAGGAAGATATATTTGTAAACCAGCTAGATGAGTCGTTAGTTACTCAGCAATTTTTTTGACTTCTACCAAGATATTCTGACGAAGGATATCTCTAAAACCATGATTCGCATGGCAAGGAACGCAAATCGGCTATAGGAAATCGGAGCGAAGAGAAGAAGAAGCAACAGGATGACGAATCACGAAAAGAAAACGACACGCTACAATGTCTCAAGCGAAGGAGGAACAACGAAGGAGACTCAGACGTGAAGTGGAAGTATTAAATGCTGACATAGATCAACCTCGAAAATAGTGTGATTCTCGACTACAGGCCTCAAAAATGTATTTCTAATTGACTGACAAATTTTGCGAAAAAGGTCTGTTATGAAACTGGTAATCATCAATTTCAAAAATTATTTGACTTCTTAAGAATTATGGTGTGAGATAACAGATAGATAGAGGGAGAAACTAATTGTCTGAAAATCGAAGAAAGCTTTTCAGCATGCCTAACAGATTTCTCTCCACAAAATTTCCTGAAATTTAAAGACACAAAAAATTTTGATTCTTTTCTAAGAACTACAGTCCGTTTCATAAAAAGTGGATCATCCTAAAATTTGACTAAATAAAACATAAGTATGATACAGAAAGCATTTTTCATGTTATTTCATGTCCCTAATATATTTAAATGTCCTTATATAATCTGATAAGCTATGATACAGTAACGGTTCTTAAGAAGCTAATATTTTGTGGCCCTACCCTTATTGTCAATGACATTACCAATTCGTCTAGGCATTGATTCGATGATATCGTTGATTTTTGACTGATCTAACTTTCTCCACTCTCTTTTTAACAGTGACGTAAGTTGTGATACGCCATCTGTAGGTATCAGTGAACGACGAACGTTACGTTTTAGAATACTCCATACATTTTCTATGGGATTCAGATCAGGAGAACGAGCGGGCCAAGATAATGTCCTAAGCCCTAATTGAGACTTGCATAAGTTGACTCTACTACTCCTGTGACACGTAGCATTATCATCCATAAATAACCAAGTCGATGGATTTCGTCAGTGACAATGACTCATTGTCCATCTGAGACGTCTTTTTGTATGCTGATCTGATAATTCGATGTGAGAGGGCCTCTTACAGCTCTTGAAATTCGACTCAATAAGTCTTCTACGAATAGTGGACTTAGAAATAGACGAGTCTAGTGCAGCCATCTCAGTTAACGAGAGACTTGGATCAACTTTAACAAATCTCAAAATTTGGCGGTCTCTACGTTTGGATGTTTTGCGTGGACGGCCAGAGCCCTCTTTACGACAGAGTCGAAAATCATCATTATGCCATCGATGCACATTTGTGTAAGGGACATTTAGTCGCTTGTTTGTATCTCGCAAAGAAAACCCTAGTTCTAGCAAGGCTGACACTTTGCCTTTTGTGAATGCGATCTCGTTATTGTTCATTTGTGCTTTGTATTGTTTTCAACCGGTAAGAGATAGATTTCTAGCTGAAAGCAATCAGGAGTGCTGCCAACACCACCGCAACGAAGTCAGGAAAGTATGGAACATGAAGTTCAGTTAATCACATGTAGCAGCTACATTATCGTTGATGAATAATGGTGCTATACTGGCTCTGATTGACCGATTTTCTTTATTTTTGTTTTGCTTGATAGCTTTTGGCTTGTAGAACAACATATTACATAACAAAGGAAACAAATGTAATTTTATAAGAGTGAGGTGTGATTTTGTGTAACATTGCTAAATGAAGATCAAATTATCTACTACTTTTTTATCTATAACAGGAAAACAACTCAATATTCATGCTTGAAATTTCCGACAATGATATTAGTAAGCACAACTGACATATCTTCCAAATTTCAGAGAAATTCGTTCAAGTTTGGCGGAGTTAGACAAAGTTGAAGTTAAGGCGATGTTTAAGGGTGATCCATTTTTTATGAAACAATCTGTATTTAACCTGAAGATTGTGTTTAAAATGTCGTAGCAGGTTTTACTGCATGACTTGGGGAAAGATACTGGAGCTCCGTAACAGATCCTTATACAAACGTTTGTTAATAATCACGTTCGATATTTCATGGCTAGTTTTACTTTTTTTTTACTAGAGATTTATTGATTTGATATCAACCTCTTTTGACATCCATTTTTCTGCTCTTAAATAGAATTTGTTAAATGGCTACTTCATGGCTAGTTTTACCAAAGAACAATCGTGCACATCGTATACTCAAGTGAGTTTGCCCATCGGTCGGTACCAATATGATAATCAAAAAAAAAAAGGAAAAGAAGGTAATTTTCTCGACCGAAATTGTATTATAAAATTAAAGTACCCGACGTTTCTTCATAGACTTAGTCATGAGCAATGGAAATGAATCTACATTAACATGGTGTTGAGTGCAGGGCTGAGGCGCTGAATTTCACTCAGTACACTGAATCGTATACATCGTGTAGTGATTTGAGATCAACCTCTCTCGATATCCATTTTCTCCTCTTCAATAGAAGTTTGTTAATAATAACGTTTTTGTTATTGCATTTTACCTCCATTTCTCAATTAAGTGATAGATTGAATCTTAAATATACTTATTTCGTCAAAAACGCCTTTTGTTTTATATACCTTTTTAGACATAAGCCTATTCGCTTGCTGCTTGCTTATTACTTTTGTGCCCGTAAAACTGCGAATCTGTTGAAAACCGCAAGAAAACGAATTGTTTAATATAGTGCTACTTTTCAACGAAATAATGGCCAGTTGTCTGTCACGTACATTGACGCAAAGATGTGTATTTACATTAATTAAAGCAATGAATAAGATTATCATTTAGCGATTATACATACCAAAGATCACGAATATTTGATACGACTTTAATTTCAGTTACTTTTTAGAAAGCAATAATTTAGCCAATGATAATCGGGGCCAAGAGACGGGCTTGCCGTTGGGCTGATATTCTCGCCCAATCCAAATCTCAGATCTCAATTCCAACGATAAGCCTGTCAATAGATATTGAAATTTGGTCAAAAGTCAATGTCTTAGGCCCTCACAGTTCTGGGAAAATTGGCAAAGTGGATAGGTCCCTATTTTACCAAAATTGAACTGGTCACCCTGCCATAACCATCAGACTTGAAAATGAGCATGATCACACTGTCTATTCCCACCACTTATTTACGGTTGAGCGTCACTGCTCCCCCATACTAGGGGCTTGAACGGTGCTGACATTGTCAGACTTTAATCTGTAGCGTTGTGATCTTTTAGTCCGAATGCCCTTCCTGACGACTTGAAAATACACTTTCGGGGCTTGACCTCTGGACCGAAAGATCGCTAAACCAAGCACTTAGCCACTGTGCCACGGAGACCACTATAGTGGAGGGTGGTTATTCCCACCAATAAGCCTGATTATTATGTCTCTCTTTGTGACATGCATGTAGCCATATTTTGAATATTACAATATCATAATCTCTTGATGAAACCGATTGGGGAAATAATGAATTTGAATTGAAGGTTTAATTCAGCAGCTTTAGTGCTAATTCATTTTTTATCTTAATTGCATCAGAGAACTAAATGCTGCTTAATGACAGCGAAAATCTTTTTTCATATTATTGTAAGTGACTGAATTGATTTTAAAGAAGCTTTTCATGCAGGTGCAACGTTTATTTTTTATCAATTTTTATTTGACAAATGGGGAAACCTCCGTGGCGAACCTCCGTGGGAAACCTGTCTCAACCGGACCATCGCAATTTTAAGGGAGAGAGAGAGCAATATTGAAATAAAAAAGCACTTGATGAATGAGGAGGTTGTGACACTGGGTTTCGGATTATGTTTCATGAAGCAGTTAAGTTCGCGATTTAAAGCTGCCGGGACAATGAGTTCCATTGATGAATTGTTCTAGGGAGATAACTATCCTTAGAGTGTTCTAGGGAGTTTTCAGAATGCATTGCATTTTATGATGACAGAACAAAGATTTGGTTATTTGCAGAGAATTAATTAGTAATAGCATGTAGGGCCTAGAGATTAATAGAACCGCATAGACGAACTGATGGTTGCTTTCTGGAATAGATGAATTACGGAGTTCAGTGGGATATCCCCAAATTTTCCTTTATAATTGCTAAAAATAACTTATGAAAGTGAAAGGGAAAATCGCCATTGGGGTCAATTTCAGCTTGCCCTGCTTGTTCAATAATATTGTTGGTTTCATAGATAAATGGGATTAGTGTGCGTTTCCAGACTCACACCAATTTTTTTTTTTTGAGTTTCCAACTTCATTGTTATACAAGTTGATGCATTTTCGCACGGTGTAAGTGAAATTCATTATTTTATTGACCTTCAAATAGGTGCACTTATTCAGCCAGTGTGTAACAAGAGATATTGCATAGCACAAAATTATCTATATTTTCAGAGATTCGATGGGACTGGGTAAAACACTTCAATGCATCGCTTTGATATGGACATTACTGAAACAAGGAGTGTATGGAGGAAAGTCCGTAGTGAAACGATGTCTGATCGTCACACCGGGTAGTCTAGTGAAGGTTAGTAAGAATTCTTTCAACATGAATTGAATGATCATCGTTGTTTGTGTGAAGTGGGAGCCTCTTTTCTAGAATTGGTCACGAGAATTCTCAAAATGGCTTGGCGATCACCGCTTGTCAGTTTATTATGGAGGAGTTGACACCAGAGTTGAGGATTATGCAAAATTTCCGACACAACCAGTTCTTGTTCTTTCGTATGAGATGTTTCTGCGTCATTCCGAGATCTTATCTGGTTTGTCTTTCGACTTGCTCATTTGTGACGAAGGGCATCGCTTAAAGAATTTGGACTCCAAGACAACTTCGGTATGTATTTGAATGCGTGTTCTCATGTATCATTTATCTCAAATATTTCATTTTATGTTCTTCAGGTTCTACACGCACTCGCAACACGTAGGAGAGTGATTCTCACGGGAACACCGCTTCAGAATGACTTGGAAGAACTTTACTCTCTCGCAGAGTTCAGTAATCCCGGAATCCTAGGTAGCTGCTTATCGATAATAGTACAAGTGCAAATTATCCCCGAGTTGATCCGCATGAGTCATGCCTCCCATTTCTGGCACCCCATGACAGCGATTTTTGCTTATGTACACATTTTCGCTACACTGTTGGCGTTTTTCCGTAATCCCCTGCGAATAGCGCGGAACCATAGGCAGATTCAGACTTGATGTCGAATGTACAAAAACGTTAACCGCTTCTCGTCTTCAAGCTTTTGATTGAGTCTAGAGGAGTTCATTCCGTTGTGTTGAAATATTCCAAAATTTCCTGTGCTTGAATGACCTGTGGATCAAGCTTCGGCCGTGATTAGACCATGTTCCGTGAAAATTTCTCAAACGGACTTCGGATGCGAAGCGTCAAATTCTGCATCGCATTGGCTATTGAAAAATCTTACTCCCTATTAGTCCGGCAGCCAGAGCGAGTTTCTGCAGGGAACGAGGCCAAAAGTGAGACTTCCACAGAATGATATACACCCTATGCCTACTACGAATCGGCACGTCTGCCGAGTTCTAGTGAGTTCCTCTTCTTATCAGACACGATCAAAGAAAAACATATGTAAATCCAATGAGACGCAGATTGCAGCTTTTGGCTAAAATGAAATTTTGTATGTTTTCTCTGATTAAACGAAAAGTACTAAGCCTAGAGTCAAAATTTTTGGCATGGAATGTCTTCAGGTCATTTCCTATGATGTGCATGTGCTTTTATCATGCATCTAATCGGCATTGTATGTGAGAATGTGGTTGAATGTGGATAAAATTGCTCAAAATGGTTGTGTTTGCCGACATTAAGAGGCTGGCCAAATCTAAATGCGTTTCACTATATAGACAGGCGTGCATGAAAATGAAAGAAAATTATCTGAAGACATTCCATGCCAAAAATTGTGACTCTAGGCTTAGTACTTTTCGTTTAATCAGAGAAAACATACAAAATTTTATTTTAGCCAAAAGCTGCAATCTGCGTCTCATTGGATTTACATATGTTTTTCTTTGATCTTGTCTGATAAGAAGAGGAACTCACTAGAACTCGGCAGACGTGCCGATTCGTAGTAGGCATAGGGTGTACATCATTCTGTGAAAGTCTCACTTTCGGCCTCGTTCCCTGCAGAAACTCGTTCCGGCTGACGGACTATATGCCGGAGATCGCGTTTTTGAGCTTGAAGATGCCCGTGTGACTGCCCACCATGGTTGTGAAACGTCTTGATCAGCCTTCCTGTAGCACTATCCACGTCGACTAGCTTCTCCGCCTTAGCCTTGATACTTGATCGAGCGACGATGTCATTTTTGAATTAAGCGGTAGTTTTAGACTCGTTGCTATTATCCTCTCAGAAGTTAGGTTATCGAAAATTGAAGACCCTGAATTAGCCGATCATGGCCACCGATACCTGCCAAATTTTCACTTATGTCTATGATACGAACCTAGCTCAATCACACCGCATTCCTCTTCTATCAACATCCAAGCACATCGTGCTGTTATTGTCTCTGTCTCTCCCATCATTACTGATTGTCTGCTTGCTGAGATAGCGTCAGTCCTTCGCAATCCTGCTGAATCTTCCACTGTGGATGCCGAGCTACAAGTGCAGTTCGTCCACAATTGAATATTGCAGAAATTGTAAGAGCGTCAAATCATCAGCATATGCGATGGTTTCAGAGTTATATCAAGCGTACTTTGTGTCATCCGTTGCCATAGAAAATAATTTAAGACCACGGGCTTCAAATATAATCACTTATCTTTCAAAGAAATTCCAAGCTTGATAACACGCATCCAAAACGAATTTCCATACCATTCTATCAAGGGCATCGGACAGATCATTAGCAAGAACACGTGCATTAGCTGTATATGCAATAGTAATTACAACATCCTGTCGTACATCAATGTCAGTATAAAGATATAGTAGCAAATGTAAAACTAACTTTATTATAGACATTTTAGCAATGAAATATATGAATCAAAAGCTGATGTTATCTCTTTTGAAGAAACAATTATCTATGAAATCAGGCTCATGAAATAAATTTCACCCAAAAATGGATCAATGTTTTAGATGCATGTTATGTTCGAAATCTTCTTCTATCTTAGTCCGACAACAAACCCGCATGTTTCATGTTAAACATTTTGCATTGAAGCGGTCATGTTAACCTGGGGAAGCGAAAACGTTTTGCAAGTATGGCTCGAGGAACTAAATCCAACATAAAAATTACGATGCGGCTAATAAAATTGTTACAATTGACACCGCTGAGACGATGGCTCACAAAAATGTGCTGCTAATAGAACAGCCATTGAGAGAGAATGCAGTTTTTCTGCAGTCACTGCCTCTCGAACTGGAGATCTCTGTCGTGTGATATGCAAGCAGTGTTTCCATGCAATGCGACTTTTACTGAGTCAGTTAATGACCCAACTGATAGATTGATTATGGCAAGGCTATGAGTTCCTCCTAGACAGAAAGGGTTGGTGTCAAGAAGGACATCCGGCCGAATAGATTGCTATAAAGTTATTTTGGTTTCGAATTATAATAAGGGCAAGGTACAGTCCAGTATTCCCAATGGGCTTCTTCATCTGCCTAGGGTAAAAGGAAGGATAGGAGAGGCTGTACATACCATAGTTCCCGCGATCATGGAATGTCCTGGAATCGTCGCAGTTCTTCATTCTGGAACATAGTTATTCTCTGTTAACTACCTGACGTATTTCAGTGTGCTGTAATTTCATAGGAAAATCGCTTTTCATATTGGGTGTAAGTAAATCGCTACTTCTACTCAGTAGGTATATGTCACATTGCAACAGTTAAGGGATTAACTCCGAATTTAAGGTGAATGACTCCGAATCAATTAGACTGCGATGATTATCCATCCCCAGTTGCACGCCCTGTGTCTACTGTTAAGGTTGAAGATAACTGACACTGCCTTGAAAAGTCGTAGATGCTGGACCCAGGTGCTTCAGGCATCGGGCTTTTCAGGCATTACTTGAAAAATTAAGCGGCACCTTCTGATAGTGGCAACTGAGCTTATTGGTTCCAATTTACAAAGGCAAGGAGGACATTGGTTCAAAATCAGATGGAACAAAAATACACTTCGACCATGTAATGAAGATTTGGAAGAGAGGATCCGTAATGTCGTTGAAATAAACGAAGTGCAGTACGACTTAATGCGTGGTAAAGACCACAAACGCAGTTCTTCTTCGGCAGTTCGAATTCCTTACCGATCCTATTAATGTCAGCCCCAAATTTGCTCTTCTTTTAAGAAAATTTACAGACTTTCTGATGTCCTCGGCATGTTTTGTTCTTCTGTTTTGAAACCATCTATATGGCAAAGCATTTCGGAAAAGTTGGCTTTTATTTGAATTGAATAAGTTCTTGCCTCCTGAAGGGATGGATGCTTATTTCTTGTTCAATTCTCGGTTATGATTCGAATTTAGTCCAGTTTCTCATTTATCTTTTAAAGTCCTTGTTGGCACCTGACAGGACAGATAAGCAACTTTTGTCTCAGTGTGTGCATTTAATTTGCTGGATGACTAATTAATGAATTGCATGTACGAGATTGATGGATCGATATAATGTACGAATCTAACTAATCATGCAGCATGCTTCGACATTTTCAATGCTTTTTCTATGTGTCTGTATTACTGTATTGGTTAATCTGTATTGATGTACAGGTGTTCATCTGACAAATTGACTGTAAGTGGAAGATCATGATTAGTACCATAAACATATTCGTGAATTGTATGTAAATTATTCTCCTGAAATAGGAGCAACACTTTAGATTAGAAATAATATCGGACTCAACAATTTAAAAGTAATCATTGTTCTTTTCAGGTACAGTGACATCATTTCGTCGTGTATATGCAGACGCTATTTTGGCTGGGAGGCAACCTGATGCGAACAAAAGTGACCAGACACTTGGAGAGTATCGGGCACGTGAACTTGCAAGAATTACCAACTCCTTCGTTCTGAGAAGAACCCAAGAAGTGAACACGAAATATCTTCCACCTAAAGGTACTAGTACATTAATTATTTCATCTGGGTTTTGGAAATGTATCTTGATGATGCCAAGTAGGTTTAGAAGAACCATGTAAGTGAACATATAGATAGTATCATTCATGTGCTTGAATTAACAATTACACATAAACATGATTTCTGTCTACTGTTGTCTTCATTTGTTCGAACTTACTGTTCTACAAATGATGATTCAAAAGTTAGATTCCAAATTTTTTTGAAAACTTTCACCGAACATTTTTACTTCGTTTTCTAGCCTTTCTACCAGATAAATGATTATATTTTTCCTCAAAAATGAATTTTAACTTAATCACACCTTAAAGACTTCATATTATGATGACATTCATTTTCTCAATGCGTTAGGATTTGCATACTTGTGATTTCTTCAAATAGTATTTAAGGATTTGACAAACGAATCACATCAATCACTCATTTACTCACATATACGTACATTCGAGTGTGCTTTTCCGTAATATACAGCTGTAGATCACTCACTCACTCCACGGTTTTCCGTCTTCTTTTCCTCGTGTTGCAAGGGTTGGACGTCCGCAAATGTCGATTTGGCTTGATGGCATTTCTCCACACCGTCCGATCCGAGGGGTCGACGGAGGATAGATTCCATTTTCGAAGATCTTCTTTGATGTTGTCAAGCCAACGTTTCTTTGGTCGGCCTCGTGGATTCTTTCCTGAGAGTTCGATGGTCTGAACTTTCTTAGGCCAGTCGGCTTCATCCATGCGTTGTACATGTCCATACCAACGTAGCCTTCTCCAGCGCACACTATCTTCAAGTCGATGAATACCAAGCCTAGACCTTAGCTGATCCATAGGAACTCGATCAGATAGGCGCTTGGAGCAGATCCACCGCACCATTGCGTTGTCATTACGGCACAATCGGTTTTGCTCCTCGATGTTGACTGGCCATGTCTCGGTTGCATACAACAGAACACTTCTCACACACATGGAGTAGACATGACCTCGGCTGCTGAAGGGGATGTCTCTGTTCGTAAGTATGGGAATGAGCTCACGAAAGTTCTTCCATGCCAGCTGAATTCTCAGTCCAGCAGCCTCACTGCAGCCACCTGATTGTCCTAACATATCACCCAGGTAACAAAATGCAGGCACAACTTCATAATCAGCATCACCAATACGAAGCTTACTAGCGGTCGGTTTAGGAGCTTGTGCAGCAACACCACGGCACTTTTTACAAGAAAAGCTAGGATCTGTCTTCAAAGAACCTTTAACTCCAGAGCATTTATGATGTATCCATCTCTTGCATCGTGCGCAGTAGATTGAATTACTACCAACCCCACGATGGCATACACCACATGGAAATTTGCTCGATTCTTTCAGCACTCGGTTTTCGGAACTCGTGCTATGCAGGATCTTCGATTTCTTTACGTTGACACGTAGCCCATGCGACTCTAGACCACCTTTCCAGTGGGCAACTTTCTGTTCTAGCTCAGCCAGATTGTCGGCAGCAATGACCAGGTCATCCGCGTAGAGCATTTCCCAGGGGCATCCTGTACGAAAATCACGTGAGAGCGCCTCCATAACAATAACAAATAACAAAGGGCTCGAAACGTTAGATAATTGTTGAATTAGCACATTTTATTACTATGCACTTTACATGTAGTGTGTATATGTGTATGTGTACATTGTAAATGTATAATTAACTCCACAATTTAGGCTTGCTCCAGTTGTGATATACACTCCTGACACTATAGGAATGACAAGTGCATGTGTAATGTATGTATCCTATCCAATGTAATGCGTGATGTTGTTCTCCCCAAAACTGGAAGGAATTTTCTCGAGGGGGTCAAACTTCTCGTTCGTAGTGTTCATCTGTTTTGCGGCTGTCCCAAAGACACACGATACAAATGAATTTTATAAGACCGGTTGCATTCCCATGTGGAACCCCATCATTTTGAAGTCACCAGAAACTTCCCATTTATCCATGATGGAACAAATGCTTGACGTCTGAGTAACTCTCTTTCAATTTATCAGAGCAGTGAAATAATGTCTGGTCAGCTGACAGTGGCCATTTTGACCCACTTGGACTCAGAATGCGCCGGGACCACCGCCATACGTTTCAGTTTGGTCGACTACACCTCTTGGAAAGGGATTTTACATTTGTGCCTTCTTTTTTTTTGTCCACCAAGAACTAGTCGAATGCATTTATTTTTTACAAACAATTGCTGTTCATCTATTTATGTAGAATTGCTAAAATCATTTGTGCACCAGGTCACAGTGCAGTGTGTCAACGAGTCAACACGCACTTTCTCTTGAGAAGGCTAAATTCATCGGAGCTTCTGAAATCTCCTGACTAGCAGAGGATGGATTAGATTCCTTCCTTCTTTAGATAGAAGTTTGATTTCCTTTTTTTGTTGACCGGTAAGCTTCAACTATTTTCCCGTGCTTCTACAACTCCACCAAATACATGTAATAGGTTGTTTTTTTATAATCAGAGTAAATACAATATACAGATATGCTTTTCTATCTTAAACCGTAAACCGGGATGGTATTGGGAGCCTGTAGGTCTAAGTGCAAGCGTTACTATCAATAGAAGAGCGAAAATTTGGCACAGTCATTATTCAGGCTAAAATGAGTTCGAATCTTGCTACTTCGCTTAAGCTGTAACTCCGAATAAGCGGGAAAGAAATCTCGCTCCAAACCGTCCCGCTTATTCGGAATGCACTTGTTTTTGTTAGGTGAGCCGACAGCGTCGTTGTTGTTGAATTACACTCATAATCTACTTATGTAGCGCTTCACACCTACACTAGGGAAGTAGACTCTATAAATGCTCTGAATCATGCACTTACGTCAAGTTCAAATTAAGTCAATTATTTGTCCAGTTGCAGCAATGTTGACAGTGACTCGTCACTCGAAACATCAAAATAAAATTGTAGTGCACGAATGAAACTGATGTAAAGCCTTTCTGCGTCCAAGATGTTGAATGTTGCCTTTTAGTTGAGTCAGTCATTTTCTGTCGACCCTCAGACCTCCAACTTAATCTCTACCATGAGGCTCTGCACTCCAAGACAGTGACGAAGTATCTTCAAGATGCTCTTGGTGGTGTCCAAGTAAATTCAGCTGATCATCTAGCTTGCATAACGGTATTGAAGAAGTTGTGTAATGACCCGAGTCTTCTGTGGCAGAACTCCGAAGCTATAGACACCAGTGTGAGTTCATGGAAGTCTCTTCACGATGGAGTTATATTGCTTTGATTACTATTGTACCTTTCAGGAGTCTTCAATGCATAATTTCACCAGGGAGTTATCAGCACATTTTCCTAATAATTACGATCCTGATTCATTTAAATTGATACATTCTGGAAAATTGTGGGTAGTTGGACAGATGCTGGTAGCTCTAATGGGAACTTCAACAACAGACAAGATTGTCCTTGTTTCCAATTATACACAGGTTCGTGGAAATATCAAACGTCTTTAATAATTTGGAATTTATATTTTTCTCTTATTTCAGACATTAAATGTTCTACAGAAACTTTGCTCTTTCTTGGAGCTAAGTTGTCTCCGTTTAGATGGGAAAACACCTACGCAGCAACGACAGAAGGTCGTAGAACACTTCAATACTCGAAATCATCCTGATAGTAAGTTAGCTTATTCATTGAGCAGATTTAGATACAAGTGTTCGGTTTAGAGCGACACCTGATTCTCAGCGATCCCAGACATTCGTAAAATTCAGGAAAAATTCTGTAGAAAGAGTTTTCCAGAACTGCATGAATCTGGCAGGGGCGAAGAATAGGCTAGTCCTAGATTCTGGAATATTTGATGCATAGACCGCAACAGCATAGACGAAGCTTGTTTTATATCATTCGAAGGAAAGTGTTTTTGGCTGCTCAAGATCATTAGTTCTTTGTTCTCAAAACTTTCGGACAAATAATGAAGAGGATATGCGATAAATGCAAGGTCACGAATATGCCGTTCAGAGACCTTCAGCCTAATAGTCATCTTATGGTGCCTTGTGAGATACTTAAATAACTTTAAAAGAATATATTAAATTTCTTCTGTTTTTTTATACAACGAAGTTTTTATCCCAGGTTATGACATGATTAATAAGTGCCATTACATAAATGAATTATTTCAGCTTAGTTAGAGCAGGTTAGAACATCGGCTTTCAATGTTGGCTATTTCCCCAGAATACAGCTTTTGAATCAAAGTCTGAGGGAAGACGACAAGCCTGTACACCAGATGTGTCCCTCAGCAGAAGATTAAAGGCAATGACGAAGAAAAGTGGGGATGATAATGCAATTATAGCTACATAAGTAGGCGAACACAGAGACAGTGAAAATAAGAAGGTTAAGTGAATAGACAGATGTTGGGATGCAATATTTACAATGACTAAGCATGAACTACGATATAATTCGTAGAAGTAGAAATGGAATTAGCGAAAAATGACAATATGCTAATGCAGTGATGATTATGAAAAGTGGAAAATGTTTCATTTTAATGAAATTTTATAAAATTGCTGATGGGTCATTCCACCACGATTCATACAATGGCATGTGGCACTTCGATGTCGCTCAGTTTCGGATATATGTTTACTATGCAATATAGAACACCAAATCTGAAATGTTAGTTTCCAATTTCGAATTAACTTCTACTGCTGCATTAGCTTGTGATGAAGGTCAATGCTTAAGTGAATTTCAATGGGTACCTGGCATGTACATGTAGAACAGAGCTACATGGCTCCAGGGATAGTAAGAAAGCAGGGTCCGCGGAAGTGTCTTAAAAAATGAGCTAATCTCCCATCCCAACTCTACATATCCTTGCTGCCAGCAATGCCTATGATGATTGTGCTGCTGTACATTAGCATGGTTCACATATGTGATCTCAAGCGGCAATACAGAAAGCTTGGCGTTTGGAAAGTCGTGATTTTTCAAAAAATGCCGAAAGCGACTTTTCAAGACAATCTAGTTTTTTCTTTATGTCATTTTTGACTCCATATTGATGCTGAAACTAAGAAGCATGCCCGATTACTTGTTAGAAGAAATTGTATCAGGTGACCGATGGTTGAAGTGGCATAAACTAGCAAATTTTGAATCTACACGTTTTTAATAAATGATGTCGTTATTACATAAGTACGAGGGCTGTTCAACAAGTTCGTGCCAAAGCTAATTCAGTCAATACGAAAGAAACATCAATCTATGATTGATGAGCAGTGAATAGTGATGTTCTGTTTTTCAACTTGTAACGGTTCTCACTTACAATCGTGGACACAAATGGTCTATGAGGAGGAACTACAATCGCTTCAAGGAGGCTCAACAGTCAGTCGAAGACGGAGAGGGCCGCCCATCCATGTTCCAGAATAATTCCTACCTCATCCTCCTTGTAGTCCGCATTAATCACCACGTGACTTCCCTCAAATCACACGACAGTTGAAAGGAAGGCGATTCAAAGATGTCATCGAGTTGAAGCAAGCCTTTGAGAAGGCTCTCGCGGAAACGTCAGCGAATTTCGTCAAGGGAGCTTTTGGTGCAAGGTTGGACCTTGGGTTTTGGGTCCACCTTGGGTAGGTGATACAAAACTTGGGTTTTCTATTAATGCTGCGTATATGAAAATTAAGTCATAAAATTCATTTTTTTTAATTTGAATCCTAGGATAACTACATGACAAGAGCATGAAGCTCTGCTTTTTTAACAAAACCCCACTCAATTCACAGAATATTTCAAATAAGAAATACTTGTGGTTGTTAGCTATTTCATCATGGGGAAGACAACACCGCGCGTTGAAAGTTCGTACTTATGTTGTGACTAAACAAAAACGATGGCAATCTTCGCCGACATGGCGACGTACCAAATTACGACATCAGTCAGATTCATGTAGATCAAAGTGTGATTCATTTGAACACAAGACAACTTTCCATTCGTCAGGAGACTCAGATAAACCAACAGTTGTGAGACCATTGTATTGTATAGTAGACCAGTAAGTCAATAGTTGAAAACGTTAAGTTGTTGTGTTGTAGCAAAGTATTCCCTTTGATAGATGCTTTACATGAAACAGCTGCATTACTGTCATGTTGTAATAATGTAAATAACTTACGATTCACTCTGTATCGCTGGATATTTCCCGAGGGAGACCCACGAATCATTTTCTAATGGACCCTAGTAGATTATATTTTTTCGACAGATTTTCGATCTTTTTAAAAATTTTCTCGATAGCAAATATTTTCCACCGGTATCAATGCTGCCTTGCAACTGAATGGTAAACATCATAGTCAAGAATCTCATATATAGGCTACCCTCCTTTTTGAATCGTAGACCTACTGAGAAACTCTCATATGTGTCTCATCATATTTCAGATCGTTGCATATTTAGGGTAGCACAATTGTTAAATCACCTATGGATAAAATAGTTCAGCTTTTCATTTATAAATGGAAAATATAAATAGATATATATAGCACGACTTCGACCGACTCAATTTCATGTAATTTGTAGTTTAGTTTCTAATTATTTCAAATATTCACTTTAGCAAATTGAAATTAAAAAGTGAAGGATTCCCAATGAGTAGAGAGCAGTTTTAAGTGTCAATATGAATATCCCATTTCCATCATTGACTAAGTTGAACTACTATTAGAATTGTATTTAATTGTAACCACTTAATTCGATTAAACCAATAATTTTCTCAAGTCCCAAAAAACCGATTCAACTGACCTCAAAAGGGCATACCGGTAGGATTTTAACCCTATGTCGACGTTCATAAAGACCAGCCGATGTAAAATTGCCATCAATAATGTAATATGTCGAAGACATTGCTGCAATCAAATTAAGTGTAGATTGTTACAAGCTCCTCACTGAGAGGTTGTATTAAAAAGACGTAGAATCGAGAGAGTCTAATGAAGAAAATATGTTATGCATGAAAACGAAAACAATAATCGAGAATTTTACTCTGATTCATCAAAACAAATAAAAAATTGAATTAAACTATTTCACTGTTGAAAACAAAACATTTCCGCTTTCGTTGATCCCCTTTGGTTCATAAATCATCATGCGAATGTAAGCAATTCACTCCTGTTTATCAGAAGACATTAAACAAGATCAATTTCTACATCTTTCATAACACTGTAAGCTATACAACAGTAACCCAGAGTTATCTCGTTCATAAAAAGAGAAGCTTGAGGGATTCTCCCCGACCTCCCAAAATAAATGCAAAATTGAATACTACTTCATACATTTGGAGGTTATAAAAATGCATGCGATTACACTTCATTCTTCTACAAGTGACAATTTAATTTCATTTTTATTTCATATTTCTATGAAGACTAAGTTATTGCTATTGGGATTGCATATAACCATTTTACTGAGATTATTAAATGGCTGATTTAGAGTACCATTGAAAAAATCAAAACGGAGCGGAACGGCTTTCCATAAAACTTTTGTTAAAGAATATGAATTTTTCTTTACTGATACCCGGGATCTGGATAGCGTAGAGATGTAATCAATGAAAGGAATTTAAATAATAAAGATAAAATGTTTCTGTTGCCTCATTGTATGTGGAAGTTTTCATAAGTTTTGCACTGATTGTAGCATCATATTCCTGAGATTTCATTTGACAGGAGTTTTACTGCTAAGTTCAAAAGCTGGTGGAACTGGATTGAATCTCGTTGGCGGTGCACATCTCTTGCTGTTTGATGTCGACTGGAACCCAGCACATGAAATCCAAGCAATGGCACGCGTATGGAGGGACGGTCAAAAGAGAACCGTGCGTATCTACAGGCTTCTAACTACCGGAACGATCGAAGAGAAGATCTATCAAAGGCAGATTTCAAAACAAGGGCTAAGTGGTCAGGTTGTAGACAGTAGAGCATGTGGTTTCACTTTTTCGGTAGAGGAATTGAAGGTGAATTTTCTGTGAATTTTGTGAAAACCAATGAAATTTATAATATAACATAATTTGTGCTGCTTTCAGGATTTATTTCGCCTTCATGAAGAAACAGTTAGTTTGACCCATGACCTTCTGAAGTGCTCGTGCCATAATCTGGAAGTTAATGGAGAAAGGGACGAAATAATTGAATCTGAATTTCGGCCTGGTCAATTGGTCGTCGAAAAGGTAATTATCAAGCCAAATACTAACACGCGCACATTATCTAGTTTGCCTTATTGTAGGTTTAGTTGGTTGAGAATAACTATTTATGTTCGTTCCTCCGCAGCTTGACAAACGTGAACCCTTTGCTTGCACACTAATTTAGTTCAGATGTGGTTTCTTCCAACTTCTTGCTGCACTATCACATGGAACATGCTAGCAAATCTGAATTTGAATGGCATGTACACTTCACTTGAATGGCATGTACACTTCACAGTATGACTCAGATTACTTGCAATACTTAGATATTTTAAGTTTCATTACAAAAGTCATTACTCATTACAGAAGATATGGACGGTACGAACCTATAGGTCGGCTTTTCAACGTCCCTGCTCCCCCACTGGTGACTTTGGCGGTGCTATCTGGAGCGCTGTGATATTTCAATTCCGGATGCCCTTCCTGCTGACTTTCGAGATTCGACCTCAACGCAAATCAACGATGTGTCTTTTGACAGTAAGCGACTGCTTGTCACAATGTTGTCGAACTCGGGGTCGTCTGTGAAGTCCCAATTCAAAGCACACATGTACAGCATATAGATCAAATTTGCGATTCCCGCCAGGTTTTCGCCGGTGTGTTTAAGTGGACCAGTTTGCCAAACTACTCTCTAATAGCTGGTTACGGCGCCATAATATGGCACGTGAAGACCAGTTTTGGCGAAAACAATAAATGATATGTCTTTGCTTTTTAGTTATCGGCTTGATAAACTCGTCGTTTTAAGCACACCGGCGAACGCCTGTGGGGTTCATGAGTTGGTGATGTCTCTGGAGGTAGAAGGATGCAAACCAAGGAGTCGGCTGAAGAAGTGGTGGTGCGTCAACGTGTGAGCCGACTTCATGACATCGAACTTTGGGCGTATCGACGTTCAATATCGGAATGCATGGAGACCCGCCATTAGACCGAACCGACGTCTGGACAGGACAACTCTAGTAACACGGGAGCAGTGATTGAGAGTGTCTCACTTAAGCGATATTATGTCAAGTGTACATTGAAGGAATCGATTTCCAACGGTCTGCATCAGACAAGGCAATTCTCACTGCGGCGGCGGTGAAGATATGACGATGTGTGCATGGAAAGGGCATGTATATTTCATCATCTCCCTGACCTTTGATTTCTTCGAGATGATAATTGAAAAACATGATCGTGCATATTCACAGTCAGCCTAAATGTGTTAGTTTTTCTACTTTTCATCATCTAAGGGAATGCCGCTTTATGTGGAACTCATTGTTTGACCCTGTTTTGTTAAGTGCAATTCAATATCTCACTGGAGAATTAAAGAAATTAGGTGAGATGAATAGTGATACCGGAATCACGTCTCAACGATGACCTCTGTGAAAAGAGCTTCGTGCTAAAGTGTGCTGCCCTCAGCGTGCATACAATTGGATACCATGACAGCTCTGGTGGAACATGAATTGCATGGATTGGGTGAATTTTCCAATGCTGGCAGAATTGTTTTGAGTACTAGTCTCACAGGTCACATCAGTCGGAAGGGCTCCGAAATTTTTAGCCGAGCCGCCCGTCGTTCAAGGTTAAAAAATTAAAGGAAATTTTTCATTGACTAGATATAAACATAGCAATCAAAATGCGCGTTGCTGTATTCTGTCGATTTTGACTTCATGCCATTATTCAAAAACTCGGCTGAATATCAAATTGGCAATTTTTTGGGGGACTAAAATGATAAAATTAAGGTTAATTGATAAAAATATGCTTGAGAAATTGAATGTTAGTTGAACAACAAATTTGAATGCCGATAAAAATCACATTCACAAAAATGCCCAATGTTCAACTAACTTTCTATGCCTTCTCAGATAGCCCTTTTTAATAGTAGCTTCGACTATTTTTCAAATAGTGCGGAACTTGAAAACTAAGTGCTGAAAGTTCACAATAGGAATGTTAAAACTAATTTGAATTAATCTGATCTGACATAGTGGCAAATACAACTTGTAACATTTTTTCCTTTTGTCAATCCATTATCATTATTTTAAAGGAAAACAAGTGGCAAAGAATTATTTGCCGCCATAACAAAAAAAGTAGCAAAATATCCATTATTTTGGAGTGAGACCCCTGTATCTGTTTACCTAAGAAATATCCTGAATCTTACCAAAGAGGTAAAATGCAGTTCTCTTTAAGCAGCATTATTCAGAAGTTTTCTATTAAGATAGAATTATAAGCCAAGCTACTGATGATAGTCTTTTATTATAAAAATGTTCACTGATAAGATGCCCTGTTCAGTAAAAAAATGATGATAGGGCATTTCCACGCGTGACGGAATCACTTTTGAACACCTATTTTTGGATCATTTTTAATTTTTTCGGCAAAACATTGATCATTCGTTTAAATTATGGTCCTTTTTTCCTCAGAGCATGACTGAAGAATTCTACTGTGGTATTCAGATGTCAAAAAAGGATTTAGATTTTTTTAGAGGCATGTTTCAAAATCATGAATTCTTCGTGACGGAATCACGCAGAGAATTTTTCAATTTTTAATTTACGTGAACCGATGCAAAAGTCTGCGAATCCAGAGGTCCAATTCGCATATGCTCTCAGTATGTTTGATGGTTGGGCATGTATATATGGATGGATGAATATTTAGTTCAGATGTTGTTTATTCTCTTAGTATGGTCTGTGTTAGTCAAAGATGTCATCGTGACGGAATCACTCTCCGATTTGCTCCTACAAATTCAGATCATTTCTTCCATGCCATTCAGAATTTTCAATGTATTTCATCCAACCATGAAAACTTGTCATATTTACAGCCTGAGCCGCCACGGAAGTCAACATTCTTAGACTTATTTGCACCCTATACAAGTAGGCCTACTAGACCCATCTACAGAATGAAAAATCACTGCTAGTAGTGGCATCCAGATATGTATTTTATCCGATTCTCAACAACAAATTGCGTGCAATATTAGGTACGCCTACCGGTACCGTTGCATCATCAAGTTTGAAAAAATAATGTATTCAAAATGTTAAATCATATAATAAAAAATATCGTAGTCCTCTACAAATTGCGGAGATAGTAAATTGGAAACCGAACTTTCTCCATTTTTCACTGTTGACAAGCTTCGGCAGTTTCCATATGCTTACCTCAGAAATACAGTCAGTATCATCCCTAGATGGAGCAATGTAGAAATATGTCATCACGAGATATGTCATCTCTCGTAAAAGTCAATAACTTGACCCTTAACACTGTCTTCTAGCCCCTGAACGGAAGTTGATCCTAGTGCATTCGGTGCCTCCTTGATCTGGAATCCTTCCCTTACTGTCAAAACTACCAAAATGGTCTGCGCTTATTAGGTGAATCTGGAAGTGTATTCATGGCACGTTTTACGGCTTTATCTATGGACTGAGGAGTATAGGAATGTGTGGTGTTACTATTTCCTTTGTTTTGTTGTTTCTTGTGATACCGTTTCTGTGCTTCATTAGGTCTCCTTTTAAGTTTATTTTTCCCGTTTTCAGACATAGTACTCCATTGTTTAGCTTTTCTAGACCTTTCTCTCTTTTAATAAGTGTTATGCAAATCTAAGTCTGTCCGAACTCTGTCACATCCTCTATGTTGACGCTCCGCGGCAGTCCATGGCATGTTTGAAAAATTATTCTATCCTGCAAAAAAAGAGATTTCCGTCCGCTAACTAATGAATCTAGATCAGGAGACTCAGAAGCACCTTTTTTCTTGGAGAAGTCTGGAGGATCGACTCTGTTAAATCATTGGCTGATGAAGTCATCAAATGAGAGCTTTTGTTAATGTATAGATGAGTTTGAAGGGGAACATTGCCGCTTAATTTATGGTCAAGCATCAAGCAATCATTCAGAACGTATTTTGTCACCAATGACGTTTTCAAAAAGTCATGTAAAGTCCCGTTTCATGTTCTCTTGAGCAGAGATACGCTTCTTGGTTGTCCATTTAACATAAACGTAGCTAATAGATAGTAGTCACTGCTACTAGAACTAATACTTCTTGAATTTGATTTTGATTGCCATCAACACAATCATGTCGTGTAGGCCTTATACTCTTACTGGCTCCCTGTGAAATGCAATGACATGTACTACAGAAACACATGGAAATTATCCGCTACCGCACATGCTTACGTGTATAACTCTCTTAGTTTCCCCTCATACTCCTCATGTTTGCAAGGTGAACTCGAAGCCTCCTCTATTTTTCCAGCAATTCCATCGAGCAATTCCGTCACGTGACGGAATCATTTTTCCAGTACTACTTTATACATACCCGAGAAAAAACTTAGCCTAATCTAGTTTATTTCCTATGGAGTGAATGCAGAGAATCTAGATTTTCAAAGAAAAATAATTAAATCTAGTCTTGTGAGATGCATAATTAGTATTTTTCGTGACGGAATCACTTTTTGACAGACTATGAAATAGGCCTAGATGCATAATGCAGTAAATGCAAATTTACTGGATTTGAAGTATCTCAATATTAAAGTTATTAGCCGTGAGGACTCAACAAAGTATTTATGTCGAAGCTTATCAGTCTCAAGCCTGTCATAAAAGTGATCAAGTAATTACAATAAAAATCATGCATTTTTTAAGATTTATTTGCATGATTTTAAATTACTTACTGTGTCGAATAACCTATCAGCAAGTTGATCAGACAAATAGAATTTGAAATTTCATAATATGTGTATGAGGAATATACTAGCGCTCATGCGAAAATTGGAACTTCAAATTTTGACATTTTTTAATTTCTCGCGTGGAAATGCCCGATATCATGCAAGTTACATGCAATTCAAAATATAGAAAAGTATTAAAATATCTGATGAGTCCGCTTCTAAATCAAGTTCCAACTCATCTATCCAATACGTTGATTTGATTAAAAAGATCACAACTTTAGAAAGTCAAGTTTTGATGGACAATCCAGACCCTTACAGTCTTGACGTAGAGGCTATGTATACTTGTATTCCTCCGTCTGAAGCTATTTCTATTGCATTCCAATATTTGATTGATGACAAGCTTCACAATCACGGCTTAACTCCAGAGGATGTAGTTGATTTACTCTCAATTATTTTCCAAAATATGCACTTCATTTACAATAACAATCTCTTATATCAAAAGCAAGGCCTTCCAATGTACTCCTGTGTCTCCGGCCTTTGTACTCTTCTTTTTATGGAAAGATGGGAAAACTAGTGATTTCTTCGCGTCAAATTCCTCGATATGTTGATGACAGATTTTTCCCAGACAAATCCCGACAAGAATCTTTATCCATTCTTAATTCTATGAACAATCTTCACCAAAAATATCAATTTTACTATTCAACACCCTGCGGGAACTAGTGATAAATCTTTATTCATTAATAGATTTCTTCATCACTATCAGAAATGGTAAGGTCAATTACAATTATTATCAGAAAACTGCTAAAAATTCTTATTTGTCAATTATAACTCTGCACTACCTATACAACAAAAAATGAGTATTCTAAGAAACGAAAACAAATAGGATTAATAAGATGCAGTGACATGAAATCTCGACATAAGTGTCTCAAAGAGTTTGAAGAAATCCTCACTCAAGATGGCTATCCCAAGAATTTTTTACATCATATAGTCTAGGAAATCTTGAGGACTCAGGGCAACCTTGTTGTTAGGCAATTTTTTACAGAAAATATTTACAGAAAGACATCACTACTTATACTATACAAATAAGAGGAAATACGTAAAATCAAACCATCAAGAGAAGTCAAAGAGCGTCATTCCATATATCTCCAACGCATCTACTGATCTTATTCACACTTCCATGCTTCTTTGACCACAAGGCCTCCTTGATAAGGCGCTTGTTGAAGTGCTGTTCTCGGTCTATGACCTGACATTGGTCCCAACCGATGGAATGGTTGGAATCCATTACGTGCCTGGCAACCTCAAAGTTGGTGGACCACGTCCTAACACTTCTCTTATGCTCCTTCAAACTTTCGTCCAATGTTCTTCAGCTCTCCCCAATATAATTCCAAGAGCAGCTTTCCTCTTTGCATGGCAACCTATAGACCACACCTATCTCTTCCGGCTTTGCTGGTCGCTTTTTCACCAATAATGATTTCAGTGTTGTGACTGGTTTGAAATATGTCATGACGTCCACCTATCTCAGTGTCCTCGAAATTGATTCAGACAATTTGGGAATGTATACACATTCCCAATACATTCCCAAATTGTCTGAATCAATTTCATAGTATTGTCATAAGTATAGTCTCCACGAAACTCCCACATTATAGAACACAACCATTATAGACATAATTAACATTATAGAATATTGTATTATTTTCAAATTCCTTTTATCATTGATACATTTAATAAAGTGTTCAGAGTCCTTCGATCCTTGAATTTACCTGTAAGAGCGCCCCATCAAACATTTACTCGGAGAACAGCATTGAATAATTATATACAAAAACAACTGAAACATGCTCATTAAATAACTATGTTATACCTGATAATGAACTTTGTTTTAGATCAATTGTTTTATAGGAAGTAAAGTGTATCAAATGACATCATTATTGTGTAGGAAGCACAGTCCGAGCATTGCATACAAGATTATAAGAACACATCACACATAAAGATTCGAACATTTTCAAACACGAGCAAACTGGCTCACCATCAGCACCCTTTCTTTCACCATTAAGATTTTAGCATCAGACACTAACAGCATTAATTTACGCTTAAGAGAATCCATTTTAATCAAAGATTTAAGACATCCATTGAACAACAAAGAAGAGTGTCAAAGTTATCAAGATCTGATTTTCTGATTTCTATCTTATATGTTTTATATGTCCGTGTAAATTTCTATATTTTGAATTGCGTGTAACTTCATGATATCATCTTTTTTTCAAGTCTTATCGGTGAAAATTCTAATGATAAAAGGCTATCATCAGCAGCTTGGTTTACAATTCCATCTTTATGGAAAGCTAACCAAAGTGGAACCAACAGTGATCAGGTTAAAGATGAATGAATGCAGGTAATGACAATGAGGACCTACTACATTTAACGATATTTACATGCATCTTTAAAGTGCATTTATAGCCTGTAAAATTGACAAAATATAAACATTTGGAAATGGAAACTTTGAGATTTTACTAGAAAAATGAACATAAAAAACCTTGAATTTTACATTGATTGACATAGAAAAGCCTGAAATTTTGACCTCGAAAGTCGCGAACACCTGTGCGCAATATTATCTTAAAGACTAGCTTAGACGAAAAAGCTCAAATTTGCTTCTCAAACAAGTCCATGAATTATTTTTTTTCGTCCCCCAACAGAAAATCTGATATGTGATTCTTCATGCAGCTACTACAGAATTTCCACTCGTCCCAACTTATGCCAAGCCAGAGGGGTTGTTTGTCGAAATACATGTGATGAGCACTGCATCGGGGAAGCGCACCGTATTATAATGTCCCGAATTAAATAACTTCTGAACCCCAACAAAAAAAGTAGTCAAGGTTATGCATGCAGATGCTGAACATGACAATCGGATTTTTGCACACGGCTTCAGCAAAGAAAAAAGAAAGACTTAAGAATCATTAAAGAAATTTCCTGAGCTGCTACCGATGAATGGCTGCCGGGGATATTCGTTAGAAGTGACTTGGATTTTTGGCTCTGTTGCATTCCTATTTTCACGGGTTCTAAGCCGCTCTTCTACTGTATGTGGACTGATTTTTATTATCCTTTCCAGTATTACTTAGACACATTGTTAACAGTAGCTATTTTTATTAAAGATTTTAAGATGTCATTTGTTGTTGAACGGTCTGTGTCTGATCATCATTCATACCGCTCTGCACCGGATTTCTTAATGTCATTCCATCTGCCATTGATAAGCCCCAAGGCGAAAATTTGGTAACCTATATTCTCATATTTATTCAACGTGCAAAATTTATATGTTATGTCAGTAAAGACCTCAATGCCACAGAACAAAAATAAAAGTTAGAAGAAAGACAAAGGAAAGTTAATGAGAGAAAGAACGACTGAAAAGGGACTTTTTCAAGGACCGTTTGAAGGGAAGGAGACTGGCTGGTTACAGAAGTCGGTGGCGAGTTCCACACACGTACTGCTGCAGATGTGACAGAACAATTTTACATGTATTCTCGGGAGAATGGAACATACAGAGTGAAACGGTTTGCGGAGCGTAAGTGCCTGTGAGAAGCAATCTCTGAGACACCAAGAAGGTACTTGCCGAGATAGGAAGAAGCAGAACCATCGAGACATTGAAAACTGAGCACTTCTATTCGAAAATGAATCCTCTTGAATGCGTAGCCAATGGAAGTCTTTCAGGATCGGAGTGATGTGAGAGCGGCTGGAGCAGTTGACGAGAAGCATAGTGGCAGTGTTAATAATTTATTGAAGGCGGTGATATTATTTGTATGCTTGGGAGACCATCATGCACAGATGAACAGTAATATCTAGGCGAGAGTTCACAATGGACACGACGAGAGGTCGAAGGATAGACATAGTGTAGGATTGGTGGATTGATCGGATTTGCCTAAGTGAAACGAAGCACCTCGAGACTCTGCTTGATATGAACGATTGCACAGACAATTGGGAGTAAAAATGCTCTCCTAAGCAGCGAACGATTTCGGAGAGAGTGATTGAAATGGAGTCGACTGTGATTCGAGTTGAAGGGAGCTTGTTATTCTTGCGTTTTGAAGGGCTCCACAGAGCTTCAAACTTAGCGGCGCTAAGTCTAAGTTTGTTTAGGCTCAACAACTGTTGAATGTCTCCAAGACAAAGCTCCATTCACCACGAGAGCTGGAAAGTGGCAGAGGGAGAGCAGAAACCGTAGATGCTGTAGTCGTCTGCATTGGCAAAAATAGTGGACCTAGCATTTATCCGTAAGGATCGCCATGAGCATTTGCAGATGGAGTAAACCATGAGTCTCAATTTCTATTGAAGGTTGAGAAGGCCCAGAGGCCGAGTTCTCCGCGTTCCCGGTTCGAATATCTAATTTGAGGGAAGAGCGTCTTGGGATACTATGCAACTTTAATTCGGTGAGACGTTTCGCCTTGACGGCTTAATCATTCGCAAATGATTGACTTTATTAAAAGATCTGTAGCACCTGAAGAAGTTTTTGATCATTGCTACAGTATGAATAGCACTATCCAGGTGTGAAAACAGAGTCAATTTGAAGACCAGACCAACCTACCAAAATTCGATATTTTTCGCAACGTGCTGCTGCTTCCTCAGACAAGTTAGTGTTAAATGACAATCTGACATGTACAGTAATACAACGAGACATCTATATGTGAAGAATGGTCACAACTAGCTTTAACTTTCAAGTCACAGAGACATCATCCGGCGCAGCAGCAGTGCAAGACATGCGATAAATGAAAATGATAAAGTATAAAGAAGTTTAAGTCAAAGTTAATAGTATAGAGATATAATAGCGAAAAATGAAAGGTCATGCAAATTATTTCAAGGACATTGTGTAGTTCATGAACTCTTCCCGACAATTTAAATGGGGATTTAGATTTCTGCCGTCATAGCTTTCGATATGCGACAGCGAATTTGACAAATATGACTGCTAACAATTAAAAAATTGAAAATACCTATTGGGGCTCTCTATGTGTGCATGCATTTCGAAAATGCTCGCAGCCCTACTAGTCTAAAAATATTCTACGACACGGTCGCGGAATAAGCGACAAATGTCTCCAATATAAAAAGCTCTACATACTCGTACAGTGCACATGCAGGGTGTCTACTGAGTGCTCTATGTGCACTATTTGGCGTTATGTGCTCTAGAGCACACTATTTGTGCTCTAATCAGAGTCAAGTGCTCTATTTCTGACTTTGTTTTGAAAAATACTTTTATGATTTGTTATTTAATGAAAAACATTGCATGACTTTCTCAGATTTTGTTAAAGTTGCAAAAGATTCATGTAAACGTACTACCACCGTTATTGGCATATATTTGAATAGATTATGAAAATATAACGTAAAAAATATAAATTTTAGAACTGGACTTTAATTTTATTGACTGATACATATCAAATTTTACTCCAAAAAAGTTGATATTAGTTGTTAGCATTATTCTTGAAATTCGTCACGTATGATATTTTTGCCTTTATGTACCTTGGTATCAGTCAACTTACCGTAAGTCACAGTATTTGAATAAGAAAAAGTAATCATGTCGAAATGAACGAGAATAAATGTTGATTTCATTGATAGAAGTTGTTGACGGAGCCTTTAACAAGGTGACCAAAATGGGACAATTTGATGTCTACGTTAACGTATGGAATAGCTCAGCAAATCAAATATCCTGCTTTTATTTGGATTCTCACTTCATGAATAAACCAAGAGCTGAAGACATTCTGATGTCGTTCAAGGAAACTATTCCTGAAAAGTGTTGGGACAAGATAATCCAAATACAAATGGACGGTCCGAATGTGAACTGGAAATTTCTGCGCTTGATGAAAAGTGAAATCAAGATGAAAAACATAAACAAACATCTGCTGAACATGGGATCCTGCGGACTTCATGTTGTGCACGGGGCAGTGCAGTTCGGATTCAAAAGTAAAGATGCGCTTTGTTGGAACCTCTTTGAATTTCTTCGTGATATTTATTATTTACTTAGTGATTCAACCCCCCGACGTGGAGAATTCAGTGCTGCTACAGGATCGGACGTTTTCCCTTTGAAATTCTGTTCAACTCACTGGACAGAAAATGTACCCGTCGCAAGGAGGACCCTCATGTTGATAGACTACTTACAAAAGTATGTGAACAAAGAGACTGTCACTATTAGCGGCCTAGAAACAAAGTTGAGGACTCCTGCCTCGAAGTCATACCGTAACGTTGTCAGCGCAATGCAGAACAATACTACGATATTGACTGCTCGTCTTCATTTCTTTGTGCATTTTTCAGAGGATGTCAGAGAATTTTTGACCAAATTTCAATCAAAAATGCCACTTGCACCTCACTTGTTCAGTGAGTTATCATCATTGTTTCGTGAATTATTATCCAAATTCATCAGAAAAGATACGATCGATGCTGTGGTGAGTGGCTCAGATCTTCTGAGCATCAAGGTCGAAGATCTGGACAACTGGACCACACTCGATGATCTAGAAATCGGCGAAGGTACACGGAGATCACTTCAGAGCAAAAAAGTGAAACCCAATGAAGCCATTGCTTTCCGAAAAGAATGTAGGGCAATTCTGATCCTCACAGTAAAGAAAATATCGGAACGTTCTCCCCTCAAATATCAGTTTACGGAATTCTTGTCAGGATTCAATCTTCGATTATTTCATCTGACTGATAGAACACGTCGACTTGCTCGCAGTGCGCTCACCACCTTGAGCGAATGTAATATCATTACGATACTTGATTGTGACAGAGTGAATGCTGAATGGCGGAACTTTATACTGAACGAAAACATTCTCGAAAGATCATCAAAGTATAAACCACTTAAGGATCGTTTCGACGATTTCTACGCCAACGTCTTGGATGAGGAAACATATCCAACTTTGTCATCCGTGATTCAGAAGGTTCTCGTTCTCTCACACGGGAATGCGGCTGTTGAACGGGAGTAGTTAGTATTGCGGACGCACTGATAGTGGATACGAACATGGATAGGAACATGTTCCGAATTGCCAATGCGAACATGGATAGGAACATGTTCCGAATTGCCAATGGATGCGAACATGGATAGGAACATGTAAATAGGAACCGCGTTCCGATTGATAGGCGAATTGAGATCATACTTAATGATTCGGTACACTTATTTGTGTGTTGAGATCGGAACGGCTTGTTCCGAAATTGAGTTAGAGTATGTGAATTAGAATAGGGATGCGAACATCTATTTCGGTACTTAAACAGATGTTTGTTTTGAGACTGCTTGCTCAAATGCGACAATTGTGACCATTGTGAGTATGATGACAATTTATTTATTTTCATAATGCGTTTACAGATTAGAAATTATTTTATGAATGTTCTATTATTTGCTAATCAGAATCCCATTTACAGAATTTGTGAAATAAAAACAAGAGGTTTACAATGTAAGTGTAATTAAGCATAAAAAATGAAAGAAGGTAAGTCACGTCCCTCGGGGGACTCCGTTAACTTCAAGAAGTCCTCGGCCCATTTGAGGAATGTTGCATTGTTTGTGAAGTCGTGTTCACACTCATGTATAGGACAGTTCGCCGACAGTCCTTTTCTCCTTTGGAGTGCTGTCACTATCAGCGTCTTCCAGAGTTCCACCTTGCATCCGCAACACAAATTAACATTCGTATCCAGCGCTCCACCCATAATTACTTGGCTTTCATTTTGGTAACAGAACAGTTGTTTCTGGGTACTCATCATGAAATAGATTCGTAATAGATTCTTAATGTCTACTTAAGTCACGAGGATTAGAACTTACTTAATTGGAACAATTACATCCTTATATATCCCTTTAGGGAAAATCGGAACCTCTCTGATTGGCTGTTGGGAATTCCTTTGTTCGAAAAGTATATAAGTCTTAGTTGCGTACCAATTCTCATCAAAGGTTCTAATCCTCAAGTACCATATTATCAGCTATCTTATCTAGATTATTCTAATCACATTGAAAATGGAACGTATCACAGCACCTCCCACTTCTCCTGTTGAAAGGACGGAATCGCCATGCGAACCCAGAGTGTTCGTAAGAGGACCTGTAACTCCTGATCATGAATCAACAGAAGATGAAAGTTTGGTACTACAGAGGAGTATCATCGAAGCAACGGTGGAAGCTCTTATAACAGTCAAGACACGTAGTGAAAGTCAGGTTCGAAATGCTCCACGAAAAACAAACATGAAGCGGATATGTGTGCGATTAGAGCCTGAAGAACAGGATTTAACAACTGCGCTGGAGTTCAGCATAATGGATCCTGCCACGCCTCGCCGCTGCCCTGGTGCCCCCAAAAAGACAAGAGTATGTGTTCGAGTTGACCTGAAGAGACTGATTCCTTTCCCCAATATTGACAATATGTAATTTTTTATCTTTAATAACATTTACATAAATGAACAATATTGTTTTATATTTTCACAAATCGAATTTCTAATAGGATTTGAATGGGAACTGGGGATAGATATATTCATCTCTGAAATAGCTACCTGTAAGTATTTCTAAGTTTAATATTTGGAAGATATATATTTCAAATCACTTGTTTGAGACTTTGAAACAGCACCGAACATACTAGAACAAATTTGAAATGAATATTAATGTGTAATTCAAATGATAGTCAAATTGGATGAAAGTTTGAATAGATTTACAGTGTTTTTTGAATGCTTTTTTCACCTTAGGATGATATCATACATATTGCATACAATACATCATCAGCTAGAGAATGAAAAGACCTTTCTAATGATATAAAGTATGTACCCATTCGATGAAGATATCCCTGTTGTATGCAAGTGTATGCAGGAAGAAAAATTTATGATTTCAAATTTCTAAGTTTCTCCACTAAATTCTACCTACCTTGCAAAGGGCTATAGCTGCTTCGGATGGTGTCATACATATTGCATACAATACATCATTGGAATCAGAATGAAACGAGCTTCCGAATGATATAGCATATGTACCTATTCAATGAAAATATCCTTGTATGCAGGTGTATGCAACTGGAAAAATTCAAAAATCTCAAAAATAACTAGGTTTTCAAGTTTTTTAAAATTTTCAAAGTTAAAGTTTGATCACTCGAAATGACCGTAATGCATAAACCTCCACATGAACTTGACCTTGACCTTTGACTTGACCTTTAACCTTCATACACTTCATACACGGCGGGAGGGGGGGCCTCAAAATTTCTCGGGCGCTTCGCGCCCTCGAAATTTTTCGGATTATAGGGTAAATAAATTTTCGAGTGCGATTCGCGCACTCGAAAATTTATTTACCCATGGGCTCCGGGTGCCATAGCTATTCTTTTTTGCATAACTAAAACCTAACCCTAACCCTAGATGCATTTTAATTTAAATTTGGCGTGAAATTTGATTTTTCGAAATTTGGCGCGAAATTTGAATTTCGATTTTTGCGCGTTTTATGATGCAGTCTGGATTTAACTCCTTAATAGTTAATGGCTTTTTCTTTATTATTTGAATTTAGATGATAATTCAAATTATATGAAATCCTCAACTTTAGTAGAATTTTTAAATGTTTAGAACTGCAGGGAATCCATCTTCATCACATGTTAATTGGTTTAACTTCGCGGTTACATGTACCACTCTAGCATCAAAGACTTTGATGGCACTTTTCTATTTCATCATTAAAATATATCAGCTGTTTAGTTTTGTTTGAATTCAACAGTTTGTTTTTCTATACCAATGTGATGTTATGATGACATCCGGTCTTTGTTCATGGTTCCTTTGTTAGAATCATATATAAAGAAGTTGTAGAGCTCCGCTCTTCACTCATTTTTGAATTATTCTGTGTGCATAGCAGACCTCGTTCTCCGTCTCTCCGTTTCATCGATTTATAACTGCAATTCTGAAGTGAGTTCTACATTCTTCTATTCACTACTTTATATAGTTTGGGAGTAGGAACATTACTAAGTTCTTATAACCAGATAGTTTAAAACATGTGGCTGGATCTTAAGTTAGGAACACTATATGTTATATTATTAAACAGAATTATTAATTTTCATAAGCAATTATAGCATTGTCAAAACCTATAAAGCATGCAAGCTTATATGATGAAGTGTTTGAATAAAGATAAACATTTCCAATGTGTGCTTCAAATTTGTAAATAATTCAAATGCTAATTTTGTTTTCAAAGTGATAGTCTGTGGACCATTTACAAATTAAAAGTTGTTTAATCAAAGTCAGAAATGTTTATCTTTTTTAAAACATTAGTTTCGTTTCTATGATTTCATTTCGAAATAAAATAATAATACATCAGCTGATTTCAATTTCATGTTCATATGTAAACAACCCTTTTCAAGATAAATTCAACATTTCGACTTCCGGTTTCTATCTCGAAAAATATATATATCTGTCAGAAAATTAATGACTGTAGAATTACTTTCCAATATTTATACAATAGTTACTTAAATGAGTTCATATTTGCTAACAGACAATGTAATGACAAACGTTTTCCATGACTTACAGAAATGGTTCGTCATGCAAGCATTGCACGCCAACGATTAATTTTCCACTACTGTGAAACTTGCAAACAACCGGTGCGACATGCCAACAAGAGTGGCCATAAAGACTTAAATTCAAGGAGGGCTGCACTTATGTCTACTGCCTCACCTGCAGAGCCTACGTACGAAGCACAGAAATGGGTAACGATGAAAAGTCTAAAGCCTTCATCATCTGGCATGCATCCTGTGCGCAGGAGAATGGCAGGGGTGGACTTAACCTAACATCGAAAGCTGAAAGAAACAAATTGGCTAGACTTTTCGCGAAGGAGGATAGGGCTGCAGAAGGAGTTCTTAGCCAATGCGCCGAACCCTCAAAACCCCCTACAAAACCCCCCACAAAAAGAAAATTCAAATCAAAAGAATTCCTGGACAGTGACTCCTCATCCAGTGATTTAGAGGTGAGTACTGATAACTGCACATGCTAAATTTAAAATAAAAAATGAATAATATTAAGAAGTAAATTTAACTTTAAAAACATTTCAGTTTCAGAGGTCTCAAGCGAAGAAAAAGGCAAAGATTGACGAAAAGTTGCCTCAAGTGAGAACTGTAAGTCATGTTGATAAAAATTAATCACCTTTAATGTAAAATAATATGTTATTTCTCTTTACAGCTGTTTAAAATTCTGCCACCGGTAACCAAGATGAGTGCGGTAGAAGAAACAAGTAGCCCACGTCCCGTGAGTACAGTTGTTATAGTCGTTATTATAAGTTCCTCTCACCACAACTTATTGTATCATACATAATCCATTTGCTCAATTATCCTTCTATCTTTTTCTACCGTTTCAGGTAATGAGATCCTTATCCCTGAAAAAGTCCAGGGTTAATAGCGTCGCCTCAACACCTGCGACTACCACTTCCGTTGAGGATAATGAGGAGCGTCCGTACACGATACGGGAGTCCTCATCCGATGAGAGGGAGGATTCAGAAGAGAATAGTGACTCGTCCTCTTCATCATCGACCACATCTTCTGATGAGGATGAAGCAAGGCATTCCCTTGTAAGTACCGAACTTAATAATTAATAACTAAACCTCATGATTTCTCTTGATAAATGCTGTTCTGAAATTATAACAGTGATATCTATTTTCAAGGATATATAGATAGTAAACAATTATTTCTTCTCATTTCAGGATATGTATGATTTTGCATCACAAGAAATCTCATTCTCCCGGATCCGTGCGTCGCCAAATTGCAGCGTTCGGCTGCCCCCTTCAACGATCCTTCAATATCGAACTCCTGCTCCTACTCCGGTCCCCTTTCCTGATCCTGCTCCTGCTACAGTCCCTGTTACTGCTCCCGTTCCTGCTCCAGTCCCTGTTCCTGCTCCCGTTCCTGCTCCAGTCCCTGTTCCTACTCCTGCACCGATCCCTGTTCCTGCTCCAGTCTCTATTCCTGCTCCTTTACAATATAATGTCGACCTAGATGATACGTCCGAGAATGATGAGCGGCTAGAGGAAAAGTTGAAACTGTGCCATCAACGCCTGAAGATGGCTGAGGAGAGAGAAAGTAAGCTCAGGGAGGAGAATAGGGGTTTGGTTGTGTCCGTTAGAAATTTAACACAGTCAAACCTACTATTGTCCTCCTCGGTAGCCAGAGGTAGTCGTCAGTTCGAGCGTGAGACGCTGATGCATTTGGTGTTTCGCAATGGGGACATCACAAGAGTGAGGCTGTCTCGCATGGAGGACACGACCGACTGCTGTGAGCAGTGCCACCATGTCAAACTATCGCACAGCGACAGGGTCAAGTGCCAGAAAATGTAAACTTTTTACTTTTACTTTTTGTTTTGACTTTAAATGGAAAAAGAAATTGTTACAAGTCCTGTCTTCTTATTTCATCGTAGATTGGAACAAATGTCATTGGCTAGTAATCGTTGTGACGTCATAGGATGATAAAAAATATATATATATAGTCTGCAAAATTATAATCCTCACCAGTTTAATAAACATGGTTGTCTGTTCTAAATGTGGAAAAACGTTTACTCTTAATGGTAATTTGCAACGCCATGAAAAGTTTTGTAAGTTAGGAAAAACTTATCAGTGTAGGAAGTGTCCATATGAAACGAAACGGCAGGATAATCTAAAGCGACACAATCTAGTCTGTGATAAGCAACCAAGTAATTGTAATTTAAATTCAAATCCTCGAAGTATCTCAGCTAATGATAGTCAAATACCCAAATCTAGTACTGCTGAATCAACGTCTAGACATATACCAATCAGCGCTTCAAATAATAGTTTGATCTTTATGCAATGCTGCTCCCGCTGTGGTAAAACGTATAATTCTATAAGCAAATTCCGTCAGCATATGAATATGCATAATACGAATAGTGAGATGAATATTCAAAATAATCATGGAACTGTTAGTCTCAGCGAAAGCGCGCTCAACGGTCATGCTCGTGTATACGACATCACACCATCAGCACACACAGTAGATATAACTTTCTTTTTATTAAGTATGCGATCTATATTAGAGAACTTAGTGTCAAACCTTCTAGAAAATTTTCAACTACGTGGTCGTCTGGTAGCACAAATTCGTTATGTGCGATCAAATCCTCAGGAAGATGAAACGTTTCTCGCACACTTTACTTCATCATCCACAAACTATATTTATGACTATGATACATGGTTCCAAGATAACTTAAATAGTCTCTCAAGTCATATTGAAGCTTTTGCAAATAAGGGTAGCAATTGGGTTATAGATGAAATACTAAATATAGAATTCAATGTTATTACTAGTCCATTACTTTCTGGTGGAGAAGTATTTAATCTACCAGAGAGTCCGAAAGATTCGAAGGCTGTAATTAATGTACATTCAAATGCAAATGACTGTTTCTTGTATTCAGTTCTATCAATGCTACATTACAATGATGTATCATATTCTAGGAATGAGATAAAATCATACATTAAATGGACATCTGAACTAAATATGAATGACATCTCTACACCCGTATCAATTAAAGATATTCCTAAGTTTGGGAAAAATAATGACATTAAAATCAACATTCACCTTTACGAAAAAGGACTAAAAGGTGTTCGATATAGCAGCAACTTTATTGGTAAACGAACTGTGAATATACTACTAATTATAAACAATGAACGTGCACACTATTTTGGAATCAGAAAACTATCAAGATTATATAGAAAAATAAATAGAAGATACAAACATTTCTGCGATCGATGTACCCAATCGTTTACATATAAGACAACTTTGGAGCGACATTATCAATTTTGTGTTCGTGGAAAGGCACAAATAGAAAGAATGCCTAAACAACTAGAGGTAAGCACAAGTAGCATGGAATATCAATTAAGTCCTCCGTTAGTTGTTTATGCAGATATAGAGTGCTACATCGATAATAAAGTACACAAACCGGCAGCAGTTGGTGTTTACCATGTTTGGCATAAAGCTCTCCAGTCCAGATTTGAAAACAAATATTATGTCTTCAAAGGAGAGAATTGTATTATGGACTTCTTGGATCACCTAGAAAATATAGCTCAAAACTTATATGATAATCATCGTGCAATAAGCCGGCAACCAATGTCTCTTTCTTCTGATGAAGAAGAAAAACATAAAAATGTAAAAAGTTGTAATAAATGTAAAGCTATATTTAGTGATGATTGCATAAAAGTAAGAGATCACGACCATTTAACAGGAAGATATAGACAAACAATATGCAGTAAATGCAATCTTCGATTAAAACTAAATAGGCGGGAACTACCCATCTTCTTCCATAATTTTAAGAATTATGATAGTCATATCGTTTGCTATAAAGCAATTGGAAAGAAGAAGTCATGGAAATTAAAAGTAGTAGCAGCAACAGCTGAAAAGTATATAACTCTATCCGCCAGCGTCCCTGTGAACGAATACAAAGGAAAAACAATCTACTTCAAGTTAAAATTCTTAGATTCTTATCAATTTTTAAGTGCATCATTGAGTGAGTTAGCAAAAGGATTGCAAGTTTATGAGCATGTAGAAAAACTAAGAAATGAATTTCCCCTGTTCACAGATGATATTCTTTATCAAAAGGGAGTGTTTCCCTACTGTTATTTCAAAAGTCTAAATACATTGTCAGAAAAATGTCTACCACCACAATGTGAATTTTATAATGATCTCACTCGTGAACATTGTTCAGATGAAGAATATAAGCACGCTAGTACTGCGTGGTTTGCTTTCAATTGCAACAATTTTGGTGATTACATGCTTGCATATTTGAAACTGGATGTATTATTACTGGCAGATATTTTTGAAGTTTTTAGGTCAAAGTGAAGATGAAGTAGATCCTGTCCATTTCGTTAGCCTTCCACATCTTAGCTTTACTTCAGCTTTAAATTTGACATCTAATGATCCTCCACACTACATACAAGATGAAAGTATGTATAATCTCTTCGAAAGGGGAATAAGGGGTGGAATGACTTTTACGAACATTCACAGAGCACGTGCACGCATTTCGGAATTACAAAATAATACAAATGAAAGTCGTCACTTATCTTACATTGATGTCAATAACCTTTACGGTTCTTCGCTCAGTAAGAGTCTACCACATTCAAATTTTAAATGGTTGAGTGACAGTGAAGTAAGCTATTTTCTAAACGAAGAAAATATACAAGCTATCGATGATGATGGTGAAATTGGCTATATTTTTGATTTGAACTTGGAATATCCTGCAAACATACATGATGACACTGCCGATTTCCCATTAGCGCCAGAGATGCAGACCGTAGAGCAAAATATGTTCTCAACTTATATGAAGGATTTACATAGGACAATAAGACCAGACACTAAATTCAGCTCAACTAAAAAACTCTTGCTTCATCAATTCAATAGGGAAAATTATGTTGTACACTATTCAATATTAAAATTTTATTTATCCATGGGTATGAAAATCACAGAAATTCACAACGGTATAGAGTTCACACAAAAGCCATGGTTGAGAACGTACATTGATATGAATTCACAAAAGAGAGCTCAATCAAGTACCAACTTTGAAAAGTCATTTTATAAGTTGAAAAATAATTCTTTATATGGTAAAACAATGGAAAATGTAAGACGAAGGAGAAAATTCAAATTAGTAAACAGCGTGGAACAATGTCGAAAATTATCAAATCATCCTCTCTATGTACAGCATAAGATATTTGATGAAGATCTAGTTGGTATGGAAATGTATAAACCTTCAATAATGTTGAATAAATTGATTTATGTTGGTCAGGCGGTACTTGACTACAGCAAATTGTAAATGTACCAGTTATACTACAATGATTTGAAAAGATGTCCACTGATAAATAGAACGCGGCTTTGTGGAGGTGATACCGATAGTTTTTTCCTATGTTTGTACACCTCACCATCTGTCAGCCTGGAGGATGTACTGCTATATTTTGGTGAAAAATTTGACTCTTCAAACTATGACAGTCATCACCGACTATACTCAACTACAAACAGCCAGATTAGGTTGTTTTAAGGATGAGTGTGCGGGAAAGTTGCTTCAGGAAATGATCTTGCTAAAACCAAAAATGTATTCAATGAAATATCTAGATTCAACTTGTGATAGCATCAAGCGGGCAAAAGGAGTGCAGAGAGCTGCAGTTAAAAAATTACATCATAATGATTATGGGACTGTGTACTACAGTGAGAAAGATACAAATGAGGAAATGACAATTATAAATTCAAAAAATCACGTAGTCACTACAAAATCATTTAGAAAGCGAGGACTTTCACTTTGAGAGGATAAGCGCTGTTGGTTAAATAAAAATCTATCTCTACCATATGGACACTATAGTTTAGGTCTTCCCCCACCTTCAAAGAGAAGGAGATGCCTTCCTGCTACAGGTGACGTAGAAGTCACCTGAAGTCACTTTCATTGACAGAACATTTCGATAAATCAATTGAAGGTTTCACTTTTTTTATCTCCGTTTCAGAAAGTTCCAATTTCATCCTCCTAATTTCACTGTCTTTATAATGTAGCATTGAGAAATCTTCTTTCCAACTACGATCCAAATTAGCATTCATGGCATGCTCATCGAGATCCATTAGTCGTTCAACTAAATCACCAGCTTTGATACTTTCATTTAGATATGTAACAGTTTCTATAGCCTTTAGCGAATAACCAAGGTTTCTTGCAACAATCCATGAAATTGGGAAACTAGTCATCAATATTCACATCAACAAACAACTTTCACATATTCATAACTTAACCTAGTTATGAAAATCAATACAATTTGATCAATGGTCACACTTGTCGCATTTGAGCAAGCAGTCTCAAAACAAACATCTGTTTAAGTACCGAAATAGATGTTCGCATCCCTATTCTAATTCACATACTCTAACTCAATTTCGGAACAAGCCGTTCTGATCTCAACACACAAATAAGTGTACCGAATCATTAAGTATGATCTCAATTCGCCTGTCAATCGGAACGCGGTTCCTATTTACATGTTCCTATCCATGTTCGCATCCATTGGCAATTCGGAACATGTTCCTATCCATGTTCGCATTGGCAATTCGGAACATGTTCCTATCCATGTTCGTATCCACTATCAGTGCGTCCGCAATACTAACTACTGACGGGGTTTTAGTGGTAATGCTTTACTTCTGAAAGAGAATCTTCATACTGAATCCCTCGTTTTGTTACGGCATGCCCAAGACGGAATTCGACGAGCTGGTGGAACAACGCAGGTAGAATTTAGGGAGAAATTTCTCTCCTGTCGAATTGCAAGTAACCGTCGTCGATTGGCGCTAGAACGAAAGAGAAAAGAACAAGCGGAGATGAAGAAATTCAATGAAGAACAGCGAAGACAACGAGAAGAAGTCAAGATTCTGGAGGCGAAAAAGAGAGCTCTTGATGAAGAAAGAGCAATGGTAGTCTCAGAATTAGATACGAAGAGAAAGAAGCTTATGTAAAGTGTATTTGAGAATTCGTGGACCATTACTTTTCTTTCTATCCACCGTCACAACCTTTAATAAATATTTACTGAATTTTTAAAAGTAGAACCTTACGACATTCATATATAATTACACATCATTCCTTCATGTATAATTCCCCCAACTGAATATCTACATTGTATATACACCTCATAACGAGAAATGAGGAGAGCCTGTTTCAGTTAAAAGGGATATGAAATAAAACCAGAGTTATTAGTGCACTTGTACACTGATGACATAGCCTATACGCAAATGTCCTCGTCGTTACTGTCTTAATTAACTCTCCCTTTCAATTGGGGCCGGATCTCTCCATTTTTTATAATAATTAACAATAGCACTGACTTTCATATAATTATTTTCTACCAAGCCGTAATTAAGGTTTCGCTGCATTATATAGTTTGAACATGATTCCAGCCCTATCACGAAATCATCGAGTGAAAATCGTTAGCCCTGAATTATGATATTTAGAACATTAAAAGTCTGCAAAGCCATATTCAGACATCGATCAATTAAAAAATTTAGTTAAGTTAACGTTAATCAGTTTTGAAAAAGTAATCACAGGTTTCTCGTTATCGATAGGTGCTTCAAAGCCGGCCGAACTATTCTAAATTAATGTATGTCATGCGTGCACCTTAACACTGCGTCGTGATTTTAAAGAATATGGTTTCAGTTTTATTTAGAGGTTCCATGTAATTCTCTTCATAATCTCATTGTAGCCCCTTCAATTATATTTGTGATGACTATGAGCTATTCCAGTTACAATCGTAATGGTCTTGTTGGCCATCATTTTTGTCTTCTAGATTACTCTCATCATATATGAATTGTTATTGTAATTTGTTTCAAATGGATTGTTTTATAGATTTTTATTTCATGTTTCAGCCGTTTTATCAGTTATGGTTTTTGTATTAGCTTTCTAGCAGTGATAATAATCATTTCTTTCCCTAAACAAGATATTTGCTTTTGTGTACCAATAAACCGGACAAATAAATGTCAATTAGCCTACCGTAATGAAGGTAATCATTCGCGTTGAATTACGTTCATCACACAGCTAGATTCTGATCGTTCTCGGGCTCCATTGCGTTTAAAAAGTGTGCTCTATTTTGCATGAAAATGTGTTCTATTTTGCCCAAAATTGTGCTCTAAAGTGCTCTAACACCACCTTGAAATTCCAGTAGACACCCTGACATGCCTTTGCAAACATTTTTAGCTTTACATATTGGGGGATCATTTATGATACAAGAACGCTTGGAATATGACTTGAATCGCTTCACCTTATTAAGTTGGAGTAGTAAGAAAACGGCGAACACTCGACCGGCGCCCCCCCCCTCTGGAACGGCAGAGTGTCGTGGTCGGCTGCCGTGGTGCTTCGGGTATGACTCCCCCCCCTCTGGAACGACAGAGTGTCGTGGTGGTCTTGGGCGACCGCCAGGTTTTGTCTTGAGGCTATAGTGTGTGATGTTTTTCGTGCAATATGCTGAATGTTGGTTGTAAAATGGGTTGTTTCGAGTGGAAGGAGTGCTCGGATGTGAAAACGGAGGCCAGATTCGGATTCAGCGTGAAATTCTGCATCGGTAGGGTGAGTTTCAAGTCAATCGGAGAGAAAAATTTTCGCTGACGTCCCCCCCCCTGGAACGACAGAGTGTCGTGGTGGTCTTGGGCGACCGCCAGGTTTTGTCTTGAGGCTATAGTGTGTGATGTTTTTCGTGCAATCTGCTGAATGTTGGGTTGTAAAATGGGTTGTTTCGAGTGGAAGGAGTGCTCGGATGTGAAAACGGAGGCCAGATTCGGATTCAGCGTGAGATTCTGCATCGGTAGGGTGAGTTTCAAGTCAATCGGAGAGAAAAATTTTCGCTGACGTCCCCCCCCCCCTGACACCGACCTTCCAACTTTGCTTCTAGTGGACGGATTTAGTCGTGCCATAGCTCGTTTGAAAGCTAAGAGTGAGACAAATTCACTGAAAGAATCGGCTTGTTCCTATCTGTCTTCGTTGAGATGTGAGACGCCATTTAAGATTTTGGGACATTGGCGAAAAACGACAGAGTTAGAATTTGGGACGTTTTGGGCTGTAGCTTCAAAACGAAGCATCGGATTGGAAAACGGATTTCAGATTTGTAATCAGCGTGAAATTCTCTATCTGTATGGTGAGTTTCAAGGCAATCGGCGAGAAAAAATTTTCAACATTTTTCGAAAAACGACAGAGTTAGAATTTGGGACGTTTTGGTGTGTAGCGCCCAAACGAAGCATCGGATGAGAAAACGGAGGCCGGATTCGGATTCAGCGTGACATTCTGCATCGGTAGGGTGAATTTGAACGCCATCGGAGAGAAAAATTTTCGCTGACCTCCCCCTCCCCCTCTAGACAGCTAGCTTCAATCTTGACTTCCAGTGGACGGATTTTGTCGTGCCATAGCTCGTTTGAAAGCTAAGAGTGAGACAAATTCAGTGAAAGAAACGGCTTGTTCATATCTGTCTTCGTCAAAAGTTAGAGCGGTTACAAGATTTTAGGTCGGAGCTCGCTCACCTGAAAAAATCCTAAGTGTCAGAGTGACTTTGTATGGGTAAAATTTTGAAAATTTTCCAAAGTGTGGAATTTCGACCTGGGACCGTCACCAAAACATTTTTCATCAAATTTCACTGACCTCCCCCCCCTCTGGACAGCTAGCTTCAATCTTGACTTCCAGTGGACGGATTTTGTCGTGCCATAGCTCGTTTGAAAGCTAAGAGTGAGACAAATTCAGTGAAAGAAAGGGCTTGTTCATATCTGTCTTCAATCAAAAGTTAGAGCGGTTACAAGATTTTAGGTCGGAGCTCGCTCACCTGAAAAAATCCTAAGTGTCAGAGTGACTTTGTATGGGTAAAATTTTGAAAATTTTCCAAAGTGTGGAATTTCGACCTGGGACCGTCACCAAAACATTTTTCATCAAATTTCACTGACCTCCCCCCCCTCTTATCGATTGCATATTCACAGGGTATATAAGAACGGGATCGGGAGAGGAATTTCACTAAGTTGAGAAACTGACTACAGGTAAGTCGTTTCTCTTGAGGTCCGATATCGGACTTCTGACTTTACATTGCTGATATCAGCTAAGGTGTCAGACTTATAGGTTAGTCAGTATAGCATGACTGACCATTTGATGATAGTAGGCCGAAATCTTCAAACGGCTATAACTTTGCTTCTACAAGTTCTTTAGACTTGATTCAAAAAACATTCGACAGCGTTTGCTATGCTGAAGGTGACAGACTACTTATAAACGTTTTATGAGTAGTACTAAAATACTGAAAAATTTAAATTCATATTTAATGATAATAATTAAAGTTTTTGAATAAAAAGCAGTCGTTTATGAGTCTCTGTGACTTGGGTCGTTTCCTCTTGTAAATAACTCCACCGGTTTTCATGTCAAAACTGGGGCCCGGATACCAACACAGTGATATGACGCACGCTCTGTCCGATCGAGGTTGGATTTGTGGGTCGAGGCCTTGGAGCTGGGATAAGATCCCCTCTGAGTAATGCCTGTAACGGATTCAAGAGCTTAACACCCAAACGGTTGCTGACTTGCTATCAAATGTTTGGTGACTTAGTCTTTCAATGCATATCAGCAAGTAGCATCCTATAAACACTTGCTATCAAATTTTACTCTATCTTTACAGAATTATCATGACAAAACCGAATAACGCAAAGATGTTGGTTGGCAAGTGTAGTTGTGGCAAGATTGCCAGAGGTAGTGAACTGAAGAAGCATTTAAAATAAAAAGAGGGGACGATGGGCCATGAGAGGAAAGTGATGTTGAGGTTGTGTGTGTCTTGTCGGAAATCTGTGATGGGGGATGAGAAGGAATTTATGAAGGCGCATTTGCAGTGTGAGAGTGGGAACATCGGAGAGAAGGGATTCAAGGCATGGTTTGAGGGAGAGTTGTTGGAAAGGGAAGAGGTGAGAAAGGCGGTGGCAACGATTCAGGACGTGATTGGGGAGAAAGTGGTGAGAAATGCGAGTGATGTGATTTCGAGTGAGGAAGTTGAGTTGAGAGCGAAAATGAAGAAGAAGGATGATGTTGATTTGGATGCGGTGATGGAAGATTTGTTTGTGGAAATAGCGGATTTGAAGGAAGAGTGGGAGGGGGAGGAAGTGGCTAAGCCGATGGCAGCGTCATCGCCACGGCAGCAAGAGGCGTATGATACGGAGGTATTTGTGAGAATGAAGGATCGTGTGATGCCTTTGGAAAGTAATAATAGAAAAGTTTTGAAGGAGAATGAAGAGCTGAAGGTGAAGGTTGAGGGGTATAGGGTAACGAGGGAAGAGTTGGAGAGCTTGAGAAAGAAGGAGAAGGAATGGATGGCGGAAAGGAGCGAGTTGATGAGGAAGGCAGGTTTGGTGGACAGTTTGCAGGCGAGTGTGTCGAGGAAGGATGAAGAGATAGAGCGGATGCGAAGCGTGGTGAAGGAGACGGAGGAGGTGAAGGTTATTAATAAGAGGTTGACGGGTGAAGTGGAGCGACTGCATGAGCGTTTGAAGTGTCGAAAAAGGAGAGTATATGAGGTTCATCTTCCCCTCTTTGAGAATAACGTATGTGATGCCCCTACAATCTCCAGCGACTTAAATGAAACACAGTTGTGTTATGAGGGGGGATGGAGTTCGCTGCCTCCACATGACGATGAACATCAATGGAGAGCTTGATGACTTCGTCGTCAGAAAAGTTAGAAAGAAGGTTCCCAGTAAGTCTATTCAACATAATCATTTTTGTAGCTCATCTAATCTCCTATTATTTTTCTTTCAGAGTGTTTGCAGTAGTAGTGTCGGTGGACGGAGAACGACCCATGGGCTCTTTTAAGGACCAACCTTCTAATGCAGCTAAAGCGGTCCCAAGCCGGCCACATATCCTCGGATATGGAATGCAGAGGGGAAGAAAAATGATGAATGGAATGAAATGGGAGGACACTCACGCGCCACACGCAACATAACACACTTCTCTCTTCCGTAGTCTAACAAGCTCTTTACACATGGATCGCAGTCGATTGCTATCCCTGTATCAGAAGTGTAAGCTATCTTAATTTTATTTGACACTATTTCATCTATCATCATCGTCCATATGAAATGTTTTAAGATTTACAAGTTAGACTAAGCGTGCTACTATTTCCAAATGAAAATGTATACATGGTTAAATCATCCACTGAAGCCCCATTCAAGTACGTCAGTATGAAAGCAAAGATAATATGAAATAAAAATTTATTATGGCATGTATTTCAAAAGGTCTTCATCGTCAATATCGTCCCAGAGTCTGGCTTCACATAGATAACAAAAACAGTTCAGTTGCTTTAATCGTTCTTCCACTGCGAGCCTCACTTTGTCAATATACTCCCACTCCTCCATAGTTCGTGGCTGGGAGTTAGGGGTGTACCACTCCCATAATTGGTGGAGGAATTTCGTGCTGGTGATCTCCATCACATCGTCAGTATCGTACTGGAGATACTTCCACCTCACGCCTGTTAAGTCGGGACACTCCTTCTCACATACACTCTCCTCTTCCTCATCCGCTGGTAATGATTACTTTCTGATATTGTCCAGTCGGTACACCTTCTCTACCTTCCCCTTCGTTGGAGCGTTTGGTGCAACGAGCGCCTTTGGTGTTGAGCATGGAGAAGAGAATTTTGTGTTTGGTGTTGTCGGAGGGCTTGTCATGTTTACTGTGAATAATGACTTTGAAATGTTTTCTAATTCTTAAGTATCAACAAGCAACCAATCAGAATGAACAGCCAATGAATGATGAATATGAAAGTATATATGCAAAGTGACATCCGTATTAAGAGACGCATAAGTGAACTGTTGTCTAGCGAATTCTGTATTTGAGGCGTACAAGTGAACTGCTCTCTAGTAAATTCCAAATTTGAGACGTATTATTTGACTGAAGTATCAACCTTAAACTTGATTTCGTTGAAATGGTAAGTTAAGGAATTCATCAGTCATCTCCCTCAAACGTGTGGCTAATAGCATCTTCCTCAATTTCAGGCATCAACTTCATCACCAACGCCCTCCCTTCTCGAGGAAAGTTTAGAGTTATTGAGTCAAGGTAGGTTGTAGCAATACACTGAGACTTGAACAGAGATGATAGAATGATTTCTCTTTCAGGTGATACCAGTCTTATCTCGAGCGAGTCGGATAACAACAGCGACTCCATGTCAACATTGTCGCGGGAATGTGCTGACTGTGGACACATCTTCACGAGGAAGCGGGATCTCACCTGACACATCAAGCGAGGTGTTTGTCGACCTAAGCCGGCATCAAACTCCGAAGGTGGGGATGATTCTGTTAACGTCGTCTCCTTTTCTTGCGACTTGTGCGCTCAGTCTTTCGAGACACGTTTTGAACTATCTTCGCACAGACTTCAACATACACACAGTGACGATAGTTATACTAACAGCACCTCCTCTATCCGACTCACTGAAGTGTCCATAAATAATTTAGTGAGGAACTACCAGATGGACTCCTCAGAAACCATTGCTAACTTTGAGGAATGGTTTCATCAAAATTCATCATTGATAGAAGCGCTCTTCAACAATTTAGACAATTTTAGGATGAAGGCGCTCATCTATCTTAAAATAAAATATGTAAAAATCGACCACCATACTGGTCAAATAGCAGAGAGGTTGGAGTTTCACATACCCTCCTCTCCTGCAACCGAAGTTGTAGACTATGAGTCTTGGATAAATTTTCATATCCAAGGATTAAAATTAAACATAGATAAATTTAACGAGCGCGATAGCGGTCTCGTTTTTGATGGTATTGAGTCCGCCTTATTTAAAATCACTTTATTAGAAAACTACTCTGGACGAGGCTCCTTTAAACTTCCGAAAAATTTAAGAAATAAAGCAGCAGTCATTTCTGTAGATTGCGAATCGCAATGTTTTAAGTATGCCGTCCTCTCCATTCTCCACTATAATGATGTACAGAATAGCCGATACCGTAAGAGTAAGTATCAACAGTGGGAGAATGAATTAAAGTTTGATGACTGCAATAGTGAAGATATGAAAATTAAAGATATAGAAAAATTTGAAAAATTGAACAACATCAAAATAGTTCTCCATGTTTGGGAAAAGGGATTGAAGGGTGTCCGCTACAACTCGCGTTCGAGTTGTTATGAGCACGTTGTCAACCTTTTGTTAGTAAGACAGGATGATAGTGAGGAATGGCACTACTGCGGCATTCCCAAAATTTCTCGCTTATACCACCACTTAAGAAATTCTACCTCATCAGAGATTTATTACTGTGACAGATGCATTCGGAACTTTAGGAGTAAAAACAAATTTGAAACTCATTATGAGTGGTGTAAGCGAGGTAAACTGCAAATGGAACGCATGCCCAAAGATAAGGAGTTTTCATATAGAGAGAATGGCGATGAACTAAGTCCTCTTCGTGTCATCTATGCTGACATCGAATGTTATATCGATGATAACATCCATCGACCCGCAGCCATTTCCTGCTATGAAGTATGGCATGACCATTTCCAAAATAGAAAAAATAAAATGCACATCTGGCAAGGTGAGGATTGTATTTACCAATTCCTACAATTCCTCGAACAGGCTGTAAAATTTCAGCAAAAGTATGATGGTGAACTCTATCGCAGATCATTGCATATGACAGCGGATGATCAAGCAAAATTTGATAGTTGCAACGTTTGCCCCAAATGTAGGAAAACATTTGATGATGATAAGATTAAGAAAGTGCGCGACCATGATCACATCACTGGTAAATTTAGAAACGCACTATGTTCAAAATGCAATTTTTCGCTGAGGATGAAACGGCGTACATTACCCGTCATTTTCCATAATTTCAAGGGCTACGACAGCCATATGATAATAAAAGGAGGTTTAGGTCAAATGAAAGAGTGGAAGCTTGATGTAATAGCACAAACGAGAGAGAAGTTTATGGCCATGACAGCAAAAGTGCCTGTCGATAAAACTAAAGAAAATAAGACGGTCTATTTTGATATAAAATTTTTAGATTCCTACCAATTTATGACTGCATCACTGGCCTCTCTCGTACAAAATCTGAAGTCTCTTCCACTAACACAAAATCTTAAGAAACAATATCCAAATCTAACCGATGAAGTCATCACACGGAAAGGAGTCTTTCCATATGCATATTTTGATGCAATTAGTAAACTCGGCGAGACTTCTCTTCCACCCATAGATAAATTTAAAAATGATTTGAGCGGTGCAGAATGTAAGACGGAAGATTATGATCATGCACAAGATGCATGGATAAAATTTGACTGCCATACATTTGGTGAATATATGATTGCCTACCTTAAGTTAGATGTATTTTTGCTGGCTGATGTATTTCAGGAGTTTCGACGAGTGGCATTAGAAGAAGATAAGTTAGATCCCGTCCACTTTGTCAGTCTACCAGCCATGTCATTTAAGTCTGCTTTTAAAATGACTGGTGAGACCATTCATCTCTTACAAGATCCAGAGATGTATAATTTATTTGAGCGAGGAATTCGCGGTGGTCTCACATTTGTAAATAAACATAGGTTAAAATCTGAAACAGTAGGTAATGATCATACCCATCTTAAGTATTATGACCAAAATAATTTGTATGGTAGTTTATTATCCAAACCACTCCCTCACTCTGAGTTTAGCTGGTTAGATGATAGTGAAATTCAGCATCTCTCCAACCCTTCTAACATACTAGCAATTCCAGATGACGGTGATTGGGGATATTATTTTGAGATAGATCTAATCTATCCAAATAATATTAAACATAAAACCGTAGATTTTCCACTCGCACCCGAATCAGGTGAAGTGACCAAAGATATGTTTTCCGACTTTATGAAACAATTTCATAAAGATTTAGAATCATGCGGTCAACCCGACTATAAGCCTTGTCGCAAACTTTTACTCACCCAGTATGATAAGGAAAACTATCTAGTCCACTTTAGCATCTTAAAATTTTATTTAGAAATGGGTATGATTTTAAAAAGAGTTCACCGCATTATTAAATTTAGACAGAAAGCCTTCCTCAAACCATATATTGATAGCAACAGCCAGAAACGTGCACTAGCCCAAAATAATTTTGAAAAAGATTTTTATAAGTATAAGAATAATAGTCTATTTGGTAAGACGATGGAGGATGTTAGAAAACGTGTAAACTATAAACTAGTCAATGATGTTACAAAATTTAAGAAATTGGTCTCATCACCTCCATTCATCGATAGAGACATTATCGATGAGGACCTTGTAGGTGTTAAAATGATAAAATCTGAAGTTGAGTTGTGCAAGCCCATCTATATTGGTCAAGCTGTACTAGATTACTCTAAGCTTGAAATGTGCCAACTCTTTTATAAAATACTAAAACCATGTCCTCTCGTAAAAGGGGTTCGTTTGTTGGGTGGTGATACAGATAGTTTCTTCTTAGGTATTACCACTCAAAAAGATTTAAATTTCAATGAAGTAGGAAAATCTTTAGAAAGATATTTTGATACATCAAATTATCCTACTGATCACCCACTCTACTCCATCAAAAATAAGGCAAAACTTGGCTGCTTTAAGGATGAGACAGCAGGGAAGGAAATAGATGAAATGATTCTCCTCCGTCCAAAAATGTACAATATGAAATTAAAGGATAGTGACGATAGTATTAAGCGTGCTAAAGGCATATCAAGATCATTGGTCTCTAACATGAAACATAAAAATTTCAGGAAAGCCTATAGAAATAAAAATATAACGTTTGTCAATATGACAATCTTAAAATCTAAGTCGCATGAGATCAAAACTCATACTTTTAGGAAACGGGCGCTTTCAGCCTGGGAGGATAAGAGGTGCTGGTTAGAACACAACATATCTCTTCCACATGGACATCCTGACACAAACATACCACCACCCAAAAGAATTAAACTCACACTACCACATTCAGGAGACGTCTTAGCATAATCATCCTTAACTTAGTATTTTGATGTTGATTTCTGTAGATAAACATTGTTGCACTAGACGAAATAACTTACTTATTCTTACTAAGGAAGTCTTACAAGTTCTGACCAGAAAGTACCAGCCGTGGCAAGTCTTACTAAGAAGTCTTAGCTGATCTGACAAGATCTTAAATGACAATCTAAGACTTGCCAAGTCTTATTTCATTAAAGTTTCGTGTAAAACGCCTTTAGAATCTGATGACTTTCGCACTTCGTTGATGGCATACTGCCAGCACACTGTTATGGTAACTTCAATAACCCACCGCTCTAGGTATCCATAAACCCTGATTTCATATAAATTTGTCTTCCAGTTTTTGTCCACGCAACATCATCTCTACATTCAGGCAATTGCAACCCAGAATACAATTACGATATAATGCATTCTACTTAATAGATTGAATTAAGCAGTAGCATATAAATAGCGTAAAATAGCTTCGTAGGGCTAAATTCAGCAAGAACTACCGCACTGGTTTATATACATGTAATTCCATTGTCACTTTGCATAAAATAGTAAAGAATATTTCGGTCACTGATCAAAGATGCAAGCTACTGTTTGCATCGATTTCCATGCGCTGTTCAATTTCATAAAAGACAAAGTTTAAAATCAATCTTTATTGAAGAAATTTCCACGAATCATTAAGTTACATTGGCAAATGCTGGATTACAAGTCATCCAGGCCTGTGTGAATAATTTGAATTATGAAATAAATATTTCAATATTAATCATTATATAGTAAATTTCAGAATGTCATAATTTACATGAAGATTTGATGACATAACCATTTTCATGATAATATTAGCAGTAGATAATTGTTTTTGTACGTATACTTTTGCTAACTTGCATCATTATAATTTATTATAATATGTATAATGCATACAAATATAAATAAGTCGAATTTTGTCTATAAAATAATGTCATCAGTCATGCCCAGATGATCAATATATGGAATGATCGAGCTTGTTTCAAGTCATTCCGCACTGTATGATTCGCCGAAGTTATCACAATATTGTGAGAAGTATTTTCTGGGATTTGATCTGTCTCTGATCCTTTGATTAATCGACCTTCTGATACTCTCCCAATCATACGAGTTGTACAAAGTATTCAATAAATCTAAAAAAGAAATGAATCCAGATAAGATAGATGAAAGCACCATGACATGTAATATTTATGAGTGCAAAAGTATGTGAGATAGAAGTTCTGGCACGAATCCTTGAAGGAGAATCATTTGTACTTTTATATCTGTTTACGAAGTCGCAACCATCGGTTCATGAGCCTGGCCATAATTGTACTTGGTAATGGCATGAACAACCTAAACTTGACCCGGCGAGTAAAGAAGCCCTCATGCAACGTCTCAATGTATTGCTCAAAAACAGGGATGTCAAAAAAGCGCATTTAATTGATTTCAGCGGAATTTTTGGCACGATAGTTCTATTTCGCCAAGGTTAGCGTCAAAATAAGGAAACTTTGTTGAAAAACGTCATTTAATCTTATAGCTTTTGCTATTTCATTTCTCAATCTTAAGAAATAACAATTGCAGTTACTGCTTGAGTGGAGATCTAAAACTTATATAACAATGCTTGGAAAAGTTGAAATGCTTTTCATGAACTCAGCATGATATGCAGTAGTGTAGGCTAGGCCTAAAGTGATATCAAGTCGATAAATGCCCAGACAAAGAGCGCTAACAAGGCACATATTTTATTACTCTCTAAATTCTTTAAATTCTCCTTTGTTGCACCTCGAAGGGGTCATCGATGTTTGTAGTGTGTTTTGGACGCAATGATTATTCTTTTTATACCGCCGATAAATCCAAGTTCGTGGTACACTAAATATATTAAGCTACTAGACTGTATTACATGGGGATGTACGCCAGTGTTGCCACCCCACCTAATAAGATTATTATTGCCAGTTGATAAAAATATTGCCAAAAATGTCCTTGGGGAAAGCGTCTACAAGCACATGAGCAGTCAGAAAAAAGCGATGAGTTATAGGAATATAATTGTTTATTAGATATGCGAACTACCGGATGCATTAACAGGTGAACGTGCGAACAGCAAAAACACAGGGAAGCACGAACGCTTCCAAAAAACTGACGATGAACGTGAGAACCCTAAAAGCTATAGTAGGCTATAGATGGTACAGACTTCTGGTGTAGACAGATTCTGAATTGAATTACAAAAATACTGTTTTCATGGAATAAGCTAAGTTTTCAGCAAAAAGAAGACTTTTGGAATGAATTACAAAAGTATATATATCACAAAAGTCAGTACTGTTAATTTCAGTAAAAGAAATCGGGTGAACTGAATTACAAAATGCGTGCATCACAAAAGTCAGCACTGCTGATTTCAGCAAAAAGATTTGTCGATTGAGCTATGAAAACATTTATATCGTAAAAGGCAATAGGCCTACTGTGTTGTTAATTTCAGCAAAAGAACTCGTGTGGACTGAATTACAAAAATATTTGAACATGTACATATACCACTGTGCTTCAAATTTGAGATTTGAGATTTGATAATTTCCATAAGAACTTGGGACTTAGACTTCTAAAATAATGTATACATTTAACACTTCGTAACAAGAGCTTCAAACAGTCACTTTTTGGAAAATTTGGGCAATGGAAAAAAATCGGTTCTTGGCATCCTCCGATAATTGTTCCTTCACAAGAGTAACTTGCTTCAGTTCCGCAAAAAGTCTCCTGTAATTTCAATTCAGCTGCTGTTTGTCTAGCATCAACTTCTTCCTTTTCCTTCTTCGCAGACAACTGTCCATACGCTGTGGATCATTTTGTACCGCTTTCTTTAATTCATCAGCTTCTAAAGCAGTCAGTTTCGCAATTTTCTCACTCTCTGATGCTCTTTTCTGTTTTGCCACAAAAGCGCATATTCCGCATGAGCTTTAAATCCTTGATAAATCAAATCACTATCAAATTTGAATGATGCACTGGTTTCTTTTCTGCAACGCAGGAAGGAACGACATTGTAAAAGACTTTCTCTGATGTCATCGGACAACCGATTACGCTTCTCATTGTCATCGATGTTGTGCGACTTCCTGATGTCTCTTTCACAATCGGCATTTCCATGGACAAGGGTGGAACAGGCCGTCGCTTACTTCGGACATGCTTCGGATTTGGACTTATCCTCCCATAGGTTTAAAAGTTGTATTTCTGTCCAAAGATGTTCGATATCATCATGAGAGACAACATTAAGAAGTTTATTTGCAAAATAAATGACGGAATCCTCAACTTAAAGGTTGTATCAAGAAAACTCAGGCAACCTTCTTTTTCAGAGGGAGATTATCTGGCGGATAGGTCAAAATTTTCATAGCTACTCTTGCATCTGTACCGAAGTACATCGGAAACTTCTTTGTTCGTGGGACTGATGAGGATCTCGCCAACAGGAAGTTGATTATCGAAGTCACTGATATTTACTTTCTTAACAGTTTTACTGTCGCAATGTTCTAGTTTCAAGAATTGTATTGCGACATTCTTCACCATGCTCATGAGTTGAGGTCTCAAACGATTAATTGAAATGACCGAACACTGTTGAATCAACTTTTCAAACGGTTCCGCCATCTGTGTAGCATAGATGAAGAATCAGATTTTATTCATAGTTTCCAGATCTTTCAAAGAGAGATATAATCTCTTTGAACGACATGAGCCATCGCTCTGAGCGATCAATTGAAAAAGGATTAATTTCGTTAAGAGGATGTCCTTGAAAAAGTCGGTGGTATGAACTATGTACGAGTGAAAAAAAGAGCGTGGCGTTTATAAGCATATTCTATTTGGTAGAACTTAGCTCATAATTTTATTGTAACCGTAGTGAAAAAGTTTGTGAAATATACTGACTTTCTTCCTCTCATATCTAGCAGTTCGAACAGTCAGAATGTGAGAATGTTGGCCTCGAGCATGATGATGTCTCGTAGTGATGTGGTACAGATTCACACACCACCGACCAAGTATTGTGAATAATAGGTTTTATATTCGCTAGTAGAGTGACTCGCGTGATTCTTTTCAAAAGACCATTTTTTAATTAACCTTTTTAATTATCTCAAACACCTGCCCATGAAATCAAAAATTTCTTTTCACAATATCATCGTTCTAAATCTGAAAAATATTGCCAACTATAATGAACTATCTGATTATTATTGCATATTGCCACAAATTGTGAATATATTGCCAGGCAATAATTATTGCCACGAGTGGCAACACTGATGTGCGCGAATATGGCCGCACAATTGTAAACGAAGTTTTCGAAATAGCTCAATAAGATAATGAAAATAATTTGTATACCATATGTTATTAAAGTTTGAAAGATTGGCCATAGGATGACATAGGATGTCAGATATAAGACTGAGCTTACGGCAATTGTGAAACATGAATTTTCTTATAGAAACAAGCAAGATTTGCAGTGGCTATGAGCTTCAGGATGTTTGTCCAAACACTTTGGTTGGTCCTAATTACTTATTTATTAAAGTAATTTCTTTAAATATATATCACACGCTTAGTAATGTTGAATCAATCAAAACACTGAGCGAATATGCCTTACGTCTTTCCTGACTACACTGATTCTGATAGTAGTATTTGTTTGATTTCTATATTAGAGCTGATGAATACTAAAGTTTCAGCAAAGGTTTCAACAATAACAGGTATATTTTCGTTTTTCCTATGAGCTACCGATAATTTGTCAGACTTACAGTTACAAGAAACAATTTGAAAGTTATTAATACGAGTATACTCATAACTTCCAATTGACAAATTCCCCCTTGACTCTCTTTTGAATTTCAACTGCTACGTTCAAACTAAAGCAGAAATCAAAGCGATCTTCAACAGCATGCGTATTTACATTATCCGTGTAAAAGTTTGAGAGTCTGTATCTTATTCATCTCCATTTTACAGGGAAATCAACGGACATTCAAGGGCGATAAAAAGAATAGCACATCTCCATTGTTTGAAAAAGAAAACTGCCTATGCCGATGAAGTGACATTAATAAGAACACGCATCAGCTCCGCGTTAGTGCAGACCATGGAAATGTGCCTCAGGGGATACCGCTCAAGGCGAGGACAACCAGCCAACAATACATCAGCGATCCCTGCCATGGTGGTCAACGCTCAGGGAAAGAGGAGACTTTGAATTTCTTGACTTTCACTTGTGACATTTTTATCATACTTTTTTTAATTTTTTTATGTATTCGATTTAAATAGATTTGTTGAAGGAAAAAAAGAAAATACCCTCAACTACTTGTATGTAAAGTTTTGTAACGATCAATTCATTTTTACGGTTTTTAGACAAAATTAAAAGCGTGGGGGGAGATTACCCTTAAGTACCATATTTTCTATCATCTCAACAGTTGAGGTGGTACAATTTACGAAATCAGCGATATTTGCTCTTCAATTCACTTAGATACAGTTATGTGTAGTTAAAGCCATCCATATCAGATTTCGTTTGAAAGGATAACTGTGGATAAAATTATGTTCAGATTGTTTATGAAATTGGAAAGGAATGAGGAGTGTCAGCACGGCCCCCGCTGTGAAGCAACACCGAAACACTCGATGAAGCAGCTGTTCGCCTCAGCTACAGTGAAATGTAAGACACATCTTCTTCAAAGAGGTGCATTCCCTTCAGATTGTGACAATTCACGGCAATATTCGAAAAGGAGTTTGCAGGGGATTTGGTTAGAATCTCATTCTTGAAAAGATGATTTTGTAGCTGAGTGGATGATGGTAAATGTCGAAAATTTAGTAACTAGGATCCGCTAAACATCGATATTTTCTCGGCGCTTGCTTTCCTAATTGTTTGTTTGACAAAACGTGAAGTCTCAGCTTTAACTGCTAGTTTCATCACAGTAAAATAATATACACATGAATGAGACTTTCTAAACTCTAGTGCTTTCACTGTCCATGCTAAGGAGTTTTAGACATGAAAGGCTGCTGTTCACATCGACAGTGTTTAAGCTAAGATTGTGACAATCTTATTCACGGCAATATTCGAAAGGGAGTTTGCAGGGGATTTGGTTAAGCTCTCATCAAGCAATCAATTATACCAGCAGTTCTGCCTTAAATATCATCAAAGTCTGGGCTTTCAAGTCTGCTTTTTAAAATTCGTATTAGACAATTTTTTATTACCGGATCAGGTATCTATGTCTTGGCGGAGCGACGAGGCGATTTTCGCCTTGAAAATCAGTAGGACATGATACGTAGAGCTGAACCTTTTGAAGTGAAGTTCTTGTTTCTCTGAACCATGATGAATCAAAAAGGATTAAGTAAAAATTAATAAAAAAGATGTACCATTTTTGTTTTCTGAGTCAGCTTGGGATTACATCTTTTGTTATCATCGCTTTCATTTGATATTTTTGTCTGATAAATCATTAGAATACGCCAACAATCCATGATGCAACCTAAGTATCCACCTTATCCAATGAAATTAGAAATTGTGATTTCAACGAAATGTTATTAATTGATCAAGCTTTTTGTCTCTATTCTCCTTAGTTTAAGAACAGTTTCGAAGCAACTTTTCATTAGGGCTTATAGACGAATGAAATTTGAAGCATGAGTTTTGCATAATAATTAGAGGACATACGCTGTAACTACTTCAGGATATTTCACAAAATGTTTTCTCCAAACGAAATATGCATGGCACAAATCTCAAGGTTTGTGAAAATGGAACCTACTGTTGTGTGATTCGAATTACAACAACAATTATGAAGACAGATCATTTTCATACATATTAATGTCCACTGCTGATCACAGCTCTTATCAAGACTTGATACTTTCTAAGTTCTTCGTTCAATGTAACCTTAATCAGAAAAAAATGAAATGGAAAGAAAGAGAATAATGACAGCTAGATGGTTTAAATCACAAATATAATAGGTAAACGCAACATTGAAGCGAAGCAACTAGCAGATATCATGGTCTGGAATTCTCATGAAGTGGCAAGAGAATAAAAATCTTTGATTTTCTTTGAGGACATCAACACCTATCTAAAAAAGGAAAAGGTGGTCGCTGGGGAATAGGCTAATTGTCGCTTATACGCAACAATGGTGGATGTGGCTGCGGCACAGGCTGGGCTTAGCAATCACACGTGTCTATATTCATAGCATTCCTAAATTCTTAATCTTAGAGAAAGCAAAGTATATGCATAGTAATTTATAAAATTTATAATTTTGTATCTTACGCTCAGGTCGCTTGTATACGATACACGGCTTCTAAATGATTTCTTAACTTACTGCAAAATAGCTTGAATTCATAACTTTACTTGACTGGATTTTACTTAATGGGATTTATGGTTCTTAGAAGTTACTATTACAATTAAACCTACAATAGATTACGCTATTAAAAAAGCGGTCATTACAATACTACCATCTGTGTACATCAAGATCGTTTACTATGTTTTGCAAGGATCATCCTTCTCACTCAAAGAATGTCAAAGAGAGAAAAGTGCCTCCGTGTAGGCATAGTATAGAATTTGACGAAGATTCATATTCTTTTCTGGAGCTAAGTAGTGATTCCTACAGTTTGTCCATTAGGTACTGTATGGTCTACCAATATAAATTCCACCTTAATCTTACTTCATACAGGCTCCGTAGAATGAACATTGCGCTCGGTCATTACCTAACAATTAGTATTTTTGCTATAAATCATCAGTTACAAGAACGAGAGGCAAGGAAAAAGGTGAATTCCACATCAACATGCTGAGCTCTCGCGTTTTCTCCAAAAGAATGTAAAAAATGAAGATTGATATCTTGTGTTCAGAGACAATTACATTTCAAATAAATAGTTAACTTTGTAAAGATTTTAGCGTCTATTGCAGTGCTATCACTTTCAATTTCATCATATCAAAACGAAAATAATGTTGCAACGACTTCTGACTACATTTCATATATCTGAGGCTTGAAAATCCATTTAAAGAAGAGATAGAGAAGTGCACACATGTGCACTTGATCAAATTATCATTAAGCTCAAGTTCCCTTTGTAAGGCAGGAAGAGGAATAATAACATAAGAACTATTGTACTTACGTTTCAATTCGTTGATGACTGTCGAAGGAACTAGTTTCCCTTCATCCGCTGTCCCTCTCAGCGGATCCACAATTTTCCCCCGAAGAGATTCCAACGGTACAAGGTTGGTTAATATCTTCCACGCCATCTGCCTCTCGTCATTGGCGTGTAGGTTATCTAGGTTAATCTCACTTCCATCGTGATTCTTGATGATCTGCAAAGGCAATTCAGTAAAAAATTGACCTCTGTCATCTCTATCTTAATATTCCAAAATATAGAGACATTTTCAAGTATTAATGAGAAAGCAATCAAAGTCATGTGAGGTCGATCTTCCATCGCGGATAAGATAGCCTTAGGTTTTTACGTCAATATGACAACTATTCCAGTGACAGAGTGTACACAGAAGCTTTCATCTGATCCGCATTGTAGTTTTCACCACACCTAATTAATGTGCCTCCTAGGAGGCATTTTTGAAAGGAAGATCATTATCACATTTTAGCTTTATTATTGAAACAAAGTAGAACGAACAGTGTTTCAGACGTAAATTTATATGTTAAAACATCAACTGATTAGGCATTTTGTTTATTTAAGATCAATGAAACTGATATTGCTGTAATTAGAATTACACATGCCTACATGTTTGTCGAGTGACCCAAAGACAAAATATTTCTGAAATGGAAGTTTTACATAGATCATGGATGGCTGCAAAATAGAGAAAATTAAGAAGTCGATGGTTTATAATCGAAGGAAGTCTTCATAGAACTCTTTTGTGAGGTTTAAGCACTTATATAATTATTTCAGATATCGAAGACTGCCTCCTGGGGACATTTTGATACTTTTCAAATTTCAACTTTTCAGTGTTAAGGTGCATCAATATTCTAAGTCTTTATCATTGGAAAACGACGATAATTACCAATATTGGATAAAGCTCTCTCAGTTCGTTGAACAGCTCATTGAAAATCATTGTAGCCTGCTTCAAAAACCACTTATCAATATTCTACTCCATGAACTCAATATTGAACTTCATTACATGCAGTAAAGTTCAAAGCTTCTCAGTGTATTTGATTTTCAACACCCATTTTCTCTCGTTGCAACTTTTTTTCATAAACAATCATGTTTCTTGATGTATTTGCCAGCCGTCACGAGTTGCTGAAGCGCATGGGAAAGCTAATGCTGCATAGCTAAATGCAGAGAAGCTATGAAAATATAAGCACAACGTAATCTACATTGACAGTAGTAAAGCTGCAATCAAATTATTTATCAAATACTGCATTGCTGGTAGATCTAAGATTTGTCAATCTATTAAGTAATTATGTAGCAATAAGCTATGGGCATACATCCGTATCACTGCAAGATGATTATCATACATGTATTATGTATGATATCATATATGTACACACGTATCATATTATGTACATGTATGAGATGACGATATAGCTTACAATGAAGACATCCTCAATTTTCTAGTTTCAAGTGATTAGTAATGATAAAGTGCAACCTTCTATGGTTACTGAACCTGCACTTTATGTCCTCTAGAACTGGCAAGGCTAGCGGGTCAAAAGAGAAGTCGCTTTTGACCTCGAAGAGATGACACAAAATTTTGGGGACATCGGCTTATTGTCTCTAAACTCCAAATAATGAATTTCGAGACAACTGCGCTATCTCACAGATGGGCGAATGACATTATGTACAGCATAAAAGAACTTTGGTCAGCTGACTGCTGAATATGTTTCACAGGCTTCTAAAAAGTAGATAAATTTCCGGGGACATGCAAAAATCGGGTGTTTTCAGAACTCAAGCGAACGAAAAATGTAATAGACTGTCAAATATATAAAAAATGATCTATGGGCCGGATAGAGCAAACGAAACCCTACAAAATGATATTATAGTTGACTGTTTGATCAATAACTTTGCAGAATCCAGGGAGGGACAAAAAAATTGCAAAAAGTTCACTTTTTTCTGGATTTCACCATATAATTCAAGCATTGCAACATCTGTTATGAATTAGATAATTTTGGTCGGAAATAAAGCAATATGTTGAAAAATGAAGTCTCATAATGGGAATGAAGCATTCTTTGACTCATATTATTTGTATAGGCCTACCGGTGTATCATTTCAACTTGGAATTACGCAGTTGTGAAACATACCTTCTCTTTCCTTTTTGGCAGAATGTTGATCAATTTAGAAACTTTATCTGTCTAGAGATATGTCGGCATTCCAGGATTTTGAAAGTCCTGGGAATTGCATCACATTGTCCTTATATATGCAAAAGCCTGTCATGCCTCATGCAAAATTCTCTTGTCATTTTATTATACCAGTTTTTGTGGTATAAATGCGCTTATTAGTAGCTTAAAAATTCTTGAGGTTGAAAAATCTGATCACAATTTAACTAGACTTGTAAATGTGTGCTTGACGACTTAAATCGTCACACACCATTGCAACTTAGTGATTACCATTATGACAAATTATAAACCGCTATCTTATTAATAGGAATTATTTCAAACTTGGATTCCCTAAACTGTTCTTACATGAACTTTCAAAATGCGTATGAGATTGCCGAATGATTAAGAGTGCAAGCAAAGGTAATTGAATTTTACTTCATATAGTACAAATAAATCACTTTTGTAAGCCTAAAATCGACGATGACGCTGTAGCGAGTTATAGTGATGCATAGAATACACAGTAAGGGAAGGCGAGCGATTTTCAAACAGTTTCTGATCTAAGTCGACAATTACACGGCGTGTGACAGAAGAAGATAATTGACTAACAAATGATGAGCTGACTAATCGGTCGCTATGAACTCCAACCCGTTACCACAGTTGTTACCATCCATCCACTCAGCTTAAAGAAGCATAGAAATACTATCTCTTATTGAATAGCTCTATCATTCTTGCTGTTGAGAATGTAAAATGTGCATGTGTTTATGACGACAAAATAGGAATTCCAAAGTCATGGAAAGTTTCAGTCCCGGATCAATGCGCAATCCCAGGATTGAACGAGTCCAGGTTGGGATTGAGTATTGAGTAATGACTGTAGTCCTTTGTTACTTTTCCAAATCCCGGGATAGGAATTAATATAGAGATTTTGGAAACCCAATCCTGTGATTTCGGGATCCCAAAACACTACAATCTCGGAATTGCGAAACGGGTCGATTCATAATGTCTTGGAGGATGAATGTTACTTTCTAATTATGAATTAGTATGAGTAGGCCTAATATGAGTAGCAGCATATTTGATGTTTGTTTCTTGTTGGATATTATGCCTAAATAATAGAAGATGCTACTTAAAATTCACAATTACATGTAAGCTTTACGATACTACTATTTTTTACATATTTTATTGTTGTCGGAGAAATATGAATTGTCATCTTCCCTGCAGCACAGACATCCACAATAAAAAAACGATTATTTTGTAGAACTGCTATCAGTATTCAATAATAGGCCATTACAAGTATTTGAAACAATTTCAGTGACAACATGTTTGCACATTATATGAGCGACATGCAGCCATATGCATATTGGGCACTCATCTCAGGGAATAAAATCCCAACTCTCAATTTGAATTAGTTTTTGCATTTGATCTTTGCTAATCTTAAGCAAGCACGTGAATTTCTGCTTTGAAATTTTAGGTTCATTCATGTAGGGGCTACCATAGAAAGTTTTCTACTTCACGAAGTACTACAGAACTTATACAGTATTTTAAGTCTAATGATTTATTCACTTTCACGAGCTTTAGGGAGGCATGAGATAGGAGGAGATAAAGCGACAATATTATAAATTATGTTCCCCGTGCGTGGTATTTAGCGTATGTGTAGACTCGTGAGCAATTGAGCGGATTTCGTCACTTTCATTGCATTAAACCGATTAAAAAATCCTAGATCAAATAGAACTCGATTGAGTACGAGATCCGTTGACCCAAGTTTTGTTGCTCAACACGAGCCTATTATCAAAATTCAAATTATTATTGTATGTAAAGACGTTCATAAATGTGGCGCATGTGAAGAAACGCATAGGCCATGAATAATGTGTAAATGTAGCCTACGTGTAAGTCATGAATTTGTAGTTTTCATCGTGTATATACATGCAATGTACCTTAAATGTCAAGACAAAAGCTATGAAGCTGCCGTAAAATGATAAGCATAAAATGTATTATTAAAAAAAATTTCATATCAAACCCAAACTCGAGTTGACAAAATTAAATGCACTTTAATAATAAAGTGATCAATTAACTCGTTGCAATTATGTGAAACACTAGCAAGCAAACAATTGCAAGAAATTATTTCTTGCTACTTCAGCGATCTTCTCATCATTCTAAGACGAACGCCGTCGAGTAAATCAAGCAGGAATGCTGAACTGTGTAATCGATTTTTCTCATTCTTTTAATTTAGAGGTTATTACATGTACATTCGCAGTCATAGCCCTAAGGGCCTTGTCAGTCTGATGAGTTTACTGCAGCTATGCGTTTTGTGTAACAAAATTAGGCATACGTGTCGCTACAATTGAAATTACACAGCCTTTCTAATCAATAAATTGATCTTTATGATATCGCAATCAACGAACCGCAATAATGAGTCTCAATCAATTATATTCCCTATCATTGATATTTCTTGTCAATCTCTGATACCTGCTGCATATCTCTATACGGGAATTTGCATAATTGTAATCTTAGATAAGTTCCAAAAAGAATGAACAGTCAATGAAACATTCAGACACTAAAAAAATACTCGTACACGTATAAATACTATGCTTATAGCCGGAGCACAACAGATACACGACATTGCAGCATACCTGGTGCATGCAATAATGGGAAATAGCATGAATGTTGTAGAAAGATAATTTATGGACCTGTGTAAGAGCAACCTATGTCATTTTTATCCGACTTAATTAGGCTTTTGATTAAAGAGAAGCCTGACTGATGACATGCCAATCGATTTCAAAAGAGAGACGCTACTAAAATTCCGATAAAATCAATGTGTTCACTGTTCATACAATATTAACTAGGCCTACCCATAATTAAATTTTGCGATAGTCTATTCAATATAATACTCTCCTGGTGTCTGCTTTTGGATTTGTAATCAAATTATTATTATTATTTTCCAAATAATAGAGTTATTTGCCAAATCTGTATGTCTAGTGCTTTATCATCAGTGTCTAACATATATTGGAAAAAATTAATTTCTCGATTTAATAAGATGCATTTATGCAAGACAGGCGGTAACCCTACTATAGTCATGGAATTCGGCACCTTGAAATTTCCCCACTTCAATTAGATTATGGTAGCCTATTTATTGACTATCTTGAATAATAAATTCTAAGGGGACCTCGTCAACCAGTCCCTCTGATTCTACCAGGCCATATTTGCATGCAAACCTAGGCTATATGAAGAGGTAGATGCATTTTGTAACTTACTCTGTGATGGTTGATCGCAATTATGAATGCATGTATGATTCTCCCCTCCAACTTATTATGCAATCGTGAGTCAAATATTCAATATGCGTCAAAACGTCTGACTTGAGTCAAATAGTCCAACCCGTCAGAATACCGTCGTGAGTCAAAAAGTATGACTTGCGTCAGTAAGAATCTGGAGTCTCCGAAACCGAAACCGGCGGAAAGTCTTGAATGCATGTATTGAATACATCTTAGCAAAACTCACCTGTACACCAAATTTGGTGAGATGCGAGCGTGCGGAACAAAGTCCATTTGCGTCAAAAAGTCTGACTGCGTCAAAATGTCCAACTTGGCGTCATTTTGTCTGACTTGCGTCATCTCCTGACTATATGGCGATGTTTATTTTTGATATCACTTACGATGTAGTCGTGTGTGTGACAATCTGCACCAATAACTAATATTTGGTATTTCGTAAATTTTGGCAAATTTTTGTCATCAATCCAAACGAGTGCAATTGTACTTTGCAACCTGACAATCTAAATTCGACATTCTTAAATTCATGCATGTTCGCCCAACTGATGACATCATGTGATCAAAGCTATTACCATTCCTCGCACTTACACGACGTCGCCACTTCAGCAATGTTTGGTGTTTACCCTTCAATTCACTTAGTTACAGAAGCATGTATGTGCTCCGATTATGTGTAGTTAAAGCCATCCATATCAGATTTCGTTTGAAAGGATAACTGTGGATAAAATTATGTTCAGATTGTTTATGAAATTGGAAAGGAATGAGGAGTGTCAGCACGGCCCCCGCTGTGAAGCAACACCGAAACACTCGATGAAGCAGCTGTTCGCCTCAGCTACAGTGAAATGTAAGACACATCTTCTTCAAAGAGGTGCATTCCCTTCAGATTGTGACAATTCACTTCAGATTGTGTATTCACGGCAATATTCGAAAAGGAGTTTGCAGGGGATTTGGTTAGAATCTCATTCTTGAAAAGATGATTTTGTAGCTGAGTGGATGATGGTGAATGTCGAAAATTTAGTAACTAGGATCCGCTAAACATCGATATTTTCTCGGCGCTTGCTTTCCTAATTGTTTGTTTGACAAAACGTGAAGTCTCAGCTTTAACTGCTAGTTTCATCACAGTAAAATAATATACACATGAATGAGACTTTCTAAACTCTAGTGCTTTCACTGTCCGTGCTAAGGAGTTTTAGACATGAAAGGCTACTGTTCACACCCGCAGTGTTGAAGCCATAGTTGAAGCTAACTTCAATGCTCAATTTTCTAGCTGTAACTTCGGTAGTCATTATTGTAAGTCATAGTAAGCAGCCATGAAATTCACAATGCTTTTTGTATAACTCAAGTCAATCAATGAAATGAGAGACACTGAGAAATTAAACTGACAGATGGTCAGTTGAGGTTCCTGCTACTAAGGATAAAGATAAATCCGGTTGTGGGTATATGGACCGCATGCAATATATAGTATGACTACCATGTAAAACCCCGTACTTAATAAGGCCCACTCTCTAGAAAAGCGCTGCTGTCGATAAACTACGGCATTGCTTCATCGATGATTGAAGAGAGTACATTGATTCTACATCATGCATGAAATTTCATGGAGAACCGCTCTGTTTGGTCAGAGCAAAGTGTTTATATATATTTTAATAATATATATATACGCGATGATATATAGTAATTATATACTTACTTTGGGTCAAGTACTCTATCAAACAGTGGAAGGAAAATAGGTGTCAAACAATCAGCTCAATCATAAAATTTGAGACTATTGGGAAAATATGTGGTCGACATAACTTTTGGATTGGATATCCGTAGATCAAGTCATCCACAAGATCCGAAACGTTCATTTTCAAAAAATTAATGCAGACGCTGCGACATTGAATACGTAAATCGGTAGGTTAGCTTACAGCAATCCATTTCGTTCAAAAATTCCTCGCATCTTGTATTATGAACATGATAATGCACTCAGCAACCAAACGCGGACCTATTATATTTTACATGTATCATTACTCGATATCAACTTAAAAATATTAATTAATGAAAGTTGCAGTCAGGTTACATCCTAAAAGTCCCAAGCTTACTTTTCCCGATTTCTTCCTTTTAAGTGATTCACCTGTTTCTCCTCTCTTCCCAAGTTTTTCTGAAACAGAAATAAGTGATATTGAGCAATGGAACTGTTGTGAAGCTGTTACATGAGAAAATTGTCTGGCAAGTAAATGATACCCAATTAATGCGCAATCTGACGGTATAGTCTATAACAGTGCTTCTTAACTTGTGAGGAATGCTGCAGTTGCCAATGGGGAATGAAAGGTTAGACTTGGTCGGTTTTGGGGAATGTGGAGAAAAGGCTAAGAAACCCTGGTCTATGACTTCTCACGGGAGCAAACTCTTCATTATGCTTTTGCTGTATTTTTATCTCCCTCATTGTAAAATGTTGCGAAGTTAAAAATCCTTTGAAATATATGAGTATCAAATAAATCTAAATATAAGAAAATTTGTCAAAGGATTTTTTCTTCACCATATTTCATCCAACGGGAGATAAAGGGCTACAAAATTGTAATACGATAAATGTACACAGATTTTCCTGATACATACCTAACATTTGTAACTGCTTTTTCAGCAGCAGGTTGGTCTTCTCTTGACCGGATATCACCATCTCCAAAAGGGAGCAAATCCTCGATTGGTCTATTGAATGTGACTTTCTTCTTTTTGGCTCATCACGGTTCTCCTCTGACTCTATGCCTGCATCATAACCGGCAAATGAATTCGATGTTGCCGCAGGAATCATAGGTGTAGGCCTATTACCAACTTCCGTCAATGCGCAAGTTCTTTCCGTAAATTTGTTTGCAGCAGTCTTACGCTTATTAGTATTTACTTCCAAGTCCATCTTTTCCATTATGGCATCCGTGTCATAATTTAACAATAAATACTCTTCAAGTTTGTCAGTGAGAGGCACTAGCGTTGTTAATGAGCCCCGTGCGATTATTAAGGCAGAATAGGTCTCCCCGCTGTCTCTTATCTTCACTATGTCATTCTGTAAATAGAAGGAATTCATCAATTTCAATAGATATTGCTATGTAACTTTGAGTACTGTAACTACTTATTTAGAATGCAATATATCAGAAAATGGGTTGCATTTAGAAAATTGAAGGTGGTTAATAATCGTCAACAACACGCAGATCATTTGATTATAACTAAATATGCTCAATCATCAGTCCGGTTAATCTATTAGGCCTATGTTGACCATTAACGATGCATGTACTCTATAGAAGAAATCGTTTAGTCAACAAAAAAGCAGCATTAAAGGAGCTTGTATAATTAATTTAATATATTTGAAGAGTACATGCCTTCACGTACTACGTAGCACAAATGTTGCGAACTGCTTGTTAAACAGTTATAAAATTCCCAACTTGTGCATGTAGCTAAACGTACATTATCTCAAATAAAATTTTCAGAAGCCTATGTTCTAGCCTCTATGAATTTTCATAGCAGCAAAGCAAAAATCAAGCTTCTCTTTCTTTTCAGGTCCACTTGTTTCTATCGATCTCTGAAAGCGCGGGACGCCGAAGTTCCCCCGCGACAGGCACCTGCTATTAATTTTCGTGAAAATTAAGATATCCATCATCCGAATTAAAAATATTTCGGATAACCGCGTGTATTTAACAACATTTCAACCCAATTTGGTAACCTCCAACTCGATAGTAACAATGATTATAACCGACACACCGAAAATTAATAATCGAAGTTGTGGACATACGAATTTGCACCATTTTCGAACTTTGAGTACGTCGATATCAAAAGTGAATGGCAACTGCACCCAAAATGCGCATGGATCAGATAGAACTAACATCAACTTAAAGTTTAATGCATGTCTCTTACTCATCAAAGACACTGAAGTAGACGTTTCTTTTGGATTTGCCCTACTGCCTGGGCACTTGACAGTGGATGGCGGAGCATTGTCTGAAGCATGCGATCAATTTTGATTGACGTTGGACGTTGTCGACTCCGGTTTTGATTACGACGGCCTCGGCCGGTTCCAACCCTGACGCATCGCATATCTTATAGAATTTTTCAGCAATGTGTTCCCAATTTATTGCGTATTTAGCATTTACCTAGATTTTGTAAAATGCTTTAAATACGGACATCGTCATAGATCAACAGATTTCTTTCGTTAAAAGACTGCCGCTATTTTTGAAATATTTTCCACGGATTAAAGCAAGTATAAGCTTTCCGAAATCTTGACCCGGTACAGACTTGTGGGTACAATTTCTGTGCGTGGTTGATATTTCTGGAAACGCTATGTTTATCCCTGTGGTTCCAAAGTTCCAAAGTATGTGCTTCAATGAGAACAAAATATTTTGGAAATCGCAAAACAAACAACAGATTCAAATTTTGGTTAGGCATGGTTTTTTTGATAACAACACATTAAGCATCTTACTTGGTTTTCAATTTCGTTAAAAAGTTGCAGAGGTTTTTTCTACACATAGTATTATCATTTCAGCGTTTCTGATTTCTACATATCGTAGTCTACTACAGAATTAGCTGACCACAAAACTAATCAGATCCATGATGTAGCCCGCTGCTAGAAACGTTTGCCAACCTTTGAACTAGATGATTTTCGCATGCAACATACAAAGCTTGCAAGTTACAAGTCATGGCAAGAATGTACATTTAAAAAATTTCTTTTGTTCACGACTCTGTCTCCTACAAAATATATTTCATGACTGGCTAACAGTCTCTCTGCTTGAATTACATGTACATGTATGTTCTCTGCTATTACTGCATCTTCAGTAGCTGTTAGAAGAACTCCGTGCTCTCGCGGTGTAACTTGACTACAGAAGTAACAACTACAACTGCCTACCAGCGAACAACAACACAGTAGCGTATGGGGCAACACATTAGCGAGCGCGAATGAAGATTGACGGTATAAGTGACACTGATATTCATGATATTTATGATATTATTTTGGTATAAGTGAGTCCGATCGAATTGAAGTGAATTCAACATCAAGAAGTGAACTGCAAGTTTAAAGTTTTTCTTTTATCGTTGAGTATCGCATTTGTATAACTATAGTCTTGAAAATTAATATTGTCAATTGTTGTGATTGGAAATTCAATAATATTTCATGTCATTGCCATTTTAATTGAATCATTAAGTATTAGAATAATTTGTTGACACTGTCTATATTGTGATTTGAACTGACAGGCTGCCCTTTAATGCAGGGTTAATTTTCCTCTTTCCAAACCGATTGTTTTTCGTGTGTACAACAATTAAGTAATCTCCAATTTTTGTGCTTATCCTATCAAGAACTAAATTCAACAATTGGTTTATTTTGATTAATTATCTTACATGATAAATAACTAAATAACAGATTGAACAAAGATGATTATCTTTTCATTGTTTGCTTAATTGCTGAATTAACATTGTCCGGGGCTGTAGGCCCATCAAAGTCACAACTAGCACCCTTTATTCAACAATAGAATAAAACTAGCTCTGCCGATCTATCTCTCTCTCTTATCTCTGCGTGCAGTTAACACAACGGCCGAATACTATGATTTCAATTTTTGTACAAATAGATTTATCACAGGTCTATGGAAAAAGTGGAATTGAGGTTTATCAAGGTCAATTCCAATTCCAATTCCAGTAGATTCAAATATCGTCAATTCCAATTCCGACGAAAAATGGAATTAATTTCGGGTCGGAATTAATTCCAATTCCGACTTTTCCAACTCTGGTTGCAAGACGACACAGCAATTACCACTGACATTAGACATGGCTGCTGTGGCTTTCAGACTGAAAATGGAGTGATTCATAATATAATGCAATTTTTGCTAATTAACTTACTTTCCGAATATCTTCCCGCTTTGCGTAGTCCATCTCGAGTTTATCGCTATAAAGGAAAATGGGATCGGCGTACGACCTTTTCTTTACGAAATACACTAGAAGATAGTCATTACTGCGGGTATAGCCGGGAAAATTGGGTTGGACTTCTGTTCGATTCCTCTTTGTCATTGCAAGATTCTGCAAAAATACATATCAGTCATATGTCAATGTAAGTGAGCTTCAGTTCATGTCATTTACTCTCAGAACAACATTGAAAAACTATGCAAAATGAACTGAAACATGTTCATTAAATAACTGTGTTATACTTATATATGATAACAAAGTATTTTTTAGATCATTGATTTTAGGTTTCCATGACACAGTGGTTAAGCGCTTGGCCTAGCGATCTTTCGGTCCAGAGGTCGAACCCCGAAAGTGTCATTAGAAGTCGTCAGGAAGGGCATGCGGACTCAAGGATCACAACGCTCCAGATTAAAGTTTGACTGTGTCAGCATCGTTAAAGCCCCCAGTAACGGGGGGGAGAAGTGACGTTGAACCGTCACATTTAAAATCATTGATTGTATGTGAAATAAGATATACCAAATGTCATCAATTTTATGCAGGAAGTACATGTCTGAGCATAACATGCAAGATTAAAAGAGTACATCATACATGAGGATTCATGTACTTTCACAAACTTGTTTACCATCAACAATATTTCTTTTCACTATTAAGGTTTTAGCATCAGACAATAATTACCGATAACGTAGTTAACCCAACTCAGGAGATGACGATGTAGTTGAATTTCAGAGCATATTTTTTGAAAGTTCTGATGACTATATTTGTTTCACAGGAAGCTATGTAGATTACACTTTTACTCAATTTGAACAGATGCTTTAGCTGAATTATTATGCCACTTATTTCAAATTTGCCAATTATTTAATTGAGCTTGTAAACTATTAATTCTGGCGTCATGACTGTCTGAACGAATTGTGAGGAACATGCAAACTTATATACTTTCTTTATTGATAATGTAGTTTGAATCTACCTTATAAGACGAAAAATCAAAAGTGCTTGAGGATCGAGACGACATCAGAGAACGTGCCAAACATAGTTCAAAAGATTGTATAGGAAAAGTTGATTTTTCTGATGATAAATAAGCTAGTCATCCATCCTTGGATTTTGAAGATGAATGTTTGAACAATGCGACGATGGATGCTTCTAACATATACCTTTCTATTATTGGTTCTTTGTCATTATCAAATAATGTCAGATTCTCGTTCTGCTTTTTCAGAGATTCGGGATATCATATTTGACGAGGTAGAATAATTTTCTAATTGCAACTTATCTTTCAATTAATCAAATTCATGATAACAGTTCTTTCTTCGTGTTCCCTACGATTGATAGAAGGTAATCAATTTGGATCGTGTTGATAGTCCAAAGTACTCAAAAATTCAAAATATAATATTCAAATGCAATGTGACTCTATAAATCCTTACTTAGGACACGAAAAAAACTGCCACATTGATGTCTGGGCAAAATGAAGTTGGTCAGGCGAGTTCCGAGTCTCGTTTTAGTGATTCAACGTGAAATATCAGTCATGCAGTCACGCAGTAGGTACATTATTAAAGGACAAAACCAAGTTTTACCAATAATCCTTGCATTTAATTATTTTGCAAACAACATTGACTTCTTTTGCTCCTGAAAAACAGGTGTAGTGCAAACATTTGCCCATTATATTTGTAACAGGGATAGTCTTTTCACTGCCTTCAGTTATAATGTAGAAAGGACAATGTCTTTGGTACAGTGCTTTCAAAGTATCAGGGACATGAGGCAAAAATTTTGTGACAAAGTCGTCAGACACCTCAAGTCTCCGAATTCTAGCGCAAGCAACATTTTCGAAGTAAAAAAAATTCAGCAAAACGCCAAATTCAGTGGTTTCATTTTCACAAAAAAAAACAGACAGAACTATCTGATACTGTACTTTTGACATACGAAGTCGAGTGAAATATCTCACCGTCTACAACGCATCTAGACTTGCTTAAGATTTTATTGCGATCATGTGGAGCCGAAAGGCCAATTGATCGAAGGACAGTCTCACATTCTGGCGTTTCCTTTACAAAAAAGTATAAGTACTTGTAGAGAACAAAGTTTTTAGCTATTTGAGGTGCGAAGGAATTAGTTCCATGCATAAGACCTTTCAAAAACTTCATATTTCTCTCGAAAGGAAACATCGATGCACCCCAAACGGGACCAAATTGACGGAGGTCTTCACACATGTGCTTCAAAAGATGAACATTTATTGTATACATTTGCCGAGGAAATACTGCATAAAAATGATGATAAAAATTATCCAAAAGAGCATTGGCATCATCTATTTTGTCATGATCAATGGATGGTGAATTAATCAAAACACAAAACAATGTCAAAGAAAAAATACATTCAGAAATATCTTGATTCACAAAGCCATTTATACACGGGTAGCATGCATACAAAAAGAAATTTCTAAGATCATGTGCCTTCCATGAGTTCAATTCTGAGACTCTCCTCAAGCGTGCGAAATTATGTGGCATGCGTATCTTTCGTATGAGATTATCTATATAGTTTACAGTGGTTCTTCGACCGATAAAAAATGGCTGATGATGGTACTTTGCATTTACAAGTGCATCGAGTAATGCCTTTATCACACCTTCATACAGCAGATGCAAAGAATCAAGTACAACATCATCTGGCGGTGACACATAGGCCGATAGAACTGATTTCCCTTTTACTCCGAATAAGCGCTGGCCACTTTCTTCAGCCAACACCGAGTAGGAAGCGTAATGCTCAGCTGTTTTCGGCTCACACAGTTCCTGAGCGTAAATGCGACATTTTCCACGTCCAGATCTCTCTGTTTCACCTTTATTGAAGCATTTGGGACAGCCGAACTCGCCATTATACTGTGTAATATTTAAAACTGAAGCGAGGGCGGTAAGTCAAATATACACAAGTCCACTGAAACACACACTCTGATGTTTTCCGAAAGAACAGTCAATTGAAAACCATCTCTCGGAATACTGTTCAGCACTTCATTCATGAAGGTGTCCCACTTCGGTTTCCCTCTCTTTGAGAACCAAAGCCCGAGTAACAGTATGTTGCATGACTTCTGTCTCTCGTAAGGGGGCAGATCCAAAATGATGGCTTGAACAGGCCAAACACTGCTCTGTGAGAACTTTAGGAACGATCCACCATCAGAACTGACGATGAGATGGATCCTCACGGTATTGACCGAATTTATCTCGCTTGGTCCATTTATGAAACTTGCAAAACGTGCAGATGATAGAACGTCGCAACCAGATGCTTGACTGGAAGTCCGCTGATATTCGAGGATCAGCTTTAAATTGGTTCTGATGATTGGCTTTAACTGTGACACTGCGTCAATGTACATTACTGATGGCAAATCACATCGGCAAACTTCGTTTTGACATTGAGTACAGAGGACACGAGATACGGCATCAGCCAGATTGAAAAAGTTTGATACTTTGTTGGTGACCATGTTAAAGCTCCTGATGTTGGAATTCTGCATAGTCTGAAAAAAAACAAAATCATATTAGGGAAAAGAAATCTACATGCAGTTGAATGACATTTTTCGACAATCTTTTTATATCACGCTAAGCATCGAAATTGTGCTGAGAAAGAAAAGCACTGGAGAAAAAAAAGAAGTTCATTTGCTCATTCATGTAGCCTAATAAGAAATATTGAATAAACATTAATCTTTCACAAAGACTATTTCGTACTTAATATGCTAGTAGATCTCATCATATATTTGTATACAACAAAGCATTTGTATCACACAATTTTACTGAATTTTCATGAGCATCTATAAACAAAGTTCACTTTACATGCTCATTTAGGTTATGTAAAGCTAGATCAGGGTGACCAGGTTTTTTTCAATCAAAACCGGACGCCTCAAAGTGTAGGAGAGAGGACATCTGACAGTTCCCTTCTTCTATATATTGCTTCTCTAAAGAGCGTTAACACAAGGAACGGATTTTCTAATACCCTGTTTGCCTCTGCCACGAGCAGCAGCTTTTTCATTTTGTTATAAAAATCGAAGTGACTCTTAACTAAATGTTTCTGTAGTTTTCAGTATTTATTTAAATTTTCTTTCAATATGCATTCTTTTATTAATCATTTACCACGTAAGGAAAACCCGCGTACGTGGCTAAAGAAGCAAGTGGGTTTTCTGAAAGTAGCTACATGGAATGTTATCACAATGACAGCCGTATCTATGGAAGTGGCTGATACTTTGAGGAGGAGAAAGGTGGAAATCGCCTGTGTGCAAGAGGTGAAGTGGAAAGGTGCTAAAGCACGCTCAATCGGACATGGATACAAGATGTTCTACAATGGGGATGACAGCAAGGTTAACGGAGTCGCAGTGATTGTTGCAGAAAGCATGCTAAGTAACATTTTGAGTATCGAAAGATACAGTGATCGGATTGCTGGAGCAAGTGACTGTAAATGGAGGCCCTGTAATAATTGGTGGGGACTTTAACGGCCATGTTGGTCGTGAGGCAAATGGAGCGCGGTCACATGGTAACAATGGTATGGGTGCAAGAAACAATGAAGGGGAGCGTCTAGTGGAGTTTGCGGATTCGCATGATTTAATGATAGCAAATACGTGGTTTACAAAACTAGAGAAACAGCGGATAGCCTATAAAAGTGGACGAAATGAATCACAAATTGACTATATGATGCTATCCCTCAGCACCGTCCTATATGATATATATATTGACTATATGACTATATCCCTCAGCACCGTCTTCTGGTGATGGACTTCAAGACTGACTCTACCAAGAGACAGTACAAACGAAGTCAAGATTAAGTGGTGGAAACTGGTGGACAGAGACGTGGCGACTAGATTTGCAGAGGAAGTGACAGAAGAAGTGGGTGCGTCAAAGAAAGATTGGCCGGAAGTAGAGACAATTATAAAAGATTGTGGTAAGAGTGCATGTGGAACAACTCGCGGTGGCCAGTCCAAGCAAGAGCGCAAAACATGGTGATGGAATCCTCTAGTACAAGAGGCAGTTCGAACCAAGAAGAAGGGTTTCCAAAGATGGCAGAAAACGGATGCGATCGAAGACTTGGAATATTAGAGGAGAGCAAAGAAGAATGCCAAGATCGAAGTAGCAAAAGCTACTCACAGAATATCATGAGAAAGGCACCACATGGCTTTGAAATGAGTGCCTCTGTTGGTGGACATCATATAACCAACCAAAATATAGTATTCTGACGACATATTGCTCACAGCATAGAGGACAGTAAGACGGAACTGTAGGAATTGGTGGACAGATAAAAATTGAAGGCGAAAGAACCGAGTTGCTACCTAATGCAAAGAAAACGAAAACAACGAAAATTCAAAGAAGGGATACGAATGGAAATGTTAGTGATACGGCTATCAAAGACAAAATCAACAGTCAACCTGCTAAAAATGTTGCACAGGTCACTTACTCGGTGTTCTTTTCACAGTCAATTATGACCACAGCAAAAAAATGACATTCATTGGACATGTCATGTGTAGCACCAGCTATGATGAAACTCTGCTTAGTATAATTGTGTATGGACCAAAGGGAAGGTGACGACAGAAAACCCGCTGCAAAGACTGACTAAATAGCCTGAGCTGCATGCCTATATTGGCGGCTACACAGATAGCTCAAGATGGGAGCCGATGTAGAACCATGGTGCGGAGGGCCACAGGTGGTCACGACCGACCAATACATCAATGAAGAAGTTGGATAAACGGTTTGGTTTGATCAGTTATCGTATAATAATGCAAGGAAAATGTTGGTAGTATGTCTGATTGGATTGGGAAAGTTAGGCCATGTTGAATACAACTCAAATACGGACTTTCAAAGATACATGAAAATTACAAGTGGTTTGCTAGGATCTCAGTTTTTATATTGAACAGGATAAGAACAGTAGCTGCTCATTCAAATAAATGACTGCACAAAAAATGCTGCGAGGCATGATAATCTATCCATATTTTGACTTGGGATGCACTAATTGTAGCATACAATTGACAGTATTACATTATAAATCTTTTGAAACCAGTGTCTTTAGGTTATTGCTATTATTTGTATAATTATTATATGCATGCAGATACATTCGCGGATAAATTCGAGCATGATAACCATAACTTTGGCATGATAACCGCGTGGGTCCTCCGGATGCTGATTGTCCAAGATGTTAATGACCAGAAACGAGACGTAAGCAGACGGTCATCTTGCTGATGAGCCATATGTCTTTTGAATATATACATACATTCATTCCATTGAACGCCCTTCAGAAGCTTGGTTTACAAGTGAAACCGGTCGGGCATACACTTAAGTCTTGTCCTTGATTTTCCACGTTTTTGGATTTATCCTCATATATCATATATATATATATATATATATATATATATATATATATATATATATATATACACGGTGACACAGTTAAAGGTTCAATTTTTATTCCTCTCCTAATCATGGGGAAATTGCAATATGAAGTCACTGCTGCCTGTAATGTGATCACTAGAATACATCATTTTGTAAATCACAACTTATGTTATCGTTGTTGCTCTATATCTATGATTTTGCTTCATAGTTTTGGAACCATCAATTGATTAGTTTCACTTTAATGTCGTAATTTCCTAGAAGGTTGCACTTGTCTCGTAGGTCAAGCAAACAGCTTGAATGTTTTGAATAAGTGACTATTTTAAATTTTCAAATTGAAATTCGTCGATTTCTACGTTGAAGCGTTCAAATTTTGTTCACAACTATTGATTGACGTTGATAAAATATCGAATTTGTTTGGGACAACTGCGGTCATTGATGGCGTATCCCATTACAAAATATACAGTATATGCTGTGTATAAACAAAACAAATGAAAGATCAGTAGGAGGCGTAGGATTCATCGTCGGTAAAGAATGTACTTCAAAAATCGCGCATTGCAAAATCATTTCTCATCGAGTCGGTATCATGACTATCCAGTTGTCAAAGAAAGTGACCATCAAGATCATACATGCATCTCCACCGGTAAAATTGCTGCCTCCTTGATACCCAACGGGTGACCATCAAGATCATACATGCATAGCATATGCTCCCACCAACGCTGCAGACGATGACGAAGTTGAGGAGTTTTGCCAAGAGATAGATCAATATCTAACACCAAAGACAACATACACAATACTGATGGGAAACTTAAACGTAAAAGTGGGAAAGGACAACACGGTAAAAGATACGCAGGTAAATACGGACTCGGCGAAAAAAATGAGAGCGGAGAACGTTTAGTCACAACGGCTGAAACAAACAGACTTTACAAAGGAAACAGCTTATTCAAGAAGAAGAATATGAAGAAGAGATGGACATGGACCTCACCAAACGATAAATACCGAAATGAAATTGGCTACATCATGGTAGGCAAACGACTAATGCTACATAAAGTGTCAGTCGCTGCACCGTTCAACACCGGCAGCGATCACCGCCTAGTCAGAGCGAAGATCATGCTGGACAAGAGAAAGGAGAAGAAGGCACTACAGATGGTATCGGAAAATCAAAAAGTGACAATTGTCGACGAGGAGCAATTGAAACTACCCATTACAAAAGAAAATTGGGACTAATTAAATGATATTGAAGAAGACTATGAATCCCTAATACAGACATTGAAGAAGCGCATGAAGAATGCGAAAGCAACAAACCCAAAAGAAACAGAAGGTATCCGAGGAAACGAAGAAATGATTAGAAAAACGGAAAAACATGAAAAGAAACGGTGCAGATCATCTAGAATCATCTAGTCCTCCGCAAAATCATTAGGCGATGCTTGAAAGAGGATTTCGAGGGATACCGAAATGACAAACTTGTTAGAAATGCAAAAGAGCGAAAAAGTCGGAAGAAATATGAAAGGGAAATGTCTTTATACAAATCAGAAATAACAACATTAAAGAACATCACCGGCGAGGCGGCAAATGATAAGAGTGAAGTGGAGAAGGTCTGTAAAGCATTTTACACTGACCTTTTCAAATCATCCATAAGAATTGAACCATCGTCATATGGGCAAGCAGAAGGAAACGAGCCTCATATGATGGTAAGCGAAGTACACTGTAGAGGATGCTTTAAAGAAGATGAACGCACCCGGGAAGGATGGCTTGACAGTTGAGATGGTGTAGAACGGCCGGAGAGCAATTTTTGAAAGTCCTAGATACACGCTTCAACCGATACCTAAGAGAAGAAAAGATACCGAGTAAGTGGAGAGAGTCAAAAACGGTCTTGATACACAAGAAAGGAGACAAAGAAGATCTCAAAAACTACCGCTCCATCTGCCTCCTATCCCACATATATAAGCTTTTTACGAAAGTTATTGCAAGCCGAACAACACGTCAGTTGGACGAGCAGCAACCGAAGGAATAAGAGGGATTCAAGAATAACTGCAGCACGATGGATCACATTTTCACCATAATGCAGTTACTCGAAAGGCAGCCTAAGCTACTGCTATGCATCGTCTACGTCGATTATGAAAAGGATTTTGACAGCGTGGAGATAAACGCAATGCTACAGTCTCTAAAAAAGCAAGGAATCAAAGGAACATGCGTGAATATCCTGAAGAAAATGAATACAGACTGCACTATCAACATTCAACATGTACATTCCGTCACCCAGAGTACGTATTCCGATTGAGAAATGAATCAAACAAGTCGAAATCGGCTCTCCAAAGCTCTTCACGGCTTGCCTAGCGGAGGTCATGAGAGACATCAACTGGTTTGGAGGAATATGGATTACTGGAGAATTCCTTAATCACTTGCGATTCGCAGACGACCTCATACTCCTCGCGGAAAACGTCGAACAGCTGCAGAACATGCTACGAGAGCTAAGCTACAAAGGCTCAAAAATAGGTCTGAAGATCGAACGCTCAAAAACTAAATACATGAGATCAATGTAACGCCGGACGAATCACGATAAAAAGAGAGGAAATCGAAGATGTGAAGAACTTCATCTACTTGAGACAGGAAGTGAACATGGAACGAGATATAGAAAATGAGATCAATCGGCGAGGAAGAGCATTCAACTCGATAAAGAATGCACTGAAATGCAACATTGACACAAACACCCACACAGACCTATTCAACAGTACCATCTTGTTTGCAATGTAGTATGCGAGCGAAACGTGGGCAACAACAAAGAAGGAGGAACAACGTTTGGCTGCATCGCAAAAAGCCATGGAGAGAACTATGCTAGGAATATCACTACTCCAACATGTCAAGAACGAAGAGATCAGGAAAAGAATCGGAGTCAAGGACGTCATCGAAGAGTACCGGAAAAACAGATACCGATGAGCTGGACATGTCGCACGACTTCCCGTTAGAAAATGGACATACGCAGTCGCATAGAACAGAGAACCCACGAGAACATTTAGACCAACATGGGGAAGAACAGCACGATCGAGAGGAAATGGAATAAATGCTGTGGCCAGCGATGCCAACCTGGCATCCGATAGTCTGGTTGGTCAAGGGAATCAAGGTAAAGGTGGGATAAAATATCGTCAGTCAATATCGGCTTTCTGTGTCCGTCCCACATTATGTCTCACTTCACAGTTCACATAGATAATAGCATCGGCTTCCACCGGACATCTACCGGTATATGCTCATGATGCTGTCGTATTAAGAAGAATTCATATGGCACGAGACACTTTGCGAACATGTATGTTGCAAAATACAGTAAACCGATACGTACCAAATTCTCCTTTACTCAGAGTATAATTAATCCACGGGTAAGTAGAATACTACTTCAAGTATGATGTCATCCACGTACTGTTCGAACGTTCTACTAGACACCAATATTTAAATGTTCCTTGGCAGTTAGTCTTAATTGATTGAAAAGTTTGGGAAGCCAAGTAAAGGTGCTCTTGTATTATATTATTATCAAACTGTTCAATGTGCATGTATTTCGACTATAAAAAGACATTTGAAGATTGATATAGTTATCTAAGCATCATGACTTTACGATGACACAACGTTGGCACCTCCCACCAATAATAAGCCTGTAAAAACATGTTGTTAAGCGATGTAGTGTGACTTCATATTCCACAGTCCTGATTATACTAAAATATAAATAGTTCTTCGATGTTATCTCCTTTCTATATATTTCAGTCCGCTAGCCTTCGTCGGTGAGCTAGTGTAAGACAGCGCACCTCATCACGGAGGTAGGCCAGCAGGCCGAAACTGCAGCGATTGCATACAGTTTTCACCTTCACTGCGGAACGAAAAAAAAATGGAGAGAAAACCCTCGACATTTTTCATTGCCAACTCTCGAAAACTTGGTCAAATATGTGGTTTGTTTATGTCCACGCATCATAGCTAATACTTACATTGAAAATTTTGATAAATGTATCCGTCGCTCGCTTTGATGTTCGGTGATGCAGATGAGCAAACATAATAACAATACAGGTCTCCAGATTTTCATCCACTTCTTCATCACCTTCTTGATATACTTCGGTATCGGAAATCGAAGATTGTGAAGATTCACTAGGATCACTACTATCACTGGAATGTGTTTCATCGAACTGCTGAACATCAGATGCATCGGGGGCCATGTCTAATTCATTATCTGATGATCCTTCTAGTGAACTAAAGTGTTGGAAACTTGCACGAGTCGGAGATTCACTGTCTGTTTTTATAAGCTTGTACAGTTCTTCATCGCTAGATGAGTCGGGGATGACACTCTTGCTGTATCGACGTTTCCGATCGACAATCTTTCTTAATCCATTTCTTTGAAATTTTCTTTCACCTGATATTCGTCGATGACGCCAAGGCATGACTGACATAGACCAAAAACAATGTTACTCAACAGCAAAGCTACACATTAACAGCTGATTCTGCTTAAAGTTGAAGGTAATTAAAAAAATAAATATAAAATAATATTTAGGGTGGAAAAACACAAGTGTGATTGACGCATGATCGCGGGCATAGAGATGCTATCAAAGGGTTTTCATCGTGATGTCGTCGCAGTGGACGAAATTCTGCTAAACTGAAGTGAACATCAGAATGGATTTGCAAATAGCAGCAATGGTGTGGCATTTTTGTGCATGCGATTATTTCAAGAATACATTGTTACTCAACAGTCACGCATATTTCAAATTGAACTGCCCGATTGAGGAACTCTTTGCACAAATCAAAATGTAGCGCAATATATTTTACGCTACTTTTTGATTTGTGCAAAGAGCTCCTCAATCAGGCAGTTCAATTTGAAATTTTCTCAGAAATTTTTATCCATAACGTCTAATTTGTAAATAAAAATGTCACATATCCAAATTGCAAGCAGTGGCCTACTGCAAGTATGCACTTTGGAATCATGCTACTTTCTGTCTGTGTGGACTATAAAGATCTGAAATTGAGGAAGCCACTCATCTCTGATTCCCACACATATTTCTATAGAGATGTAAAAAATTTCTGTCAGGATAAGGGTGCTCGCTGTTGATTTTGATGTGTTTGATCACATCCAACAAAAATTCTTTTCCAAATTAATCATCAGAAATCCAATCGCTTTAATTAACTGATGTCTAAGTATACTGAACACATACGTCTCAATTACTGATGTGGTTCACTTTTGTTAATCTGTGTCATTTTCTGACAAGATCTGATCAGATCTTATCATTCAGTTTTGGTGCGATCTTGCAAGTCTTCGTAAGACAAAAGTCTTGTTCTCACTTAGAAAGTCTGGTACTTTCTGGTCAGAAAATGTAAGATCTTAGATGAAATAAGATCTGATCAGACTTTGAAAGAATCTGATCAGACTTAGTAAGACTTTGCAAGTCATTTCGTCTAGTGTGTTTTATGTATCGCATGAGATTGTTTTTTCCTTGTGAATATGTGTCCACATCTGTACATTCCCCATATGATGACTTTTCCACTGAAAGACATTTTTCCTATCCCTGTATATTTCCACCCTTCACGAAGTAAAAAGACTTTTTGTATATAGCAATGTTTATTGAAGTGCGCTCATGTATATATTTTCAGTGGATGTTGTATAAAGTCTATTGCTTCACATTCATGTACATATTTCAATAAATGTTGTATAAAGACTTCACTTTGTTTTCCGAAACACTAAAGTTACGAGGGATTTAGTATCTTTCAAATGGATGCACTCTTGTAAACCATTGGTAATTTTGATAGCAATAGAGGGTATAGTTTGTTTGACGACGGGATGATAGAAAATAGATTCAAACATCTTCTCGACTATTCCATATGAAGCGTCTTTATCATGAATGAAATCACGTAAAATGTATTCTTTTTTCTCACCAACAGAAATAGGTAGAATCAAATCACTTTGAATGTAAAGGTGCTGTTCATGTTTATCAAGTGTCATTGGTGTTTCTATACCAATCGTATGCGCAGCAGCAAACACAGTTTGTAGCATTGAAAAACCAAAGAGTTTTTTCAAATTTTTACTCAATTGACATTGAATGTCATCACCCAGTTTCAGAACAACGCGTTGATTTTCAATTGAAAACGAAATGTGGTGTGTCTTTACATCATATTTACTTTTCATCACATGCTTCAACTTCTGTTGTATATAAGGATTTACTACATGAATGAAGCTTTCAACTGTATGATATAGACGCGGCATTATATTGATAGCAACTTTAGATTCTTCATAAGACTGGTAAATTTTCTTGATGCGATCGCCATAGATGTCCACCCACCATTCATCATTAACTGAATCAGCTTTAGTGTGATATTCATGAGAAGCATACACCACACCGCTTCCAATAATAGGTGTATAATGTCTTACAAAATGACGCAAGGTTGGAGAGAAATAAACTGTAAGTTTGTCATTATATTTCTGAATAACCAACTTATTTTTGTCCGCCATAATTTTCTCTCCATACTTCTTACCCACAGTCTCATCCCATCGTTTTACTAACTCAATAAGTGATAAAGGTTGAACACCACGCTTTTTCAAAATGATGCGTTCTTCGCATTCTACAACATCTTCATCAAATATTTTAAATCTATAATGAAATTTGTTGATTCGATTTGAATAAACTTTTTTAACATTTGCAGTAGCAATTGATGTTAGATGTAGTCCATGACCAAAACCAAGATGTGGATAGAACACATTATCCAACCTCAGCGTAAGACCTTTAGTAAAAGAATGAAAGCGAAGGAACTGTCTCCCACTCCAATGATAGATAGTAAACTCATAAGCTTTCTGTTTTTTATTCTTCATGATGGAAGTATTACCACTATTGAATGCCTTAATAATTTTCTCATTCCCAAATGGTTCATAAGAATCTGATTTTATCTGAATCCATTCATAGTTCCACTTTCCATCTGATGTTAAATTGTATGGGAACTGGAATGCATTATTCATCGTTATTCCATCATGGGTGCGAGGAGTCAATATCATTTCTTCCAAATCATTCACATTCTGAATATTGCTATCATAGCAAATAATAGAAACGCCAACCTCCCATTCACCTTCTAAATGCAGTGGGCGATTTAATTCTACTCGATAGTCTGATGGTTTATTTTTGGGAAATTTATTCATAGAAGCATTACTGGGTAAGTAGATTAGAAACGAGTCCTTATTTTCACTTTCCATATTATTCACATTGGAAAAATATATTAGCATACGTTTGCATTAACTCTTCATTCGGAAATGGAGTGTGATACTTGTCACAGCATCTTTATGAAAAGGAATCAACGCACCAGCATCGTCATAAATGGCAATATCAATTTGTGGGATGTAGTTTGATTTCAGCTTTGTATAATGCACTTTCTTGAAAGTATGCTCAGATAAAATACTGCAGCTTTTTGGCTGGTATGGTATCATTGCTAGCAATGGAGCTTCAACATCTCCCACACGTACATCTTCACCAATATTGGAATATATCTGAAAATAGTTAATACGACGCGATAGCGACATGTCTGCGCTAGCTTTGGTTACAGTACCACTTTTAAAGATATTTTGATCAAAACCCAAAATGTCCATTAGAGTTTTATCCATAATTAGTTCAATACCTTTTCCACTTATAGTGAGAGACAAAGTACCTTCTTTTTCAGAAAATGAAATATGTTGCTCATTAATCACTTCATTTAAATAATCTACAACCAATTTAACCGAATTAATAATGCGAGGCATCAACACTCTTGTTTCATGTAAGATACCACCTAAAAGCTCTACACACTTTCTGTATAAAGATACGCTCCATTCTGTATCAAATTGATTTGACCTTTCACATGGTAAATGTTGCATATCAGATTTTCCATGAACAGCTGCAGAACGATGTCGTAAGAACTGATGAAAATCTTTTGAACAAACTAATACTAGATCATCATCATTTAAATTATTTATTGCAATATGATTAGATGATTTGATATAAGTCCATGTTGCCACTTGTTTACCATCAACTCGAAGGAGATAATTAAATTTCTTCAATAATGTTTCAGGAGTCATGTTTGTCTTTCTTGGCTTAATCACAATCTTCTTCACCAACGTCTTCTCATTTCTTGGAATAAGATCTACATAATAAGCTTCCTCTCGATATATTAACTGTTTATGACCACTTATGTGGTAATTAACGTTAAAATTATCATAGCTTGTTAAGGCGCTAGCGAGGTAACCTAAATCATTTCTTAAACTTGGACTTAAACCAACAATCCAATCTTTCTCAACTACATGATGTACATAAGTATAATCATCATTGTGCGGAGTAAATTGGACAATATGTTTACACGCTTTATTCAAGAAATCATATATAAACTTTTTACATGATAAGAGATCTTTCTTTGGCCACTGTGGAATGTATACTCGGCACCCCTTTTCACATTGGTAAGCAGCTGTACGCCTCATATTAATAGTCATCACCTCATGATCAAAAGTATAGACACAGTTGCTATAAACAAGTTGAGTGACACCCACTTCCCAATTTCCATTTAGCTGTTGTGCATGATCAATGGGAGTAGAAAAGAGTGCGGCTCGATTACTAGTAAATCTCTTTGTAGCCGCATTGCTAAGCAAAATATGATAAAACGACATTTTTATATTGCTAATCTGCAACTTTGCATAACATCATGAAGACTTGGATTTTGGACTCTCTACAATATATCAGAGTTGATCGTGATGGAAACGTACATTTCAAAACTTCTCATGGTCATACATCAAGAGGAATTACATTAACATGGCGACAATTTGTCAACCTCAATGATATCATGAGGGATTTGGAATATTTTGAAACATTAAGATTCATCTCCTTGGGTGATCAAGTTTGGCTTCAACATTACAGAAATCAAATTCAAATCTACGATTCTCATTCCGCAAACTGTTTCTCATTTCGCAAATACAATTGGGAGAAGTATAGAAGATATATACATCGCTCCATCATGACATTTATTCGTCGTGAGTTCATCGCCCTACTATGCAAATCTTAATCAGACATGACTATCACGCACCATGAGTTGGAAATTAGATTCCCTACAACGTATTGAAACGGATCATGATCGAAACGTCTATTTCAAAGATTCAACTGGAAATGTGAGAGGAGAGTTTGCTTTATCTTATCGTCATTTTCAATCTCTACATCATATCATGAAGGACTTGAAATACTTCTATATGAAAAGACATTCACGTGTTGGAAATCGCATCTGGCTGCGCGTCAACAATCGGCGAATTCAACTCTATCATTCCCAACTTCATACTAACTTCACATTTCATCAAGGTAGTTGGGAAAAGTATAAAAGGAAGGTACATCGCTCAATTTACTCATTCTTTCATCATGAAGCGTCATCGCTACACCATCGTCAACATTCTCCGTCGCTTCAGACTCTACACCAAAATCGATCTCACAACATTACACCAACACCTTCCAAACAGCAAGTATTACCCGGGCCGACCTCAAATGTTAGTGGTGAAGATGAACAATTCACTGAATCTTCAACTCTTCCCAAATGGGACTGTACAGATTCTCGGCGCCCTTTCTCATTCATCGGCGCAGTCAATGCGCTTAGAGCTACAAAGACTACTACGTCGGATATGGAAGAGGGAGAGGTGTGTGATGTCGAATCTGACTGTGGACAATATGGTGATCTCTACTCAATTGAGTGACAGTCTATCATTTTTGAAGATTCGTACCAGCAGTTACAATTTGTGTTATGAACCCGAACTTTTTCCTGCAGCTCTCATTAGTTGTTGGTTACCTGTACATGTGGCAATCTTTCATAATAGTAAAGTGATCATTACTGGACTAAAATCTCATGTACAAGCAAATGTGATCCTAGACTATCTCATTGAGTATGTACGTACCCAGCGGATTGTAAAATAAAAAACAATTTTTCCAACATGATGTTTTTATTTCAAATCATGATAGAACTTACAAATCATTTTTTCATTAGAGGATGGATTACATGAAAAGTTTTGAATAATAGATGCAAATCGAGATACATGTAAACGTTTTAAGATGAAGTACAGTACAAAAGCACCACACGTTGATGAAAGTGGATGTTGTAGTATGCGTTCCTTTCGCTGATATTGACGCGTATGTTTTCTCAACCACTGCTGTGTTGGTATATTTGGAGGTTGAGCAAGAGAGTCAAATAGTTCACCACGTCGGTCTTCTCCAATAAAGATCGCTTTCCAATGCTCACCGCCTAAATTCTGCGAATGAGTGTTTAGCACAATAAAGATGGGATAGTGATTTACTGCAGGTGGTAAGGTATCGAGTGAATAGACATTATCGAAAGCTTTCAACGTCGCTTCGTCTGCATTACGCTGCACTTTAGTCTTAATATCGTCAGCAGTCAACCAACTCATTAACGATTATACTGAAGAATCACGTCACGATACTTTGTAATTTCAATATTTGAATCGAAGACTGCATAAATTAATACATTGATCGTCTCAGGTAGTGTTCTTTTGAACGTCAAATCCAAACGAATATTATGAGGCACGTTCGCTTGACGATAGGGTGCACTAATATCGCTGTCAGCAGTCAAATCAAATGCATAAATAGTATATCCACTCTTAAACTCTTTCATAGTCAGTCCGTTGGTGTCATCCGTATTGTAAAAGCCAAAGACATCCATAAAATCAACATAAATGCGCATAAATTGATCCGAAGCAAAATCTGGTTTGTAGGGTGGACCAGGATGACTCACACCATTTACACGTAAAGCAATTTCACTTAACTGATTGTGTTTAAAATTGAAAGGATTCTTCTTTATATTACCATTAAATGCATCATTTTCAACCATTGCCACCATGAGGAGCTTCGGTGCTTCCGATGGAAAGAGGCCATCTTTCATGAAACTCTTTTGATCTTTCGGAATTGTAAAGGTGAGAAGCTTTGTATGCTGAACGGGGTAAATGGCATTTTGGCGGTTAAGGCCTTCAGCATGCCCTCTAATGACACTTGGATTCGGTACTACTCGACGAATGTAAAGTGCAATATCTTCCACATGAATTCTAAAATTGTCAACTTTAGCAAATGCATTCAGCGCAAATTCAGGCTTATTCAATGTCAGCTTGAGTCGCATGCTGGTATTACAGAGTAAAAACTTTGACTGTCTAAAGAAGTCTAAATTCAGCGGACCATATAGCTGACATACTTTACTATCTTTAATCATAGCAGATCGCTTTACAAAGCCACTGTTTGTTTTCAACATCAAATTTTCCTGCTTCATCTCTATACCATCCCATGGCTTCCATATGACTTTTTTGTGCTGCTGGATGAAACTGTGATACATGATTGAAATATGATTTATAGGGATAATCGCTTTGACCACCTTCCACCTGCTGCTCTCCAATCGTTAGAGAAACATCGCGAAGTAATGTAGTCAATGGTAAATTGTTCAGTCCAACTTTATGTGTATCGTCAATAGCAGTTCCATCTGCTTGCTGAATTCTAAACCTCAAATCAAGCATCGCATAACTCAAATCTATGTAGTCATCACTACCACCAGGAATAACAAATTCAATGGGACCAGCATTCTCAGCTGTTCGAGGATGATAATCTACAATACTTGAACTAAGAATATCTGTCTGTATGGCTTGTTGATCGAACAAACAAAAACCGGAAGTTTTACACTCCATGATTAGAAGTTATAGCAGCGTCGTCGTTTAGCGCCTGATGAATGATTAGAGCCTCTACGACGTTTGCGTGAATGCCTTTTGACTGAAGATCGCACCTTACCAGATCCGCGATGTTTCCTCCTTCCTTTATTCATTCGTTTAGGTGATTTCTTTCCTTGAGTAACACCAGCAATGGTCTGCTTCAATGTTTTTAAACCGCGTTCCTTCCCACGATTCAACAAACTGCTCTTAAAACTTCTACCTCTGGAAAGATCACTAGCAACATCACCAGCAAAGCCAACGGCATTACTTAAAACATTTCGTTTTAAAGATCTACCGACATTGGATATGAGAGGTGCTACAACAGATTTCAGTGCACCAAGTATGCTACCTCCACGTTGGCGGCGAGCGCCGATGTAAATTTGTCCTCCGCCACTTACATAGGAGGGTCGTGAATAAAATGAGGCAGTTGGATTCATAGCTCAAACCCTAAACATTGTTAGTTACAACTTTGCATGAATCACTGTCGATCACTTAGATGAAAGATGTCGGCACGACGCATCCAAGAGTTCATACTTGAAGGATAACCAGTCCATTTAACAAGACACCATTCTTCACCTTGCCGTTTTTTACATCGAATGATTTTCTCTACCAAATATGTTTCACTTTCAGTGACTACCTCAATCTCATCGCGGTAAAAGCTACCCTCAATTTCTTCATTATCGTAATCTTTCAACTTGTAGGTGGTCGGAGAGTCTTTTTGATCAATCCTTGATACTGTAAATACCTCCTCTGTCCAATTCGGGAGGTACCCTTTAGCAAAAACACTTTTCACTTTTGAGATACGAACTTTATCGCCAATTTTCACATCACTTTTCACATGAGTGCGTTTACGTTGGAATGATTCGCGCACTTTATCTACATTGTCAGCATTTACATCTACTGGTCTGAATCCAATAGAACGATGGATAGAGTGATTGTAGGCATGGAGTGTATCTTGTAGAACCTTTGTCCAATTTTGTGTCAAGTTGGCAGTAAAATGTCGCCACAAGCGATTTTTTAATGTGCGATTAAAACGTTCAACGAGTGCAGCTTTATAAGCACTCTTTACACTAAACAACTCAATGTCATGCCTCTCAAATAATCTTCGCACATGCTGATTTTCAAACTCTTTTCCTTGATCACTCTGAATTCTTTTTGGAATCCGACCTTCTCGAAAAATTGTTTGGAATGCTTTTGCTACTCCTTTCCCTTCTTTAGTTTTTAAAGGTAGAGCCCACGCATAACGCGAGAAAATATCAAAGACGGTTAAAATAAAATTATTGCCCGAGTTATGTTTTGAAATGGAGGCGACATCGCACAAATCTGCTTGCCACTGTTCATCGATGTCATGAACAATATAATGGCGGGTGCGGTACTTTTTTTTCGCTTGTTTGTGGAGTGTATAGGTAGCCTGACCCTTTAACCATCGTTTCACTTGTGATTGTGGAAGACCACTCGCTTTTGATAATTTCTTGATAGATGCAAATCCTGCCGGATGTTTTACATCATAATAGATTGACTTCAAACGTTCAGTCGATGACGACTGACTCTTTTTCCTCCTTCTCATCTTTTTGTTTTCTTGCCTTTCAACATTTACAACAACTACAGCATTTAGCTTTAGCGGTTTTGCGATCGTGTTCACATTGCTTAGGGGTTTCATTATGAGAGCTGGCGCAGCAAGTGCAAGTGACAACGACATTCACCTCTGGCGGCTCATTACATGGCAAGCAACACATCTGCTTCATATTAATAGTCTGAGAACATGTATTTTCTGGGAGGAGCTGTTTTACGTTTTCCTTTTACTAGTTTTAGTGGTGATGTAGATCTACGTCGAGTTCTTCCTCTTGTTTGCTTAGTGAGTGTGGGAGGGGATGTAGCAGGTGACGACTTAAACCAATTTGTTGGCATTTTCATCGTCTGAAGCATTGGAGCAGTAGCTACTGTTGAATCAAGTTCTTTCAATGTCTCATTATTCAAAGCAAATTTTGGTACATTATGCTTTTTCAATAGTTTAAGAAAGTATGACCAACCAGGTGGAACATAGCCCTGACGGCGCTTTCTACGTGTCGCATACTGAATCAAGTCTTCATAACGTGAAGCATCAATCACTTTATTTTCATCTGTAATGATTTCTCCTCTATCATTTACATTGAGATGGGGTTCAATACTATTGAAAAGAGATATGGCATGTGCGCGAGATGCTAAAGGTGTAGCAGTCGATACAGAGTCACGCATCTTATTCTTCAAGTTTTTTAATTGCTCAACAGTTTCCGATTGTAATAATACAGCACGATGTGGATCTTTGATGTGAACATTTTGCTGATAATCTATTTCTTTCCTATACATTTGATTTGCAAGAGGTTGCTTTACTTGCTGCATGGCAGTCAATTGTACATATTCATCCTGAGGAATAACAATCATGCGAGAATAAGAACTCATAGTTTGTAGATAATCATGGGAGTTTTCAAAATATCACTTCGAAATCTAAATTCTTCCGGACACTCTTGCGTAAAGTCAATGAATAAGTAACCGTATGGCTTTTCAGCAGCTGCTTGAAAAATTTCAATTAAGGCTTTTGATCCTCTGGGTGCAACTTGTCGCGCTAAAATTTCAAATTGACTTTTATCTCGCGGATTCTTGAAAATAGCATAATAGTGTGTATTCAGGTTTCGTGTACGAGCTTCTTTTCCATCAGGAAACAAATTTTGTGTGATATAGATGATAAAGCACCTTTTATGATGTGCTGCACGAGTGAACATATCTGTAACATCTTTTGAATTCTTACTTTCTTTTAATAAATCATCCAATACAACAACATCATTAGACTGAAGTTTATCCACTGGAATAATTCCTTCATGTCGAATAAAGTTGCGACTTTGCAATTCCTGAAACAGCGACGGTTGATAAATACCATAACACCAAATCACTCGATTGATAGGTTCCTTAAACAACTCCCTTCTTTTATCCAATAAATTCAGCGTGAAAACAGTTTTACCTGCATGAGATGGACCTGATACAGTCAGAACTTTATCACATTGAAGTCTGAAATCCATTTTATTACTTTGAGACTCAACATTTGCATAATTAACGCTTAGAGCCAAAGATATTACCCAATAGGTTGCCCACGGCAGGAGCTATCATTGGAAGTATTGCTGAAAGGAAACCGCCCTTTTGTGTTAGAGTTTTCCTCTTTCTTTGAAGGGTGACTTTAGGATTGGAGATGAAACGCAATTTCGTAGCATATCGCTTAAGTAACTTTCGTTGTTTTGGCGCTAATTTCTTCGTCCTCAACTTCCTCACATGAGAAATAATTTCACAAATAAATTTATCGTTAGCATGTCGTATAGCATTGTATCGGTGATTTGCTTTCATTCGTCGGAGAGCTTGAATGGCTGAAGAAAACTTTGAAGACTTTTGACTTTTACGTTTCGCCATTTTCCGTGTTAGTCTTTGCTAAAACCTATCTTTACCACATTTGCATAGGTACTAACTATTGCGACATAAGTGACACTCGAAATGAGCAATATCACAGTGGTTACATTTGCAAAGTTGAATGCAATTACGTATGAAACAGCGTTGACAAAAAGCATGCTTACATCTCTTGAAGATGCGCTTTTCATTTCCATCCTTTCGCTTACATACATCGCAACACATAGTTTCACCGTTACTGATGTCTATAGCAAGTCTTTTTGAAGATATGAATTTGCTAGCCTTTTCTAAATAATAGACGCATGTACAGAAGGAATATACTTCGAGAGTGAGCAGACATAGCTCGAAAACCAGTTGTGCTACAATCAAGTACCACTGCATTTTCAATTTGTCTTTATGGAAATTTGAATGTGAATATCTGAAATCGCTTCAATCACTAGACTGCTACCATGATGGTTAAATGCGTTAAGACGTTCAGCAATTTTTATCATATGTCTTTTAAAAAATTCTTGGGGTGATCTACCACTTCCATTGAATAAGAAGCAAAATGGAAAGAGCGACTTTCCACCTCTTCCTTTCCAAAATGACTAAACTTAATTTTCGCAACTAATCGCGCCATGATAATGCTATCAGAGAATGTATTCATTAACTCTAGAAATAGAGTGCTAGCATCATCGACCACTGCTTCGATGTCGGTCTCATCTTTATGAAAATTTATCACATAATCTTGAACAGCTCCTTTTAAACTTTGCCTATGAAAATGTAATGTTCCGCAGTCGTTTGAGAAAGACATGATCGCCCTTTATCTAACCCATCCATTGCATGAAAACAACAACTCTTCTCATAGTAACATTTATTGAATAACGGTAACAAGCATGCATTATAAATCAATGGTTTGAAAGAGATAAAATAGATACAGCTGGTAACTATCATACAGCGAGCAATGATAACCATACAGGACTTTGGCAGTGTTGAGGTAAGGAGGAAAGAAGCATTGGTTATGAACGTAGCTACTACAACGAATAGACAAAATAGGAACACACAAATCCTTAAAACGTTTCGTGACTTCATGATAATGTTGATTCACTCTACTATCCCAAGGTAGGAGCAAAATATCATCAATGATTAGATTGGGAAATACTTTCCTCTCCTTACCAGGATTATTACAAAAGATGCGTATAACATTGAAAGCAGCTAACCATCGTTTAAAGTCAATAAGAAGAGCACTCTCACAAGAAAAGCCATAGTCTTGCAAATATTTCAGATTAAGTCCATGAATGTGTTTTCTCGCCCATTGATCAACATTGGGATCGCAGTTGGCATGTTGATGATAGACACTAACAATCTGATATGTCCAATTGTTCATAGCAATAGCACTGAGCTCCTGTACAGGTTCACCCTCACAATCCATAAAAATGATGATAGAAGCCTAAAACGGAAATTACACATCTAAGGAAACGTTCTATAACATATTACAAAATGAAGAATTACATCGATGCTTTTCACGACAAAATACACAAATGATATGATGGCAACGAAGAAGTAAAATGTATCTAATAAGGCCACGTCTACGACACTCAAAGCACATAAGCGAATTGTCATAGGGTAGAGTTAGGAAAGGACTAGTAATTCTCCTTCTTTGATTTGCGTTTTGATGCAGCATTCTTCTCCGACTTGCGCTTCGTACCACTGCTGTTAAGGATTTGATCAATTATGTCGTCCACGTTGGGCGGTTTTGGAATATATAGGATGGATTCCATATGCATGGAGAGAGAGGCTATTTTATTATCCTTGTGCCGACCATAATATAGCCCATTCACTTTGAAAAGGATATCCCAAGTACCTTCTCCGAGCTCGTCGCATGTGATGGATGTTGAATGATCTCCCTCCTTCTTATAGTAAGTGCACCAATGTGATACCGGTAGGCAAATTTGATTACCACCCCAAATCGTTCTATAGGGAGTATCCTTGGCATCTCTCGCCTTCCACTCTTGAGCAAGAGGAGTAGGAATGTCCATATTTAATGTGACGTACTCCTCAATGATATCAAGTTGGCAGCGAATGTACGGACTCACGGGGATCAGTATGTAGTCCCCATACTGATTGTGCATTATCTTGACATCCGTGGAAGGGAGCATTCCCGTTTGGAGTACTACGCTATGATCGTCATAACGCAAGACTTGTTTAAATTTACGCTGTAGCGGTGTAGGATTATGTACCTTGGTTGTTTCTTCCACTGGCCTCAGTTGTAGATGATCTGACCGTAGCGAACCTTGTAACGTTTGACCGCCATTTTGTCCTACTAGTGCAGCAGATGGAGTAGATGCCTGAAAATGAAAAAAGATTGTATTAAGTTTACGTTCAAGGGAGGAGAGGGAGGGAAGTAGCGACTTACCATTTTAGTTGGATAATAGAACAGGGAACTAGAGAGAGAAAATGTGCGTCCGTCACTCGTATGATTCAACGATGGAATGATTCTCACTGTGGAAGGCTCGCTATTTATAAAGAAATGCTTGATTCTCATTGGATGATGATCCTCATTGGACAATAACATCAAGCTGATTCCAAATCTGGCCTCCGTTTACCCATCCGAGGCGTCTTATGGCGTCTCACATCTAAACGAAGGCAGATATGAACAAGCCGTTTCTTTCACTGAATTTGTCTCACTCTTAGCTTTCAAACGAGCTATGGCACGACAAAATCCGTCCACTGGAAGTCAAGATTGAAGCTAGCTGTCCAGAGGGGGGGGAGGTCAGTGAAATTTGATGAAAAATGTTTTGGTGACGGTCCCAGGTCGAAATTCCACACTTTGGAAAATTTTCAAAATTTTACCCATACAAAGTCACTCTGACACAGGATTTTTTCAGGTGAGCGAGCTCCGACCTAAAATCTTGTAACAGCTCTAACTTTTGAACGAAGACAGATATGAACAAGCCGTTTCTTTCACTGAATTTGTCTCACTCTTAGCTTTCAAACGAGCTATTGCACGACAAAATCCGTCCACTGGAAGTCAAGATTGAAGCTAGCTGTCCAGAGGGGGGGAGGTCAGCGAAAATTTTTCTCTCCGATGACGTTCAAATTCACCCTACCGATGCAGAATGTCACGCTGAATCCGAATCCGGCCTCCGTTTTCTCATCCGATGCTTCGTTTGGGCGCTACACACCAAAACGTCCCAAATTCTAACTCTGTCGTTTTTCGAAAAATGTTGAAAATTTTTTCTCGCCGATTGCCTTGAAACTCACCATACAGATAGAGAATTTCACGCTGATTCCAAATCTGAAATCCGTTTTCCAATCCGATGCTTCGTTTTGAAGCTAGAGCTCAAAACGTCCCAAATTCTAACTCTGTCGTTTTTCGCCAATGTCCCAAAATCTTAAATGGCGTCTCACATCTCAACGAAGACAGATAGGAACAAGCCGATTCTTTCAGTGAATTTGTCTCACTCTTAGCTTTCAAACGAGCTATGGCACGACTAAATCCGTCCACTAGAAGCAAAGTTGGAAGGTCGGTGTCAGGGGGGGGACGTCAGCGAAAATTTTTCTCTCCGATTGACTTGAAACTCACCCTACCGATGCAGAATTTCACGCTGAATCCGAATCTGGCCTCCGTTTTCACATCCGAGCACTCCTTCCACTCGAAACAACCCATTTTACAACCCAACATTCAGCATATTGCACGAAAAACATCACACACTATAGCCTCAAGACAAAACCTGGCGGTCGCCCAAGACCACCACGACACTGTCGTTCCAGGGGGGGGGAGTCAGACCCGAAGCACCACGGCGGCCGACCACGACACTCTGCCGTTCCAGAGGGGGGGCGCCGGTCGAGTGTTCGCCGTTTTCTTACTACTAGTTGGGATGCAAGATTGTGAACAGGTTTGCTCACAATGCGAATATTGAGTCCGGAAGATCTCACAGCACGTTTAAGTCTGCAATTAAATTTATCACTTAGGAGCGGGTCTTTGAAAACACAAGTAACAGTTGAATATTGAGATCGTATTTGATTAGTCCTTTTGAACTTGATCCATGGCGATTAATGACATTAGTAAAATATCCGTTTCTCAATAGCTTCGAACACAAGCTTGTGGCTGATGCAGCTCTGCCATTCTCATTAGGGCAAAGAGGATTCACGCGTCAGAACTTTTCGAATGCAGTATTATTTTCACATCATTGGCAAGTAGTTGGATGTCCAATTGTAAAGAATGGACTGGACACACCCTCACCAAACTGTCCAGATTGGCTGTGGACCGAAGAGTCTGGAGACAATTATCTGCCAGGAGCTCTACCAACCCTCGACGCGAGGAAGGTGCTTGAAGGGAAGATATTATTTGGCAAAGCCGAAGTCTCATTAATAATAGCCCATGATTGGCGTCTTTGCGATGAAACATGTGATGTTTATTTCTCATTTCATCGATTTGGATTGTAGTGCTCATTACTGGCAGAAATTCATCTACTGTTATCAACCGTCACCACTTTGAATTTTATGTTGTGATGTATATTGTTTTATATTCAAATTGAGACTTTGCAGATCAATTCCACAGTAGACCAACAAAATACAGTCATATCTATATACAGCAGAAGGAAGATCAAAGGATTGTGATGAGTTCGCAAAATTATAGATTACAATCGGGGGGGGCGGTGGAGAGTGAATACAGAGCGCTTAGCGTGGCTTACGGGAGATGAGAGAGCTCCCATTGTTAAGTCTTGATGTATGAGGCGAAGTTTGTGTAAAGGCGGATTACATATTTATCACACAGCGATTACATATTTATTTTCGAGGATGAACAGGATCTGTTTACTTGTGGGAATCGAAAAGGCAAAGATTGATGTACAGGATTTGTTCACATGTGCGGATCGCAAAAAGGCATACTGTATTTATTGATTGGGTGAATTTAATGACAGTTTACATGTTTGGAAACGCAACAATTGAATGATGTCTGATTTATCTTTGTGACATATCCTTCAAGACATATCATTACCTATTCAGTATTTTGTGAGCCACTATGTGTGGGACCCCGCTCGTCTGGGTTTGAGTGTTCAGGTTAGGGGTCGAAACACAACTAGACGAGTATCTGCTGATGACTGACGGACTGCAGTATTATGTTTTATATCCCTTAATCGGTAGCTGAAGTAGTGGTCGATGTATTGTAATTCAAATGAAGAAATGTGGAATTACATGAAGTACTATAGACGGATGAAGAAACTGGCGATAACAAATTCAAGTAAAAAAAAATAGTATTGTGTAGTATTGTATAGTAAAAGTGTGTATAGTTTCATTGCTTTCGGTGTAGTAGAGTGTCATTGTAGTTCTATTGTTTACCTCCATTATCCACTCTTGCCATCGCTTTGTGTAGTGTCAGATATAGTTCACTTCTAATCGGTGTAGTACAGTAGCATCGTTGTATTTCCATATTTTGCCTCCACTTTTCCAATTTTTATTCATCGGTTTCCTGTTGTTTTATAAGATCCAATTTTAATTTCCTTAACCTATGGTGACCATTGTCCTATTCTATTTCCACTATCAGCATCTGTAGTTGGTACAATATATTAGACGTCTGTTTTGAATCTATGGTATTAGTACAGCAAGAATGAGAAGTATTACAAATCTTAAGATTTCCATTTTTACCAGATATTGGGCCAAAGCTGATCAATTTTAATTCGTTGCCACGAGAAAGCTGCATTGAGTTCTTTTAAGAACTGATTAATCTAATGGTTACAGTAGTATTGCCTTTGTACACTTGCGGATTGGAGAACGCCATCAGTCCTCATTAGGACTACTTTAACTAATAGTTTAAATTAGAAAGCATTATATTCTATTATAAATGGCTACTGGGATGACTTTCATCATCGTATGAGAATCTATCAGCATCAAGGTTGGAGGTTGTCCATTTTTTGAAGCTAACCTTCTTGGCTTTCAAGGCACCTTGGACCTCGTCCGTCCACCACCAGGACTCTAAGTTACGAAAGGTTCCACCGCGGATCTCCTGCCCACAACTCCTCAGGATATTTGTCACCTCCTCCCAATTAACTGCATCCTCTATACTCCTCAACGTGAGGCGCCTGAAGCTTTCTGCTAACTTCCACCACTTGATCTTCCTCTCTGCTTCTTTTTGCTTTGGTTTCGCCAGTGCTGCTGACCGATGGTCCATAACCAAAAGCTTATGCTGTGGGGCAGCATACTCATTTGGAATCACTTTGCAGTTTTGAATTGATCTGTTTACTATCCAGTTTTACTATCCTGGTGCATGGAGAATAATAAAACGTATATTTGGGTGACTTCGCGCCAGCTGGTGGGTAGTGTTTTAAACAATATGATTGAAACAGTTTAAAACACTGCTTAAAACTCACTGAAAAGCATGTTTAAAACACGTTTTTTGAGAAGTGATTATAAATGCAACTTTTTCAATGCTTTACCAGTGGTTCTTCGCCTTTTTGCTCAGATTCCCCCTTAAACGTTGAAAGTATTCTGAATTTCTCCCCCTGAACTAGTAGGCCCCTATTCAAGTTCAAAAAAGTAGTCAGTAACAACACATTTTCAAATAGACCTTTCAGGTAGCTAATCAGGAAGTGTGCAAGTATAATGTGTATGTAGAAAGTGTTGCAAGAAAGATTGCAACAAAAAGCTACTTGTAATGACCAAAGACGATGACTGCATTAAGCCTGATGCTTACCACGTAATTCCTGAATTCGAGGTGTCAAGTTCGTGAGTTTCAATCTCAAATCGACTCCTTCCTGATGTTGAATCGATTTCTCTTCTTACCAAATATGATTCCGCTATCTATTGTAAACCTTTTTCAATGAGTAGCTTATGTGCATGTATTATGACCGCAACCGAAATTCTTTGTCTAGGAGGAAATCAACAGATCTTGTTCATTCAAAATACTCCTTCTAACCTCATTCCTCCCAAATCCTCATTCGAACGTCATTCCACCCATGGCATGTTGAATTCTTCCCCAGGGAGCCACATGGCTCCCGGTTGAGAATCACAAATGATACAGCCGAAGCATCATACAACCATATTTTGCCAGTTTGCTACCATCGACCATGAGGTGAAAATAATTTACGACTAAAATTTTAGAGAGCTCTTTATCCAGGCTACATCAAAATGAATGATCGAAAAGCGAACGACAATGGCAGTACAACCACACTTACTGCGAATCTGCAGAATTTGCATGACCAAATTTGATAAAATTGACGAGGACCGCCGAGCGACCAAACCTGTTCGGAATTTTATCGCTGGTGCTGAGCCTGCCCGGTGATAAATCCCATCAGGGGCCCTTAACAGGTTTGCATTCAAGGGCCCCAACGGTGGAGTTCCGCAAGCTTTGATCAGGGCCCGTAGCGGTATTTAACCGCGTCCAATTTTTAAAAAAGCAGGGTTATTTGTGCTACTCATTATTCATTAAATAGTAATATATCAGTAGTATACCCTCTTTTAATTTAGATCTTAAAAATCCTACCCGACAACCGTACGTGATTGAGTTATGAAAACAGTTCGCATTCAGATTTTCTTTATATTTTTGAAGAAATCACGTTATATAAATCATCACGCAAGAAATCACATATATAAGTCATTCACTATCGGAATCCAATACACGTGGTCTTTTGACAGGTGGAGTGCCAATATCACATCACTAGATTCCTGTTGTCTCTTTCTCCTTCCACCATACCGATCGCGGGCGTTGTTGAAGAACTTAGACACAGTCAGTTCGACCTCCTTGCAGGTTGTCTCAAATAGATCTGTAGATGACTCTGAAAGGAAAAATTCCTGTTAAATTCACTGGTAGTTAAAATATATATTCAAGTCATACCTACAGTACAGTAATGCACAAACAACATGATTTTATGAAATTAATTAAATCGATTTTCCGAAAACAATGAAAAATAAATACCAAGACACAATAAAATAACGTTTATTTACAATTCAATATTATTTGCAATTCAACCAGAGATTTTGACAGATATTCCATTGCTCACAATCATAAGAAACAGTGGAGAGAGAGAGAGTGAGAGAGACGAGGGCCAACACCAAAGAAATGAAAATGACACAAATAAAGAAAATGTGCTATCTATTCATATAGTTGACAACATCAGCTACGATGATTGATTTAATGTTTATTCAATTAAAACTTGTTGGATATAGATATATTTCTTTGAAAAAAATGAGATATCAATTGAAATATGGGCCAATGGAAAGGAAATGACATTAACCCAGACAAATAAAAGTGTGGGTTATTACTTTATTGATGACATTAATCACATTTATTCATTTATAAAATACTTAATGATTTAATTGAATATGTGCAAATTTTATGAAAATCAATCAAATATTTAGAGATCTTATAAAATTTAATGAAATGTTTACATATTAATATGTAAACGTTAATTAACGTTTCGTTATCAGCATGATATGTACGAAATATGACAGATTTTTTGCAATTTCCTAAGAACATTATAATGACGGATCTGGTGGCCTTAACAAGCACAATTTGAAAACAAGTTTGTAAAAGATTCGTTACTCTTTAAAGAATGGACGATCATTACATTGCTCACTTAATGACATTTACGGATGCAAGCATGTTTATTGCAGTCAATATTCTTATACTTACGCATTATATTTTAAATTTGTCATCTTCTTTCGTGCAGATAGTGGAAGAACACATGTAACATAGATCACTCAAAGTGACACAGACAAATAAAATGAATGAACTACGTAACGTATATTGTTATGGATAAAAAAATTGCTTACAACTAGTATATAGCAACCAACCCACTTCGTACATTTACGCAGACAAATAAAATGAATAAACTACGTAACGTAGGCTATATTGTTATGGATAAAATATTGCTTACAACTTGTATATAGCAACCAACCCACTTCGTACATTTATCTAATTTGATCAAGAATTGTGTGACAAAAACCTCTTTCATTAATTTTTGATATAAAATTAATCGAGGTTCTAGCTGTACTATACAAGCATTTTGAAAATTAACGGCGTCATACGGGAGGTGATTTTTCACTTTCATGATTGGAAATAGGCTCTCCCTGCTTTTTTTAGACAATTTATTGAAATTAAAAAATATGAGCGTTAAAAACCCAACGTTTCGTCCGTCACGGACTTAATCATGGGCAACAAAGTCCAGCCATTTTAACAATATACAGCTAGTGACAGCTCATATTTTTTAATTTCAATCAATTGTCTAAAAAAAGCAGGGAGAGCCTATTTCCAATCATGAAAGTGATTTTGAAAATTCTTGCAAAAACCTTCACCGGATTACAATTCACCGGTAGTTAGACCATAAACTCCAGTCTGACAGGACAGTTATCAAACTTAACAAATTTAGATGAAAAGGAAGTCAGTGAATAACCATGCCAAAGTGTTTGGTTCAAGCTCTCTTCTATGTTACTTATTAGTTTTCATACTTGAATTTATTGTTTACCTTAACTACGATTCACTTGTCTGACGATGATCTCGAAATATATTACAAAAAGAAAATATTCTAACCTTTAACAGAACATCAGTTTACTTGGTTCTTCTCACAACATACCTACACCCTAATGAAACTTTATTTATCAATAATGAGCTCATGCAATGCTGTTGTAAGTATCAAAATAAACATCTCACCTGTAGCGGGTCCAAATTTTTTATCAAATTTTGCATTCTCTTTGACTTTGGAGCAATAATCAATATCACATGAATTTGATGGTTTTCAGCGAAAATATAGAGACAGTGCAGTACGTATGTCACTGTGTCTGCAATGTCACTGGTAAAAGATAAGAAGAGTATTCATTTAATCAATGATAATCATCAATATGTATACTTATACAATGAAATTGATAGCGCTGATATAAGACAATATACATTATCTTTGGCGCGCACGGTTATGTGAAAAGCAACTTCCAGAACACAATGTGACTTTACAGTCAATTTTACGTGAACATTAGCAGTGCTCGTTATTTCACAGGCTCAGCTATGTTATATTACAGACATCTTTTCATAATGTAATTTTACGTGACCCAAAAGTTGTACGGTAAAATTATATTGCCGAGTCTGTCAAATTATAGAACATTTTACAGTGTAGGAAGTGGCACATAACTAAGGAAGCATGTGAATGATGTGTGTGCAGCTGCAGCACCATCTAGTGTAATCAGGGCATACCCTGAGCATGCTCTACTCTGCCCTGAAATCACATTGCCCTAAGGTTACCCTAATCTCGCCCTGATATCGAATTTTGAGAAAACTTGCTCGTTATTGATTTTCTTAGGGAAATTATCAAAAATCTTGTCATTTACAAAGACAAAGAGCCTATTTTGAAAATTTATTGTTGCCCTAGTTTTGCCCGAGTGCCCTAAAGGGCCCCGTCAGGGACCCTGACATCATTTATCACCGGGTGCTGCTTCTGGACCACTTACCTAATGCGTTGGGAAAGCATCCGCTTCGACTTTTCGAACGCAACGTTCATCCTGAACTTGGTAGAGGAAGCCGGTGAGAATAGGATTTGAACCATCCGGTATTGCCGAAGTTCTGCACTCATGCAGAGCACCGCAGCTCTCAACTTTCAATTTAGTACAATGGGATTGACGTATGAAATATTCAAACAGATGAACTACAAAATATTCTTATGACAACGATGGATTTATTCCATCACGAACTTGTTTTATATGAATCAGCATCACGTGCTTTGTAGTTTCTAAAATTACAAAAAGTCACTAATTTGCTCCATGATCAGCATTCCCACTATTTCTTAAATGCATCACTTTCATGGGATGTAGGCAGTATGCCTAAATAGTCATCTAAACGTGTAGGCCCAACTGCTTCCGTAATCTTTCGATAATGTAAATTCAGTGTCAGTTCCTGCTTAGTATTTAGTAAAGTAATACTATAATTTAGGCTACTAACGGAGCATAATGCAAACATCATAACAATTCTCTAAATTAGTTTAAAATTGAATAATTTTTTTCTCGAAAAAGATTTCATCGAATATTGGTAAATATGAATTTATTTTTAATTGTAAATGCTAAATGTATTTATTTAGCGACATAATTGATAAGCTTACATCAATCGAATGCAATTAGGATAGGAAAAAAACATTTTTATAGAAAACATGTTTTTTTTGAAAAAAGCGTTTTAAACATGTTTTTGAAAAAAACGTTTTAAACATGTTTTTTGAAAAAAACGTTTTAAACATGTTTTTTGAAAAAAATGTTTCAAACATGTTTTTTCAATTAAACATGTTTTCTACCTTCTCCGCTTCGCGCTCTCGTTATTTCCAATATTGTTTCACTGCATCAATTTGCAGCAGTGAAAATGAGCATTTTTTTTACTAATCGCTGGATAGTATAACTGCTACAAATGAAAGATGGCAATTCACTGCGATTTTGTCCAGAGCTAGAATGTGATCATCAAATAGATTATCAAAGAAAGTAGCCTACCATCAATAGCAAATTTCATTCAAAATTTGCCTTTCTAAAATCATTCGATTATAATTACATTCAAATCGCATGATTAATTAATGGAATCGATCAACTGCGCCCCCGCCTATGGTACAATTATTTTTGATTAATTATTATTTTGTTTTTTCTTTATTGTCAACCATGCAAACCAAAATATTTGTAAGTGAATAAATAAACTTACTTAATTCTTGATGATTTCTTTTTGTAGGACACATTGAAATCATCCATTCTCGATATGGCAGAGCTGATGTCATGGAGACATTACGACCCACGCTCCGAATCGTGGCAGTCACAGATTAATGACCCATTGATCTTGGCAGCGGAGGAAAATATTTCATTTGTCTTTCAACACCAAGTATCATCAGGAGACGGTATTTGCTAGTCGCATTATTTTACTATAAGGTGTACATGCATATTCAATTTGTGTCATATTGATGTGACGATTTAGAAAATACATACTTTTTGATAGAAAACGTGAGTTTTATTTAAAATTTTCCTATGGTCTTCTACTGCACAATGGTTTATTTGCAGCTTAATTGGGTATCGACTATAAACGGAAAATCTTCTTGAAAACCAAAACACTATAACAGCTATCCCACTGACTTCACGGAATTATGAACTTAGAATTTGCATGCTCGTATTAATTTTTCATTGATTCCTCATTTCATTAGCATGGACTAAGTGCTTAATTCTAACACACCTACTTATATCATCAATTAAACTAGAAAAAAACTGGTGGTCCCAGTGCCATGATCGACATTCTAATGAGTCAATTATGTTGACTGGAGCTATCAATTTTCGGAGGGCATTGTATTTAGCCGCAATATGGATGCTTTGGCTTAGGCACAAAGGACTCCGCTAAATTGTATGCACGTCTACTTCGTCATGAGTCGAGTGACGTGCCACAACCAGAGAAAAACTATATGCAAACCATTGGGGAGTATAGCCTACTGGTAGGCCCCTACACATTTATTAAAACAATGCCCATGTGATGCAGTTTTGACATCACAATACGTGGTGTTCAGTACATGATCACTTATACGACGTCAGTGTAGTTTGTGAAGATTATCTGTAATTATCATCTTTCGATCACATCAGGCTACATGCATCTGTCAATCCGGGGGTTTCTCATGCACTGTACCCTGGTTTCTCCAGGTTTGGGAAAGACACAGTTGCAGCGATAGGCTATATCACATGCAGCACAGACAGATGTCCCCTATCAACCACAAAAGTCGCCCAGCGGTCGCCGAAGTCGCCGCCGCCCGGCGACTCCTGGTGGCGGTCGCCTCGACTGTATGTGGGCGACCGTTGCCCGGCGACCGCTGTCAGCAGTTGCCTCGTCTGTTGCGGGTGACCGCTGATGACCCTCGAGTGTCAACGGCGACCTTCATCATATGTCTGGTTTTAGCATTTAACTAGCCTCCATGATGTCAGAAAGGCAATATTCTGTCTTTGCAAAACTGATAAATTGCAAAAATTTCGGCAATCAGCTTCAGAGTTTCTAATTAAGACTCAAATGTAGAATGCTTGTGGAAAAAGATGCTTCTGATGCAGAAATTCGAACGCATTTAATCAAACTATATCAATGCATTTCCCACGAGAAAATGAGTCGTGGGCCCCTCGTCAAAAAGTCTTGGGCCACATGAAAATATGGGGGCCAACAAATTTTTCAAAAATGGCTTATTTGGAAGTAAAAATGCATGATCATTTCAATTTATGACCGTTCTCTTCGAAAAATGACGTGAAATGTGATCTGTTAAAGTCGAGGGTTGCCCCCCCCCCAATTTTCACGTTTATCTTTTTGACAGGGGGTGGTCGTGAGTCGGGCCTTAAGTTCACACGAGCTCTAATTTTGAAATAGAACGACCCCAGAGTTGTCACACACATTGAGCAGCGAATTTGTTGTGATTTCTAAGAAAAATGTATCTCCAATGTTAGCGGACTGGCCCGAAACTGTCATCGATCGGCTGTCTGGCACATCTAGGCAACTTTTTCCTTGGAATAAATAACCTTAGCTTATTTCTCTCAGTGATTTTCGCTACATGATGACCATGCATTCAATCGTGAAATGTTGCGTCAAACATCTTTGGTTGCGATGCTTCATATATATTTGCATGACGCATCGATGGCAATGAAAAAAATTGCTCAAAATTCTTGACTTGACCCTGAACTTCATATCATTCTGACTATGCCTGAATTTCACCGCTTGTCAATTTTTTGGTCAATCCAGCAGGTTGCAAGTTATATTATTGTTCATTCATTAAATTGTGAATGAATGGAAGAATCCTCAATGAGTGTTGCATAATATCTCGGTCGCTTCAAGCCTGTGATACAGTGAGGGATAGAGAGAATTCTATTACTAGAAGAGCGCTTTGTCCAGTCCAGCCCGATAGCAGATAACTTACTCGTGCGCCTTCGATAGCGCAGCGCAATCGGAAGATCACATTTCAACTCGAGGGGTGAAATAGAGGTCATCGCTTCATTTCACAAAGAGAAATAGCGCAGAATAATCTAGACGTTGCATTCGTGTCTCTACTTTTGGAATTGCCTGACTGACACCTGTGGACATCGTATGTAAATTGATTGATCTTATTAATGGATTATAAATCAAATTACAATATAGAAAATGCGAGGAATATCTTGAGCCGAAAATATTGATAGAATGGATTACTTATCAAACGAAATTCGTATCAGGTAAGTCGAATGAAGTGATGATAGATAAATTTAGTAAATAATAGCGGTTTACCTGCGCACTACACATTATACCAAGCACTGAATTAACTGAAATATTTCAACAGATAACTTTTGAATTAGATGTGATGTAAAAAAGTGTTCCTTTGGTTATAAATGTTTGACTATAGGTAAAGCAAGCCAATTTTTCACGACCATTCAAATAGAATCGTGCGGACAGACTGACATCGTTAACGAATCGCTTCGCATGAATACAGTGAATCCAGTCTGTGGTGTTGCCCTCTACGAGTTCTATATTACAAGTATGCATTTACGTGATTTGTGTTTTCCGCGTTGACTTCACGTCTACCGCAATACATTTTGTTTAATCGATTGTGTAATGTTAACACATTTGAATTGACGAATATACACTTCTGATTAACGTCACGCACGAGTCGTTTTTACTTATCGCTCTAGTGTCATACGCAACATTAATGGTGGCAGCGATGAACTAACGGACTTCTACGCCTCTACAACTTCTCCACTACTGCTTTCGTCTCTACAGACACTGTGATTCATCCTACGGCGTTCTTACTTCGCGCCTTGACGACATGGCTGGTATACGACAGCCACAGTTTCCTGCAAATCCTAAAGGTGATGACTGGCGCTTCTTCCTACGCCAGTTTAACAACTACTGCACCGTCAGCGGTATCGCCGAAGCTGACATGTCCCCGGTTCTGGAAATGTGTCTTGGGCGAGATGGATGTGATATCCTGGACGGGCTGCCGGAGCCGAAGACGAAATTCGCGGAGATCGTGAAACGCATGGACGAATACTTCAAAGTCAATTTATCAATCTTAATTCGTCGTCGCGAGTTTCTGCGTGCTTCGCAAAACCCTGGTGAGACTGTTGTTGAGTATGCTTGTAGATTACGTAGGCTAGTAAATTCCTGTGACCTCACAAGTGATAAGGCTAGTTTGCTACGAGATGTATTTGTCATAGGACTGTCCGATCCCAGGTTAGGGGAGAGACTTTTGGCTGAAGACCCTACTTCTCTTGATTTTGAAGCGGCGTTACGCAAAGCTGAGGCATGGGAGAATGCTAGGACGGATAGGTCTAGGCTGAGCACGTCCGAGGCTAGTACTGTAAGCCACGTCGCTACACGACAGCGACCTATGCCTGGTCGTTCAAGCCGTACAAACAAACCGCCTTGCTCCAGTGGTAGTGCGCACGGAGGTCAGAGAGATTCTGCCAGCAAAGACAGGAAGTCATGCTATCGCTGTGGCTCAGAAAAGCATTTGGCTAATTCCAGCGAGTGCCCAGCAGTGAATCGCAAATGTAACGCGTGTGGTAAAATTGGACACTTCGCTGCGTTCTGTCGGTCAAAGGCCAAACCTACTGAGAAAATTTCATACGTTGATACTGACCGTGTACAGGTGAATCGGACTGCTGATAGGCCAACTACAGACTGTGTGGACGACAGACCTATGGAGGATCAAATCTACTGCGTACAAGTAGGCCAGGTTGAACCATGTGAATGTGACAAATTGAAACACGTCTTTAGTGTTGAGCCTGACAAGTCCAAACTTCGTCGTGGCATCAAGCTGAATGGCGTTTCGACAACCGGATTGGTTGACACAGGTGCCTTCGCTAACTTGATAGGTACAGAGACGCTCCGAAAATTGAATCTCGAGCTGGAGACCAGCACAGCTAATCTCAGCACATGGGGTCAAAAGTCACTACACTGTATTGGCAAAACTACTTTGCTAGTTCAATATGGGGACAAGCAGACACATGCAAACTTCCACGTTTGTTCTGAAAATGGCCCAGTCCTAATGAGCTACGATTTATGCGTTCGTCTGGGAATCGTGCGGGAGGAGGGTGATGAAATCATCATGACTGCTTCAATATTTACGGGACCAAGCTCTGTATCGAAGGAGAAGGCATGTCGTATTTACCTGAAGGAAGATGCGGTTCCAAAGTCCTTTCCCTCCCGTAGGCTCCCCGTCGCCCTACATGACAAGGTGAAGTCGAAACTGGACACCATGGTACGGGATGGGGTGATCGAACCCGTTACTGAGCCCTCCGAGTGGTGCAGCCCTATAGTGGTCGCGTACAAGAAGTCAAGCGACATAAGATTGTGTGTTGACTTCAGGTACATGAATCAATCGATCCACCGACCCGAAATTCAGATGCCCACCATAGAGGAGATTTCGTCCAGGATAGGACCGGCCAAGTTCTTCTGTAAGCTGGATTGTGCCAACGGTTTCTGGCAGATACCGGTCCATGACGATTCGAAGAGACTCCTGACCTTTGCAACTCCATTTGGTCGATATCAGTTCAACCAATTGCCGTTCGGACTGTCAGCTAGCCCTGACATATTCCAGAAGTTTATGCAGGATCTCATCGCCGATGTACCTAATTGCGTCTGCTTCATGGATGATGTTCTCACGTTTGCGAATACGTACGAGGAATCACAGCAGATATTGGCGGAGGTATTACGTCGTTGTCAGGAAAATGGAGTCCGACTGAACAAAGAAAAGTGCGAATTTCACAGACGAGAAGTTGAATTTCTGGGGTACTCCTGGTCCGAAGACGGTCTGCGTATTTCCAATAAGTACAACGGATGACATCATAAGGATTGAACCACCCTCGGAGGAGTCGTCTTTGCGATCCTTTTTAGGTCTTGCAACCTATGTGTGTTCTACAAACGTGCCTCACTGCAGCACTTTACTGCAACCGTTATGGGATCTGTTGAAACTGCCTAAATTCGCATGGACAGAAGAAGCGCTGCAAGCCTTCAACAGCCTAAAGGAAGCTATGCGAACAGTCAAATCCAGACCCTTCTTTCAACCGAGCAAGCCGGTGACTATACAGACAGATGCTTCTGGTAAAGGTCTTGGGGCAGTTCTCATTCAAGACGAAAAAGCTATCATGTTTGCCTCACGCAAACTCACTGAAGTAGAACAACGCTATTCTCAAGTGGAAAAAGAGTTGTTAGCAGTCGTGTTTGCGGTAAACCGCTTCAAGAATTTTGTACTGGCGCTCAACTTCACTGTTCAAACAGATCACAAACCGCTACTGCAAATTCGGCACAAACCGATTGATTCGTTGTCAATGCGAATTAGAAGATGGGTGTTGAGTCTACAAAATTACTCGTTCAAGTTTGAGTTCATTTCAGGAAAGGACAACATCCTTGCAGATGCGCTGTCCAGGAACTCAGTCCCACATGAAAGGTCTGAAAGTGAGCACTGCGAAGCCTCAATCTGCTTTATCTTGCGATCTATGCCCACGGATCTTAAATCCCTTGCTGAAGCATCAGCTGCCGACGCCGATTTACAGAAGATCAAATCTGCCATCGAAAATGGCTGGACACCAACTGATCGAAAGAGATACAAAGTGTTCTACAGTTTCCGGGAAGAATTATCGGTCAAACCGCAAGATGACTCGTTCCTCATATGCAAAGGTGATACCATCGTCATTCCCTCATGCAAAAGACTGCAACTCTTGCATGACGCGCACCAAGGTCATTTAGGGATGACAAAGATGAAGACGCTGGCGAGATCAATGTGGTATTGGCCAGGAATGTCTGCTGACATACAGACATTCATTTCGAGATGCGATGCCTGCAACCAGTTGGGAAGGTCCGACACTGCACCCCTGACGCCGGTAGCGGACAAGGAAACCGCACCATGGAAAACCTTACAGGTCGATTTAACCGGTCCAAGCGAATCAACGGATGGCCAAGTACTCCTTACTGTAATCGATCTCTACTCAAGATACCCCTTCGCGATCCCTATTCCGGATGCTTCGTCCCGAAACATCATTCAACAGCTACGTCAAGTATTCTCATCTTTCGGTATGCCTGTTCGTCTGATATCGGACAACGGCCGGGCATTTAGATCGGCGGAACTTGAAGCTTTCCTAGCTAGGTGTAACATACAGCACCACTACGCCGCGGTTTATTACCCCCAATCAAACGGCACAGTTGAGAGGTTCCATGCATCGTTGAAAGGGAGGATGTCGAGAATGAAGTTGAGTCACCCATCGTCGTCATTCAACGAACGGCTACAACGAGCTCTTTACGACATCAGATCTACTACGAATGAAAGTACAGGCGAAACCCCTTTCTACCGCCTCTTCGACCGAAGAATGAACACGTCACTACCTGCACTCAATTCATCTCCATCGCCTACGAGTCCACTTCGTCCATTACAAGATAGATACGAGAAGAAAAGGGGAGTAACGAAGCCATTCAAAATCAAGGATCAAGTTTGGACGAGATGCAATACAAAAGGAATGTTCGACAAGGATGGAAAGGTTACGGAAGTCAAAGGCCCTCACACATATGAAGTCGAGTTCCCGAATGGACATCGATCGGTGGTTAATCAACGAAATATGAAGAAAAGGACAAATAACCCGGTACCCGATCTAGACTAGGGTTGTATAAATTACGGTAATTTATTTTTCGGGTAACTTACCGTAAGTTACGGTAATTTATCCGGTAAGTTACGGTAATTTATGAAATATCGGCTGCCTTCACTTATTTATCTGCATATTCTAACTTAAAACCTATTCATCAAGGCAGCTAAACTTCCAAGCTTAGGTTACAATTATTGTAGACCTTCGAAAATGTTATTCAGTACATTTGTAGGCAGCAATTATTGACATCTACAACCCGAATATTGGTCTCCAGCAATTGCTAAAAGTAGCATATCCTATTTATTTTGGATTTTTGTGTTATAAAAACTCCACAAGAATTATCCTTTTTTAAGCTGTTAAACATTTTTTATGCTACGAATAAGTATCCGCATTATAACTACAACTTTTAGTTTCAAAACCTGTGGGCTTTTGCTTTGATGTGTTTATCTACAACTATGTAAAATAATTTTGATATCAATTGCATTGAATAAAAACTATGTGATAATAAAAAAGTATTTATAATAAAAAGAAAAACTTTCGAAATTAAGCTGCCTTACAGACAGCTGATTGACAGTACGATTAAAAAATTCATGGTAAAACTAAAATATGATATTTGTAGAGCTTTTTGCTTTTCCAAAAAATATATGCAACAAATGAAACAAAGAAAAACATACAAGGAAATTACTTGGCATGATTCGGCCTCTTTAACGATCATATAAAATTATGAGATATATTACAATTATACTGAGCTTATTACAGACATGTTTCAATGGAGACACATTTTTATTGTGGTTTTGTGGAAGGTAAAATATTTGCATTTTAGCGGAAGTTCAATACATTTCGATAGCTCAGCGCTATCATCTTCAGGAGCAAAGATAGTACTTCAATCAAAGTTATGCTCAGAAATCACGAGCATATCAAATGACACTGTATTACTATCCATGAATATATATGGAGATTGTGAGGGAGAATGGTGTTAGTAAGGGTTGGTATCCTATGCATGCGGCAGATAGAGCTGGGTTACATGTTAGGCCTACCAGTTGCAGATTACCTGATCTGGCTAAAAGAAGCCTGTTCATGCAGAGAAGTAGTCTTTCGAGAACTACAGGAACAAGAAATCATTCAACTCTTGTTTCATCAACATTGAATGATTTCTTGTTCCTCTAGTTCTCAAAAGACTACTTCTCTGTAGGAACGGGTTTCTTTAAGTCAGATCAGGTCATCTCCAACTGGTACCATGTAACCCAGTTCTATCTGCCGCATCCCTAGCCTACTAACCCTTACCAACATCATTCTCCCTCACAATCTCCATGTACATTCATGGATAGTAATATCCAGTGTCATTTGATATGCTCGTGATCATGTGCATAATATTGATTGAATCACTATCTTTGCTCCTGAAGATGATAGCGTTAAGCTATCGAAATAAGGTACAGGCAGGTAACAAGGCCATGGTTAATTGAATTGGCTACTAGTTACACATTTGTAGATGAAATCGTCGGCTGAGTACAGTTACTGCTAGCTTTGAACATGAATTTTTATATCCTGATATCTTAAATAAATGTGCTTGGTGTCTATAATCTCAAAATCAAATTTTGTAGCACCATTTGAAAGGGCCTTAATACCATCTCCGGAGGGAATATGGCCATAATGACAAATATATTTGGCTGATATAAATGAACACTATACGAAGGATATTCTATTTATGAAGTCTAATTATGAGTCAACTAATTATCATTAGTTACTATCTTTCTGTATCTTATTGATAATATTTCCGATTTTTTTAGTCATTTAAAGCATTTATGGATTGATATTGTTATCATCGAAATCCTTTAACCCATTCGATTTTTATTGAAGCTAACTCTTGATATTCATTATTCATCCAAATACAGTTTTGCCTATTTATTTGGCTCCTTCAGAGTTCAGATCACAAACAACCACCAAAGATAGAGAATCAAAAAACACAAACATGTAGCAATAACGAATCAATTATTAATTTGACAAAACTCAACTTCTCGAATCTTGTTTATCTCTAACACAGCTATCATCCATAATCAGTGTAAAACTTACAACATAGAAAAGTTCATGCAATCAATAAAAGACTGTTAAAAAGTTCATTGACCCATCTCACAATCTGGACAGTAGAAAACGTCTTCATCCTGTCTTGTTAATCCGATACATTCATCGTGAAACCAATTCTGACATGATGGACAAGATCTCATGTCTGTGATTTTACATGTCTCGCATAACCCACAAAACCAGGACGCGTCCTCCATCGTTGCCTGTGCTGCTAGCTTTCTCTTCCTTTGTACTTTAGATTTCTTTTTCTCCTTATATTCTGAGCAGACTTGGGCGTCGTCATTCGTCGAAGCCTGTTCAGCAAATAACTCCTTCGTTATTACATTGGCTTTGTAATTTAACGCCTTCTTCCTGAGAGAGTGTGTCTTTTTCTTCTTAGGGGTTTCCATGAGCGAGTTGAAGCTAACATTCATTTCATCTGATTGGTGTGATGGTGCTTCTGTCATGGAGTCTGTGATAGGCCTAGTAGGTTGGTCGTCTGGTTAAGGTGGATCAGTGCTGTGAGAACAACAGGGCTCAGCGGCATCCAAATTAACATCGTCAGGAGTCGTCGTTGCATTGATCTCTGCAGGGTATTCAGTAACATGACTTGGTGCAAACGCTTCTGGAGGCAAAATATCTGCATCAAACGGATAAATTCCAGTTGAACGGAATCCACGGGTAATATTCGATGGAGTTGCAGCTAAGTTACATACAGGCGTGAGAATTTTCCCGACGATGTCCTTGGTTATGTCTCGCCCTGGATGATTCCTTCGAAACTTCATCACTTCAACATCCCAGAAATACTCGAATGACTTAAAAACAGCCTTGTCGAAGGGTTGTAACTCATGTGTCGTATTACTGGGAAGGCAATAAAGAGTCACATCAACACTATGCGCTTCGTCAACTATATCAGGATGAAGATGACAGGATGCGCCATCCATTATCAGAATGACTCTGCCGTTCGGCTTGTACTTGCTGAAATGATTCAGCCATTTGATGAAGATTGAATTTGTCATGCTGCCCTTTGGAGCCATTTCAAAAACAGAACCTGGAGGAAGATAATTTCCATAAGATGGACTGCCTCGCTTTCCTTTGTAAATAATCATTGGTGGGATGGTGTTTCCAATAGCATTACCGCATGCAACTACCGTCAGATTTTCAGCGTGTTCCGCAGCTATCAAATGTACACGTTTCGTTCCTTTGGGTGCTAGAACTTTCTGATTATTGTGTAATGTCATTCGACAACCTTTTTCATCCATGTTGAATATCCGCTCGGGTTTATCCAACAAATCAAGCTCGATAAGTAGCTTTTCAAGTTTCTCGAAATGGTCGGCAACGATCACAGGATTGACTTTTATTTAAGATTTGTAAAGTTCTCAATGAAAGTGAGGGGTTGCGCTTCATGAAGCCCTTGAACCAGTACTTTCCTGCTAGCTGCGAATTGTTATTGAAGTTGTTCGCTGTTTTTTCTACAATATTCGAAGGTGTAACTTTGGATAGTTTTTCTTGTTAACGGAAAGCCAACTGCACTAAACCGTATGATGCGCTCTCGAAGCTCATTCTCTTGCTGTGAACTTAAGATTGGCAAGCGTCCGATAGATCTTTCATCAACTCCAGTCTTAACATGATTGCGCAAAGTCCGTCGTGGAATCTGGTAATCAATTGCAGCTTTTCTGACCGATGTTCCACCTTTGACTGCCACAAGAGCACTTTGAAGCTGCTCTGTTGTCCAATTGCCTCTGATCCCTCTCGATACTCGCGGCATTCCTGCAAGAAATCAGAAATTCATTATTGTAGGGAATAAGGCCCACCCATGATTGCTACTTCAAGAAACAATGGATTTTGTATTTTAGGCCTATGTAGTGAAAATCATTCATAATTGTTCCATATCACATCATTTTTTACTTAAAAGTCAATTATACTGATGAAATTGTTCAACAGCTTCATTCAACATTGCCGGCCTTGTTCCCTACAGTGATAAAGCATCAAAATTCTATCATTAAGTTATTGAATAAATGTTTTATACAAATTATCACACACGTAGTCTAAACAAACATGCTTTTGCATGTAAAATAATCCTAAGGGGATTTCGCTACTTGAAAGTATCAATAAATTAAAGCAACTTCGCGTGACAAGGAAAATAGCAATTCAGGTCAGTGCAACTTACTCGAATGCTTCACCGTCGACACCAGGCTGCTGACAACTCGACAGAGCTAATGAATTATATGCTGGAGGTTTTCCCTATCGTCCCATTGGCTGAGCGTAGTTATGGTTACCGGTGAACTCTGCAAGTGCATTTTTGTGGCCATGGGCCTTGATACCTGCTGGGCCTTAATACCTGCCTGTACCTTATGTATATCGAACTTAATTCACTTTTCCACCAAACCACAATAGATGACCAGTTTTCAAGGCCCATTTAAATGGAGATGAATTTCTCAGTAGAGCAAAATTACTGAGGCAATACTTAGTTCGATTAGTTATTTTTGTGATTTTAGAAGGGTAGAATCATAAAAATGTTGGTTGAGACATATCAGTGTAAGTCAGCTCACAACGAAAATGCTAATCATCATAAAATACGCGATACAGTATTTTCCGGATAATTCCCCAACCTCGTGACAAAGGCAAAATAACAAAAGGCCTACTCATCCGTATTTGGGAATTCATCGATTTTAAAGTGGGCAAATGTTTCATAAAATTCATCGATTTGCGAAATAGAAAACATGACCAATTTAGTGGGTTGTTGAATTAACAGGGAAATACTGTATTGCGGGCCGAGGTATGCTATAAACATGCTGTCAACTTTGAGACCACTTCCTCAATATCTTCAGCTGTAAATACATAACCACCGCGCCTTGTATGTGCAGGTTCTTTTAAACGTCTTATTTCTTTCCTGTCCTGGTATCCTCTACTTCAGGAAAAACATAAATTCCGAACTTGTTCATTCTAAGGAAAGAAACCAAATACTCGTCATTATCAAGACTTTCAGCAATTTTTCCAATGAAGACTTTGTGTCTTAGGGACGGCCTAGATTTAACCGTTTCAAATATTTTGGCGGCAAACGAACGTCCCGAATGGTACAGGTATGGACAAATCTTCATCTGGAAGATCCCCGATGTCCATGTCACATTGTTCTTCGTCTGAAGAATTTTCGTTTTCGCTATCGCTCTTGGCATCATCGATATTTGCCTCTTGGATTATAACAACCTGTTCATTCTTGTGGTAAATCAATTGGGATTTACTTGCTCCTCTTTTTTGTTGTCCAGCGCGCTGTTTCATCTTCAAGTTGTAAGCGACGTAGGTTAAATCTGCTGCATGTTCATCTGATAATCTATTTCTAAGCTTTGTTTATTGTAACCCAAATCCTTTGTTTGAACACTCGGTTGCAGCACTCGTGGCGCACATAGTCAAAAGAATCACAGCAACTTTCATCAAGGCTCGACTCGAACAATTCCCTTGCCACCATAAGACAGGATCAGTAGCGTATGATACCATATTTGCCAGATGTGCCTCGCACTGTTGAATATATTACCTGACTTCGTTTTATATTCCAACAGGTCAGTTGTTACGTCGTCGACTCGCAGCTTTTCAAGGTTTGCCAACCTTAAGATCTGTTACCATCTGAAATTCAGACAATGTTCGACCTCGGAATCGCGGATCCATCAAGTTTGCAGCGAAATGCAAGTTTGAGAGACAAAATTTTTTCCGTTTGTCAAAAGCTGATAGAATCCTTGCTGTTTCGCATTCTGATAAGAACGATTGGTTTTGAAGAGCTGTTTTGATCTATGTTTCCTCAGCAGCACCGATGGCATGCGAAATAGGTCGAAGAAGAGAAGCCACGTCGTCAGTCGGTTCCCAAAAATTTGAATTATCCAGAATTCTCAGCTGTAGATGTTGAGGCGCCTCGCAATTAGCATCAATGATCGACAATCGAAGCGCATTTTCAGATCAAGATTTCTTTTCAACATTTGATAGTAGCTTGCCCATCGAGTGGGAGTTCCAAGTTTGACACTAAGAGGACTGTGAAGGCGCATGATGGATCGGGGAACATGTCTATAACGGAAGAATTTGGATATTTCACTATTTTCTGCTATAACTGTGCTGATCGACAGAACTTTTCGCATATCAGAAGTGAGTAAATTCAAGCCATGCGCCAAGCAACCATACGTGTTTATCCAAGGGAATCGATTTCGCATCTCGATCCACGCAGATATCATGTTGGCAGCGTTATCAGTCACCAAAAATCGAATGCTCTTAGCCTCTACATTAGAAAATTCACAAAATTCATCAATCGCATTGCAGATAATGTCACTCATGAATTTTGCAGTGTGTCGCATTTCTTCTGAGTGAATACTTTTAAAGAAAAACGGGGTTGGAGTCATACATAAGACTTAAATATGAGAATCATTCGATATACACGACCAGCCGTCAGCGGACATACCAATAGATGGCGAATCTTTGCACAATCCTCGAACGTAATCGCTAACTCTATTCTTCTCCTTCATTAAAAGTGGACCACTAAGATTTTGTCTGGAAGGAATTTGAAATTCTGGTCTTATCTTTTCAAAAAATGCACACCACGAATGATTGTCTGTCAAAATCAGGGGAGAAGCAGTCACATAAATTGCCTTGGTTAATGATTCCTCAATCTCAATTGGTTCCGATGACCTAACGCATCGATAAATGGTAGGATACTGCATTGATTTTGATTGTTTGAAATCGACACTGTTGACTGGCTGTGTGAAGGTTCTTTATCAGTTCGTGAAATCTTGCTGACATACTGGTGACTAATTGAAGAGGTTTCACTTATGCTATCACTATCTTCGTTATCACTTCCAGTGACTATGGTTACGTTATCTGTGGGTAGACTTCGAAAGGCCATTATCTTCATTCGCTTTCGTGATGATGCAACTGAATGATTGACAACTTCCTTTCTGTATAATTCTTTCACTTCTGGTGGGGCCTTTGGACATCCTTCGGTTAGATGGCATCTCATTCTCGTGGCGTTTGCGACAAATGAGGTATCACAATACTTGCAAAATCCTTTCATTTTTCTGTCAACAGTAATTTTTGAGAAATGATTCCAAACATCGCAAAAGTTCTTCGGCATCTAAAAAAGAAAGTGATACGTGAGTTTTGAGATATAATGGAAATAAAAAATGTACCTAAAACATATAAATCTATCATATCCTCCAATTCATCAATGTCATTGAGATCAGTGTTGCGGAAACGTAAGCGGTAATTTCGAGTGAGAGCGGAAACGGGAGGACAGAAAACTAGCACGAAAAAATAGATGACACCCAAAAATAAATATGATAGGCATACTATTTAAACCTATTCTATAGAATTCCACTGTAATTTAGCCTATTCCCAATTCACCTATTATATGTCTGCTGTGTTCAAATAAAACAAGGTTATGGAGACCTATCGTAAAATAAAGTCTGATGTATTTTTTCATTAATGGATTTTACAATTTATATGAGTAGACAACTGAATAAGTGATAACATAAATATATAACAATAACAAAGTATTGTAGGCATTCTACAAAGAAGCTCAATTATTAAATTTAAGAAGCGATCGGTATACATACATAAAGAGCCCCATGTTATAGTGACAGGAATTTGGATGGAATTTTCCAGTCAAAAGCGCTTCCAGTGGGCCTGGAAGCAATGGAGACGCAAACGCTTCCGCAACCCTGATTGAGATGCATGTTAATGGGGGTGTTTGTTTCCGGTAAGTGGAAATGATTTGATTTGATTTGAAATGTACTTTCTACAATTCATCGTTTTAATTCGAGAAATAAGTATTATGATTTGACTGATCGTTTGGTAATAAAATTTTTCCTTGGGACATATTCCATGACAGAGTCGCCTAAAGTGCGAGCACTTCAATTCCAAAGTCTTGCACATTTTGTTAGATAGGATAAGACATACCATTGAGGTTTAAAAAGACAGACAATTGATTCACATGCTATTCCTGGTTTTGTAAAAAATCAGTTTTTTAATTAATCAATAATTGCTTTTCGATTGTCACGCACGCCGCACGGGACCTCAAGTTTATGAATTAATGAAGAAATTGTAGTTGATATTTTTCTCCGTTACTGGTAGAGTGATGATTGGTTGTATCTGTTGAATTGTGTCACTTATACTAAAAATTGATTAATTATACAGCAATATACTAAAAGTTAACGAAAAATCGATTATTTCAATAGTAGTTTTTTCTATTTATCTCATTGAGAGGAAATGATACTTGATGTCCTCATTTATCCTCATTCTGTGAGTATTTTATTTGCAACATGTGGTAAGTTAGATTAATAGCGCTTTTGTACATTTCTAATATTTTACAAAGAAATCAAAACTGTCTCGTGCGTGACATGTTTGACACTTTCTGAAATGGCATGAGAGGAAACCGCGCCAAAGAAAGTGTTATTACAGTTGTGAAGGATCCCATGACTTTTTATGAAGCCGTTACTTATGTGAGCATGTATATCATACTGATTCTCATGGACGAAATTTCGCCAACCAAGACTATCATTGAGGACACCCGTCATCTTGGGTATTCTGAAAGTTGCGGCCTTTTTTTCAGTTAGGCCTATAGCATCTTAGGTGAAACGGGATAAAATGAGCAAAGTTTTGCAGAACATGGGGGAAAATGAGTATGTAGTTTTAATATAGGCTATGGATATTTTCTTGTTTCCAAGTTATCCGAGTTACATCGATTACATTGATTCCGACAGAATTTATTTTAAGAAAGTGATAAAGGGAAAAACGTATTTCAGCATCATCGGTTACTTCTGGCTCTTACTTCAGAAATTTAAAAAAACCTCAGAATAACTATTTTCAGTTGAAGTTTGACTGCATTGATTTCACCCTTCACTTCTCTATTGGAGATAGATATTCTCAGTAGTTGATTTGAGACTTTCTGATTCAACTTTCATTTTAACTTGAAGTCACATACGGTCAATCATTCCCTTATCACAGTCCGATGTTGAGAACCATTCAGTTTTACGTAATTCCACACTGACTGTATCTGCATTTCACAGTTCATGTACTGCCTTGATAAAAATGAACGAAAGGCTTCGCCAACTCGTGCTGTTTGTTCTTCATTTACTAAATTAGCAAAGGGTCTGGATTTTCCACATATTAGATTAGCAGAAAGTACACGTGTGACGAATGATCGAATGGATTGGCGTAGGAGAGTGGTGACCACATGCACATCGCAAGGCGACCCCTAACAATAAGATGAAAAGTTTATTGCAGGAGACTGGAGAAGACAAATATCAGATAACTCCTTTTTTTCCTAGGCTTTCTTGTCTTAATCTTTAACATCATTTCTTGTCTTTCACTTAAGAAGTATTTCTAGTCTTGACCCTCGGCCCTACCTGTTCTTTTCCCCGAACACGGTCCTAAAGGGGCCCTTCAATATCTTCTAAACCAGTGCTCCGTAACCTTCTTGGTAGTCGTTCGCACTATCTTGACTTGTTAAATCCATTTCGCACATTTCATAGCCTACGAAAACTATTGAAAAGTGTAAGGGTAAAACCAGGAATGTGATTTTTCAACGTTTTTTAAGAAAACTGCAATTTAAGATTTTGACTCATACTACCTAGGTCTGTGTGAGTTCTTTTTGTTTTTCTCATACAGAATGTCTATCTTTGTATTAATTTAGATTGAAAGAAATATTTTCCAAGGTGTAATGAATAGACGGAGTTATGAATATAATATTCATTGCGTAATAATAAGGGCCTACCAATAAATGGTTAAAACTGGCAATTCTTTTTTCTGTGGACTGAGTCCTTACTCGGCAGATCCCGAAAGTGCATTGAGTACAAAATGCGATAGTAGATCATGTCAGTCTTGAACTCGCATCGCCACTGCCTTACTGCATGCGATTCCAGTAGGCCTACGTGTAATTATCACATCTATCTATTATATAACACTGGAAACGGAACGGACTAGTTCCATTTCCGTTCCAAAATGGAAATGGAAGAGTGGTAGTTCATCTAGGTTTTCGGAAATACATGATTGCGATTGCGATAAGCAGAAATTATGTGGCCTACAACGTTTGAGCCAACAGATGAGGCGATCGATTTGTAAAGGGATGTACAAGGCTAAGTGTACAATTTAGCATGAAGGTACCGCTGCGTCCTAGTGGTAAAAAAAATACAGTAATTTGACATTATTAAGGGCGGATCAGTAGCCAAAATACGCTTATTGAACCAACTAGGTTGCGGCGAAAGCCACTGTCGACAATTAACACGACAAAATCATCAGTTATAAAAGGCATATTATGATTGATCTTATAAAATAGATAAACTCTTCAAACACAAGATTTCATACATGACTTTTTACATACGACTGAAAGCTACGGCAAGACCAGTAATACACCATCCAAATTATAGGTCCTACATCATAATACAGCCGACAAATTTTAACATAGAGCACTACAACACTAATATATTTAGTGCCACAGCTATCTAACATAATCAAGGAGATCTGACGACAATTGCCAGGTTAAAAGAATCGGTAATGTATCCAAAAATGACAAAAATGTTCAATTTGCTCTACATCGATAACTACACAGTGTTTAAAGTGAAACCGGTCTTGAAATGGAGAAAAATTTACAAGAAGTCAGTTAAAAATATATGTAAGAGTTAAAACAAAGTGGAAGACTCCTCAATATCTGAAAAACAACAATTTTATAATAAATTACCGGGTAATTTAAATATATGTTACCCGGTAACTTACCGGGTAATTTACCCGGTAACTTACCGTCGGGTAAGTTACCGTACAACCCTAATCTAGACCTGGACGTGCGGGATTCAGTTTATGATGCGACTCGCGTCAGTGCTTCTGAAGCTGAACTTGGGAGGCATAATGCATCCAGTAGACGAACTCAGGATGTCTCTCATAGATACCCTAGGAGACACAGGGAGAGACCTGCGCATTTAGAGGGGTGGGTGGTCAGCGTATAGTCACTATATGGATCAGTCATTTCCTTTTCGACGTCTGATGAGGCATGATGTTCTTCGTGAATGTATATTTTGATGTTGTTTCTTGCCTAGATTAGCCGAGATTGGTTATCAGATAGGCCTAGCTTTCGGATGAGTGATGTTGGATTTGGTTGAGAAACCCGGATAACTGAACGTGAAATTTTCTAAACTGATTGATCGGAAAATGCTCGGATTCTAAGCGTTTTCTCGATTCAGCATCGAGAAATCGTTCAATCGTGAAATCGTGCAATTTCCGATCAATTCATAATCGAAAAGTGAGCGATTTGTAGTCCATCGACCGATATCGAATTGTCGCCCTATTTCCGATGCTTCTCATATCGATATTTTGTCTATAAGTCGTTCATTTGCCGATATCGAATTGTCGCCCTTTTTCCGATGCTTCTCATATCGATATTTTGTCTATAAGTCGTTCATTTGCCGATATCGAATTGTCGCCCTATTTCCGATGCTTCTCATATCGATATTATGTCTATAAGTCGTTCATTTGCCGATATCGAATTGTCGCCATATTTCTGATGCTTCTCATATCGATATTATGTCTATAAGTCGTTCATTTGCCGATATCGAATTGTCGCCCTATTTCCGATGCTTCTCATATCGATATCAAGTCTCAGTGAAAAACGTACGTAACAGTGAGGTCCCATCATGCTCATGGATATTGCGTGGGCGATCGTCATCCCACCATCAGACCATGTGGGCGTTTGATGGGATCTGACATGGAATTCCCATATCATTTGCTCATCATTTTATCATCTCATCCCCCTTAAATTCATAAATGTCTAGTAATGTCTCGATATCTAGTAATGCGATTGGTCTCTTTCCAAACTCAAAATTCATAGATTTAATTTGTATGACGGAAAATTCACTCATTCTCTCATCAATTATTCTGCTCTTCCAATTCCCAGTCTTCATAAATCCCAACTCAGACATCCCAACTCCTTCTGCTGCTATCCCAATTTCTTTAATCTCTATCCTCCAGTTCCACGATCCTATCCTCTCGATCCCCTTTTCTCTTTTCTTTCACTCCGTGTCTTTTTTATTTTCCACTTAATCTTCTTCATATCCCTCTCATTTTTCTCCTTTTCCCCTTGTTCGATCTAATCTCTCTTATATTCTCATCTATGCATTTGGATGCATTCGATGCGATGTAAAAAAATGTAGTCTCTAAAAAAACGACAGTGTGTTTTTGCATTGCAAACTGTCACTTAAATCTCACAAGAAAGAAATTCGCATTTCACAATTAAGTCTTCAAATGAAATAAATTATCTTTTTGTATGCTTGCGTGTTTTTCTATCAACTCTGCAGCTTTCCCTTTCCGAATGATTTCATTACCTTGGATGACAACCTAAGTAACCAATTATAAAAGATATTCATTTTGCTTTCAGTAGTATACTTCGTATCTGAAATCTGTGCAAGTGATGTGATTTTGAAAGCTTTTACACAGACAGGTTCCGTTGCGCAATCTCCCCGCCCTTCTCGCTTTAGCAGACTAATTCCATCCCTCTCCATGCTTCGGCAGCATTTGTCTTTGTCCGGGTTCGCCTGCCGACAGCTACAGATGGATCGATGACGCTGACTCTCACTTGCAGTCACACAAGCGAGCAACGCACATAATGATATGATGCTACGTCAAATATAGCAGTGATCCGGCACTAATGTTGTGGACTTTACGCACGCCACTGCTATCCTTCATGTCTTCAGAGACCAGCGTGTCTCAGTATTGCCTATTTTATCGTGCACAATATCAAATTTAGTGACACATGGATTAAATTGTGCAACATTCGACATGGTGAAGAATTCCTTGAACGAAAGCAGCCTTTCATCCGATAGCTTTAAGGAGATTGATACATCTATCAAGTGAAAATCGGGAGAAATCACCAGAGCAGAACAATCTGTATTATCTCCATAGTCAATGTCGTTTGGTTTCTCAACTTAGTGTTTCGAATCCATATCTGAGAGAAGCCGAAAAAACCGTGATGTTCGGTAAAGCTTGTTTATTCAGGCAAGGCCTTTCGACCGGCACAGCCAGCCATCGTCAGGGGAAAATGGCTGGCTGTGCCGGTCGAAAGGCCTTGCCTGAATAAACAAGCTTTACCGAACATCACGGTTTTTTCGGCTTCTCTCAGATATGGATACAAATCAATCTAGCCGATTATTTGGTGGAATCTTAGTGTTTCGAGTTCAATGCTTCTCATGTTCATGTGTCGATTGCTTTCGTCGCAACATGTAAGTATCAGCATGCTAATTCATATTTTAATATGTGATTAAATGAAGTAAGAACTTTATGCATACGAGTATCGTCAAAAGAATTCATTCAGATGTTTACAATCGAAAACCCCTAGAATCATTGCTGTCATTTTCGTAAAAGTCAAGTTGATGATTTACATCAGCTCAACATATTTCAGTAACTCAGCGCAAGGAGCAAAGGATTTCAAGAATATTCGTAAAAGTGATTCAAAATGTACAAAGAAATCAGAAACCACGCATATAAAATAACACTATTATTTTGGATCACTTCCATAAACAGTCTTGTAATCCTTTGCTCCTGAAGATAGCGCTGAGCTATTGAAATATATCGAGCTGATGTAAAATAGATCAACTTGACTTTTCCCAAAACAACACTAAAGCAGTCAATGCACCTAGAATGATTAATTGAGGTGCAATGTGAATTTCTTTCTTTGTTCAGTTGTCATCAAGATAAGAATTATGGTCTAATGTATTTCTAATTTGAAATGCTGTGATGCAGTAGCTTAATTGAATGCATTGTCGATCTAAATCACATATTAAGGAGAATTTTTGAAAAAGCCCAGACTCTTTCCATGTATTCCATCGGCCTATAAAATTCTGAAAGTTAAACCTATCATGCTTTACTATATCGTGATATTACAGATGTTATTCCCTAGCACATATGTTCTGTGATTTTCTTGATGATTTAACTGAAACTAATTTCACCAATTATAGTGGATTGACACTTTTTATTTTGCAAATATCAATAATAGTTTTTATGCACTCTTACCTAATTGTTATATAGGCCTACAATGTACATGCACTTTCATTTATTCACAATTAATGCTAAAACATGAAAATAAATATCTTTTATTCCTCATTCAATTGCGAGTACATACCACCGGCTGTTGCCATTTTAGATTGATCAATTTGTGCGGAGTATCTTTGAAGCTTGTGACTGAATATGCTTGAACATCGAGTTTGGCAGGCGGTTGTTTCTGTACTAGGAAAACCAGACAAAGTAAGTAAAACTTTCAGCTAGAATGTGTGAATTATTCTTAACTAAAACATCATGTATCAAATCAAATTTTTTCCACTCTTTTTACTGGATTTTTCATTAATTAATTTTACATTTTTTCCAAGGATATGTAGGCTATACATAAATTGACTTCAGGCATGCGAAGGATGTGATTGCATCGGTAGTAGGCTTACTCAAACCAATTTTTAAATAAAAATACTGTACAATAGAAAAATAATTTGATAATTAGATAGCCTAATTTCCTTTCTCTTCAATTGTAATTACGAAGTATTTTTTTAATATTTCAGCTATTGAAATGAAAACTAAAGATGTATGCCTTCATTTATTTGCGAAATGGAAATTGCAGCAGTTAGATAACATTTTATATTATTAAATAATGTGATAAACATTTTAATTTGCCCTAGGGTTCAGACTTAAATAATAGGCCTTAATAATAGGGCTTTTTGATGTCTTCATCATTTATCCAAACATAAAAAATGTGTATTTTATGTTTCAACACCATTAAAACACATAATTCACATGATGAGAGATTTTCAAGGATGTCTTGAAGAAAAGTTATTCGTAGCTAGAAAATCCTAATTTTTCTAAAAAAAAAATACCTCTGACTTTCACAAGAATAAAGAACACGAAACTTTTGACTCAGCGTTGATACTGTGATGTGACATATTACTCCCCAAGATTAGGTTGTTTTGATTAGCCATGTGCATATTTTATGACATTCTACATTGCATTTTTACATGTACAGTGTATACGATACATGTCTATTCTCGTTACCAATATTAGGTTAAAGCAATCTTGATTTTTTTGTAAATGTTGCTTTGTCAGTCTCGTTAAAGAATCTCGACAGGTTACGTCAAAAATCTCGCATTTTTTTAATTCCTATAAAAGCCAGAGGCTATTTCAAAAATAACAAAAGTGCAAATGAAATATTATTTGAAACTCTCGATTCTGTGATGGCCTATGTGATCAGTGATAAATGTAGGCCTATTATTTATGTTATAAATATAATTATTCAGTCATATTCATAAATTGCATTCATATCAGGTGTTTCAATTTTAATCAGATACTGTAATTCTTGAAAAACTAAACATTGCTTTCGTACATTCCTATTCAACATTCAATTAATTGCAGGGAGGTAAAGTGCAGTTAATATTCTGAGATATCAAAAAATGCATCTATCGATATAATATTTCAAATTTACTAACAGAAGTATCAGGTAATATTCTTTTTGTTGATTGTTAATTATAATAAAGTCTGAAAATTCAATGCAAAGTAAAAACACAGTACATTATAGATTTAAGTGATATAATTGCATAATTTACAATAATGATGTGATATAAATATAATGCAATGATGATGTACTAATAATTATAATATGCAATATAGTAACTAAAATATGTTATAATCATGTCATATACACGTATGTAATGTAATTTGATAATTTCGATGATTTAATGAATATTATTGCATATCATTATTATCATTCAATATATAGCATATATTTGAAAATTGACACCGCACAGATCCGTCATCTGCCGATTAAGTCTCCCTGCTGTGATTGAGTAAGAAGATAAACGTGTTTGAGATTAAGATGAAGATAAAGTTATGAAATCCTGACAAGGACGCATGGTTCGTTCTCTACAGATGTTAAGAATCATTCAAAAGTTCAGCAAAACGTGTCTAAGAACTCGGAAGAAAAATGTGATGCCTAAAATGATTAAACTTGATAGTAATGAGTTCATCAGCAGGAACTCGACCAGGATTCGCGTTTCGGCACCTAAATCCTGAACGCTCAGACCTGTTTGAGTGGGGCCCTGCACATCCATCATGTACAGACTCAATGACACTGACTCTAAATGTTAATGCAAGTGAAACAGTAAATAAAATGTACGATGAAAATGAAAGAAAATTAATTATAAATAGCGGTAACTATTCAGACTGAAGAAAAATCACATAATAAATAATTAAATTGAAAATAAATAAGTAATTACGATGATAATGAACTAGTAGCGGAAAAATTCAGAATAAAGGAAAATGACATGATAAAAGATAATTGAATTGAAAATAAATATATAAATAATTACAAAATTATAATCGAAACTGTTATGGCATTACCAGCAAGAAAGGTTTGTCACAATCGGCAAAAGGACAGTGTACGGAAGTCTGGAGTCAAGGAATCCGGAATCTTTCATACATGTAGTCATAATCGGTAGTTTATGTCAAAGTCGATAAATTTGTTGTGTTAAAGGATTTGTAATCATTCATCTTGCCATATGTTCGTTGCTTAAAGGTTTCGATCATCATCATAGCGTGCAGTAATTTGTTTAGCGGCATAAAGTCCGAATTTTCTCAAAATCTTGTCATGTCTATGCAGTGCTCTTTCTGCGGATATTAGTAATTCCTTGCTGCTTTATCCTCTTGATCTTGGTAATCTGAAACTTTTCTTCGATTTCATGACGAAATCTTCTAATGAGGAGCAGATGCGACCATATGAGCTGACTGCTGAAAACGTTAACTACAATTTTGTGGGGCATTCTCAGGAGATGTCAAAAGTGTTACTGGAAAGTTGAAGTCGTCCACTTTGTGATATACAGCAGTCTTAAGGCCAGTGCTGGTAACTTTTAGCTTAACGTCAAGATAATCTTTATTATCAAGTCCGCATCTGTTAGCTTCTAAGCTATCTGGATAGATACTTGGAATAATTTTGTCCAAGCGCTTGTAATTGAAGATACATAAGTCATCGATGTATCTGGTGGTATTGGACAGTAGTCGTGCTACTCCAATCTTTTTCTGTTTTATATTCAATGCCTTGAACTGATGAAAATGATCTATCAATATCGTTACCTGAATAGTCAGAAATTTAGGATTGAATTTTATGAACTACAGGAGGTGGATAATTTTCCGAATTGTTTTCATAAATAGGCAGCTCGTGTTTTTTTGCCCAGGCAGCAACCGCCAAAACACGAGCTCCCAAATGTCTGAATACTTCATAAAGAACTCGGTTTTATTGCCGGTATAGTGCTTATTTAGGCTTGGGCATCGAAGCGGTTTTATCAAATCCCAACAGAAGTGTCAGTGGCACTAAGCGCCGGCTATTTTAATCACAACACTTTATTTTTCAGATTGGTCAATTAACTGGAGGTGTGATAAAATCATTTGGTATTTTCTTTTTCCTAGCCTGACCATAGTAAATAGTAGATATAGTCTGATCTATAGTAAAAATGAATAGCTCAATATTTTTGAATAGAATGCATTAAATTGTTTACGAATACATTTTCAAATTTCCTATTGATGTTTACGAAGCATAAGTAAAATCGTTTAAGTTTGCTCTAAGAATCTATAGAGTTATAGCTTATGGACTCTGGAACCGCATGCAGACGATTAAAAGCATGCGAAATGTTGATTTTGTCAGTCTTCATCATAGCAGAAGATAGCATTCATCAAAGATTAAGTATTGAAATCTTTAAATTTTCATCTTATTTAATGATTTTTCATTTCATGGAACTTGTAAACTTGGCACGTCTTTTCATGTCACAAGGCTTGATATAGATGAAGTTTATTCAAATATTTAATAAGTTAAAAAATGAAATTGCCTAAGCTCTATATTCAATGCTTTGAACTGATGAAAAATGATCGATCAATCTCGTTACGATATTTACATTCTGAGACAAGTTGTAAAAAAATAGAACTCAAACAATATTTCTGTTTCAGAATGTATTGAACCTCCGATAAATAGTAGACATGAACTGGTCAGTTTTTTAAGTCCTGTTCACTCCTGATCTGTATTAAATGTTAGTGTTTATGTGCATGCATTCGTGCCATTGTTACTCTACATGTAGCATCGCCCTCTCAAGGCCGAAGTACTGGTTATTGCTTCTATTGTAAACTATCGACCATAAAAATAAAACGGAGCTTGCACATCATGTCTTCTGAAAACATAAATTTGCTCCCGATCAGACTGGTCAACTGAAGTATATATGTATAAGTACCGGTATGTATAATGCATGTTCATCTGTTTGTTTAGAAGTTCATGTCATCGCGACGAATTAACAAACATTTGTACAGTAGACCACAAAGTTTCTTTCATTACTGTTACATACGAGTACATGTAGTTTTCCGCATGCAGCATTGTTCTTTTTATGATACAAAGCAGCGGTAGTCTATCGAAGACGCCCCTATCCGCGGGACGGGGTCGGGTAACACCAGCCAGCCCGTCGAAGACATCACTCAGCAGCAAGGCTTATCTAAATGTATTTTCTGTGTTTCCCACTGGAAACAAACATTCGTTACTCATTACCATACACTACTAATTCCTCGCATCTTTATTTTCAGATTCCCTAAGAGAAGAGAAAATTGGGAATGAGAAGACGATTGAAGAGGTGATCGAGAAAATGTTAAAGGATGCAACTGACCGCGGCAGAGGGAGGAGGAGGCGACAGTCCGAGTCGAACAAGTTCTCCTCGCCAAAGCCATTGCGGGTGGAAGCAATTGCCTGCCACATCAACGAGCTAGGAGTCGCAGAGCCTGCACTGGAAGGACGAGATGTTCTGGAGGAGAAGTTGAATCGAACAATTTCGCCTAAAATCACATTGGACTTGTTATCCGAACATTTTTAGTCTTAGTATAGAAATCCAGATGATTGTTGATATAGATTGTGTAGTGTGCTATTTCTAGATTTCATGTATACATTTTTTGTAATATGATGTTATTGAATGAATGCTGTCTTCGTTTTCAACAATTGTTAATTGGCCTAGCACAGGTTGTAGTTCAGGAGTAGGAAAAGCGTGTGTAGTTAGCGGTATAATTTTCATACGAGTGATTCAGATTGTAAATTAATCGGCTTATCGTCTCAAATCCAATAGCGAATATAGAGCGACAAAGCAGGTGGGATACCGTATATGTAGCGATTAATCGGCCAAAATCCGATATCGGATATAGAGCGATAAAACAGGTGGATACCGTATATGTAGCGATTAATCGGCCAAAATCCGATATCGGATATAGAGCGATAAAACAGGTGGATACCGTATATGTAGCGATTAATCGGCCAAAATCCGATATCGGAAATAGAGCGACAAAACAGGTGGATACCGCATATGTAGCGATTAATCGGCCAAAATCCGATATCGGAAATAGAGCGGAATATCAGGTGCAATGCCGAGACGAATTCTCGGGCATCGGCAAGACATCGATTTTATGGGAAATCGACGCCGCGATGCCGAAACGAGATTTCATGCTTCGGCCCGATGAAATTTTTACCACCGGGTGTAGTTTGTGAAGATTATCTGTAATTATCATCTTTCGATCACATCAGGCTACATGCATCTGTCAATCCGGGGGTTTCTCATGCACTGTACCCTGGTTTCTCCAGGTTTGGGAAAGACACAGTTGCAGCGATAGGCTATATCACATGCAGCACAGACAGATGTCCCCTATCAACCACAAAAGTCGCCCAGCGGTCGCCGAAGTCGCCGCCGCCCGGCGACTCCTGGTGGCGGTCGCCTCGACTGTATGTGGGCGACCGTTGCCCGGCGACCGCTGTCAGCAGTTGCCTCGTCTGTTGCGGGTGACCGCTGATGACAGTCACCTCGAGTGTCAACGGCGACCTTCATCATATGTCTGGTTTTAGCATTTAACTAGCCTCCATGATGTCAGAAAGGCAATATTCTGTCTTTGCAAAACTGATAAATTGCAAAAATTTCGGCAATCAGCTTCAGAGTTTCTAATTAAGACTCAAATGTAGAATGCTTGTGGAAAAAGATGCTTCTGATGCAGAAATTCGAACGCATTTAATCAAACTATATCAATGCATTTCCCACGAGAAAATGAGTCGTGGGCCCCTCGTCAAAAAGTCTTGGGCCACATGAAAATATGGGGGCCAACAAATTTTTCAAAAATGGCTTATTTGGAAGTAAAAATGCATGATCATTTCAATTTATGACCGTTCTCTTCGAAAAATGACGTGAAATGTGATCTGTTAAAGTCGAGGGTTGCCCCCCCCCCCCAATTTTCACGTTTATCTTTTTGACAGGGGGTGGTCGTGAGTCGGGCCTTAAGTTCACATGAGCTCTAATTTTGAAATAGAACGACCCCAGAGTTGTCACACACATTGAGCAGCGAATTTGTTGTGATTTCTAAGAAAAATGTATCTCCAATGTTAGCGGACTGGCCCGAAACTGTCATCGATCGGCTGTCTGGCACATCTAGGCAACTTTTTCCTTGGAATAAATAACCTTAGCTTATTTCTCTCAGTGATTTTCGCTACATGATGACCATGCATTCAATCGTGAAATGTTGCGTCAAACATCTTTGGTTGCGATGCTTCATATATATTTGCATGACGCATCGATGGCAATGAAAAAAATTGCTCAAAATTCTTGACTTGACCCTGAACTTCATATCATTCTGACCATGATTCTGACTATGCCTGAATTTCACCGCTTGTCAATTTTTTGGTCAATCCAGCAGGTTGCAAGTTATATTATTGTTCATTCATTAAATTGTGAATGAATGGAAGAATCCTCAATGAGTGTTGCATAATATCTCGGTCGCTTCAAGCCTGTGATACAGTGAGGGATAGAGAGAATTCTATTACTAGAAGAGCGCTTTGTCCAGTCCAGCCCGATAGCAGATAACTTACTCGTGCGCCTTCGATAGCGCAGCGCAATCGGAAGATCACATTTCAACTCGAGGGGTGAAATAGAGGTCATCGCTTCATTTCACAAAGAGAAATAGCGCAGAATAATCTAGACGTTGCATTCGTGTCTCTACTTTTGGAATTGCCTGACTGACACCTGTGGACATCGTATGTAAATTGATTGATCTTATTAATGGATTATAAATCAAATTACAATATAGAAAATGCGAGGAATATCTTGAGCCGAAAATATTGATAGAATGGATTACTTATCAAACGAAATTCGTATCAGGTAAGTCGAATGAAGTGATGATAGATAAATTTAGTAAATAATAGCGGTTTACCTGCGCACTACACATTATACCAAGCACTGAATTAACTGAAATATTTCAACAGATAACTTTTGAATTAGATGTGATGTAAAAAAGTGTTCCTTTGGTTATAAATGTTTGACTATAGGTAAAGCAAGCCAATTTTTCACGACCATTCAAATAGAATCGTGCGGACAGACTGACATCGTTAACGAATCGCTTCGCATGAATACAGTGAATCCAGTCTGTGGTGTTGCCCTCTACGAGTTCTATATTACAAGTATGCATTTACGTGATTTGTGTTTTCCGCGTTGACTTCACGTCTACCGCAATACATTTTGTTTAATCGATTGTGTAATGTTAACACATTTGAATTGACGAATATACACTTCTGATTAACGTCACGCACGAGTCGTTTTTACTTATCGCTCTAGTGTCATACGCAACATTAATGGTGGCAGCGATGAACTAACGGACTTCTACGCCTCTACAACTTCTCCACTACTGCTTTCGTCTCTACAGACACTGTGATTCATCCTACGGCGTTCTTACTTCGCGCCTTGACGACATGGCTGGTATACGACAGCCACAGTTTCCTGCAAATCCTAAAGGTGATGACTGGCGCTTCTTCCTACGCCAGTTTAACAACTACTGCACCGTCAGCGGTATCGCCGAAGCTGACATGTCCCCGGTTCTGGAAATGTGTCTTGGGCGAGATGGATGTGATATCCTGGACGGGCTGCCGGAGCCGAAGACGAAATTCGCGGAGATCGTGAAACGCATGGACGAATACTTCAAAGTCAATTTATCAATCTTAATTCGTCGTCGCGAGTTTCTGCGTGCTTCGCAAAACCCTGGTGAGACTGTTGTTGAGTATGCTTGTAGATTACGTAGGCTAGTAAATTCCTGTGACCTCACAAGTGATAAGGCTAGTTTGCTACGAGATGCATTTGTCATAGGACTGTCCGATCCCAGGTTAGGGGAGAGACTTTTGGCTGAAGACCCTACTTCTCTTGATTTTGAAGCGGCGTTACGCAAAGCTGAGGCATGGGAGAATGCTAGGACGGATAGGTCTAGGCTGAGCACGTCCGAGGCTAGTACTGTAAGCCACGTCGCTACACGACAGCGACCTATGCCTGATCGTTCAAGCCGTACAAACAAACCGCCTTGCTCCAGTGGTAGTGCGCATGGAGGTCAGAGAGATTCTGCCAGCAAAGACAGGAAGTCATGCTATCGCTGTGGCTCAGAAAAGCATTTGGCTAATTCCAGCGAGTGCCCAGCAGTGAATCGCAAATGTAACGCGTGTGGTAAAATTGGACACTTCGCTGCGTTCTGTCGGTCAAAGGCCAAACCTACTGAGAAAATTTCATACGTTGATACTGACCGTGTACAGGTGAATCGGACTGTTGATAGGCCAACTACAGACTGTGTGGACGACAGACCTATGGAGGATCAAATCTACTGCGTACAAGTAGGCCAGGTTGAACCATGTGAATGTGACAAATTGAAACACGTCTTTAGTGTTGAGCCTGACAAGTCCAAACTTCGTCGTGGCATCAAGCTGAATGGCGTTTCGACAACCGGATTGGTTGACACAGGTGCCTTCGCTAACTTGATAGGTTCAGAGACGCTCCGAAAATTGAATCTCGAGCTGGAGACCAGCACAGCTAATCTCAGCACATGGGGTCAAAAGTCACTACACTGTATTGGCAAAACTACTTTGCTAGTTCAATATGGGGACAAGCAGACACATGCAAACTTCCACGTTTGTTCTGAAAATGGCCCAGTCCTAATGAGCTACGATTTATGCGTTCGTCTGGGAATCGTGCGGGAGGAGGGTGATGAAATCATCATGACTGCTTCAATATTTACGGGACCAAGCTCTGTATCGAAGGAGAAGGCATGTCGTATTTACCTGAAGGAAGATGCGGTTCCAAAGTCCTTTCCCTCCCGTAGGCTCCCCGTCGCCCTACATGACAAGGTGAAGTCGAAACTGGACACCATGGTACGGGATGGGATGATCGAACCCGTTACTGAGCCCTCCGAGTGATGCAGCCCTATAGTGGTCGCGTACAAGAAGTCAAGCGACATAAGATTGTGTGTTGACTTCAGGTACATGAATCAATCGATCCACCGACCCGAAATTCAGATGCCCACCATAGAGGAGATTTCGTCCAGGATAGGACCGGCCAAGTTCTTCTGTAAGCTGGATTGTGCCAACGGTTTCTGGCAGATACCGGTCCATGACGATTCGAAGAGACTCCTGACCTTTGCAACTCCATTTGGTCGATATCAGTTCAACCAATTGCCGTTCGGACTGTCAGCTAGCCCTGACATATTCCAGAAGTTTATGCAGGATCTCATCGCCGATGTACCTAATTGCGTCTGCTTCATGGATGATGTTCTCACGTTTGCGAATACGTACGAGGAATCACAGCAGATATTGGCGGAGGTATTACGTCGTTGTCAGGAAAATGGAGTCCGACTGAACAAAGAAAAGTGCGAATTTCACAGACGAGAAGTTGAATTTCTGGGGTACTCCTGGTCCGAAGACGGTCTGCGTATTTCCAATAAGTACACGGATGACATCATAAGGATTGAACCACCCTCGGAGGAGTCGTCTTTGCGATCCTTTTTAGGTCTTGCAACCTATGTGTGTTCTACAAACGTGCCTCACTGCAGCACTTTACTGCAACCGTTATGGGATCTGTTGAAACTGCCTAAATTCGCATGGACAGAAGAAGCGCTGCAAGCCTTCAACAGCCTAAAGGAAGCTATGCGAACAGTCAAATCCAGACCCTTCTTTCAACCGAGCAAGCCGGTGACTATACAGACAGATGCTTCTGGTAAAGGTCTTGGGGCAGTTCTCATTCAAGACGAAAAAGCTATCATGTTTGCCTCACGCAAACTCACTGAAGTAGAACAACGCTATTCTCAAGTGGAAAAAAGAGTTGTTAGCAGTCGTGTTTGCGGTAAACCGCTTCAAGAATTTTGTACTGGCGCTCAACTTCACTGTTCAAACAGATCACAAACCGCTACTGCAAATTCGGCACAAACCGATTGATTCGTTGTCAATGCGAATTAGAAGATGGGTGTTGAGTCTACAAAATTACTCGTTCAAGTTTGAGTTCATTTCAGGAAAGGACAACATCCTTGCAGATGCGCTGTCCAGGAACTCAGTCCCACATGAAAGGTCTGAAAGTGAGCACTGCGAAGCCTCAATCTGCTTTATCTTGCGATCTATGCCCACGGATCTTAAATCCCTTGCTGAAGCATCAGCTGCCGACGCCGATTTACAGATGATCAAATCTGCCATCGAAAATGGCTGGACACCAACTGATCGAAAGAGATACAAAGTGTTCTACAGTTTCCGGGAAGAATTATCGGTCAAACCGCAAGATGACTCGTTCCTCATATGCAAAGGTGATACCATCGTCATTCCCTCATGCAAAAGACTGCAACTCTTGCATGACGCGCACCAAGGTCATTTAGGGATGACAAAGATGAAGACGCTGGCGAGATCAATGTGGTATTGGCCAGGAATGTCTGCTGACATACAGACATTCATTTCGAGATGCGATGCCTGCAACCAGTTGGGAAGGTCCGACACTGCACCCCTGACGCCGGTAGCGGACAAGGAAACCGCACCATGGAAAACCTTACAGGTCGATTTAACCGGTCCAAGCGAATCAACGGATGGCCAAGTACTCCTTACTGTAATCGATCTCTACTCAAGATACCCCTTCGCGATCCCTATTCCGGATGCTTCGTCCCGAAACATCATTCAACAGCTACGTCAAGTATTCTCATCTTTCGGTATGCCTGTTCGTCTGATATCGGACAACGGCCGGGCATTTAGATCGGCGGAACTTGAAGCTTTCCTAGCTAGGTGTAACATACAGCACCACTACGCCGCGGTTTATTACCCCCAATCAAACGGCACAGTTGAGAGGTTCCATGCATCGTTGAAAGGGAGGATGTCGAGAATGAAGTTGAGTCACCCATCGTCGTCATTCAACGAACGGCTACAACGAGCTCTTTACGACATCAGATCTACTACGAATGAAAGTACAGGCGAAACCCCTTTCTACCGCCTCTTCGACCGAAGAATGAACACGTCACTACCTGCACTCAATTCATCTCCATCGCCTACGAGTCCACTTCGTCCATTACAAGATATATACGAAAAGAAAAGGGGAGTAACGAAGCCATTCAAAATCAAGGATCAAGTTTGGACGAGATGCAATACAAAAGGAATGTTCGACAAGGATGGAAAGGTTACGGAAGTCAAAGGCCCTCACACATATGAAGTCGAGTTCCCGAATGGACATCGATCGGTGGTTAATCAACGAAATATGAAGAAAAGGACAAATAACCCGGTACCCGATCTAGACCTGGACGTGCGGGATTCAGTTTATGATGCGACTCGCGTCAGTGCTTCTGAAGCTGAACTTGGGAGGCATAATGCATCCAGTAGACGAACTCAGGATGTCTCTCATAGATACCCTAGGAGACACAGGGAGAGACCTGCGCATTTAGAGGGGTGGGTGGTCAGCGTATAGTCACTATATGGATCAGTCATTTCCTTTTCGACGTCTGATGAGGCATGATGTTCTTCGTGAATGTATATTTTGATGTTGTTTCTTGCCTAGATTAGCCGAGATTGGTTATCAGATAGGCCTAGCTTTCGGATGAGTGATGTTGGATTTGGTTGAGAAACCCGGATAACTGAACGTGAAATTTTCTAAACTGTTTATGCCCATGATTACTGAACTGAAAGTTTCTGCTCTGCTCTTGATTTTCATGTATACAGTTTTCTACTATTTTTCTAAAAAGAGGGAAGATGTGGTCTTCCCTCTACGATTTCTATATTACAAGTATGCATTTACGTGATTTGTGTTTTCCGCGTTGACTTCACGTCTACCGCAATACATTTTGTTTAATCGATTGTGTAATGTGAACACATTTGAATTGACGAATATACACTTCTGATTAACGTCACGCACGAGTCGTTTTTACTTATCGCTCTATACGCAACACAGTCGAAGCTCGTTAATTTGGACACGGACAATTAAGACTTCGGTCAATTAAGATCATACGGCCGCGGCATTTTTTGTATATTTGGCGGCTTATGTAAGTTGCTTTTGAATTCAGACTTTCAATAATTAAGAGATAGTAAACCTGGTTATACTCTTAATTATCGAGCTTTGACTGCAAGATACTTTGCACAGCGTTGGCGCTAATTGATGGTTCGCTGCAATGAGATAAAGTCAATTTTGGTAACGTGACATTAGACGGGCGTGAATTAGACGGACATGAGACATAAGGGGTAAACATTTTCGAGTAAGCTGCAACGTTTAAAATATTTCATTTAACCAACCTCATTCCCACAGAGATTTCACTAAGTTATCTCATTTTTACATGTTACCCCTACATTTATGCATCATCGCGATAGGCGTACCTCTGTATAGTTGAACATAGACGAAGCTATTGCTGAATTTTCTTAAATTCGCGTGCTTTACGTTTGCTCAACTTCATCGGCAAATTAGTCTTAACAATTTTTAGTAAGCTTAATGAGTCTCATTCGATCTTCTTTCTCTTTGAAAGAAGATTTTAATGTTTTACAAAAAATATTTTGCAATTTTCAGGGATATCTGTGAAATCGATGAGACGATAGCTTGTCAATATAGATTAATTGATATTGTTGCTTGAAGCAAGTGATTTCGTCAGATTGAGAAAGCATGTCTTAAGTCGATTGGAATTAAAGCGTCTATGCCGGTTTATAAAAAGTGTCTAATCTTCGTAAGTACTTCATCCAGGATCTTGAATATCCCATTCCTTGAACTGCGAATATAAAAGGGCCATATACTACCACAGAGTGCCACACTATTAGGTTTAATCGTTTTGAATCTGTTCAAGTTTTATGTGCGAATGTGTAGCCTTCAGTTCAGAGTGCAAATTTAAACAGATATAAATAATGAGAGCTATGCACCGTTAATTGGATTTTTCAATCGTGGCAGAAATCTTCAAAATTCTCGTTTCACATATCTTATCGGCTACAATGACCAGAATTTTAGCTGAGCTGATATTTTCTATCTGAAGCCTCATCTAGCCGTAAACCGTTCGCTCGCCTTTGGCCTTGTCTAGTCACAATTTCTCCTGTGGCCACGTCATCAATTCTATTAGATAGATCTCAGAAGAAATAGAAGAGCTGTATTAAACTTATTAACATTTTCTAACAAATAATCTGATAGCTGTTTCAAGATGCGAGCGCTGCAATTGATCACAGTCCAGAGAATGAATGTATTTCCGGTTGCTTATCAATCTTCATAACATCTCATTCTATCAACAGGAAATTGAAGAAATTACCGGGTGATTTTCGAAAATATTGGATGAGTTGTTTCAGACCTCCAATTCTATCTGATAAACTTCACAGCCTATAGTGATGTTTTTTATTCCTATCCTCCAGGAGCGCATGATATTGACTAATTCTTTCAAGAGACCGGTCCAATTATTCCTTGACTTACGACTGTCATTCAACGGTTTCGTTGTATGAATAGAGAGAAAGATGAGTCGCGCAAATCTGAGCCAGAGCACCGAAATGGCATTTCGCTCACTCACTAGCTCGCTACAACGTTCAGAATTTGGCAGTGACTGCTTTCTGTCTGGTTATTGAAATTGGTCGTAATTCCTGTGGCTCAGCAGATAGAGCTGGTCGAAACAGTGTCTCTGCATCGAACTTTATGCAGACTTGCTTTTATGTATAATTAAGGTTTATATTGACCTGGGGTCTAAACAGTGTTTCTACGTCGAACTTAATGTAGACTTGCTTTAATGCATAATTAAGGTTTATATTGACCTGGATGACTAGTTGACTACTTTCACTATTAGCCACACGTGAGATTTTCAATTCAAAATGAAGGCAGAAGCTGTCACTGTCATTTGCATCGCTCAATGATTGTCGGCATTAAAAGAGCGGTGCCACCCACAACCTGATTATCAACTGATTCATTCAAATGACTTTTGCAGACACAAATGATTTACTGGAATCACAAAGCCACTCACATCGTTTTAAAATTATTTGCTCTGTTTGATTTAGGTACACCACAATGAAGTGGAAATGTACTGACGTACGTGGAGAAGCTTCACCATTTTAAATGCAGCTTTATTTTTCAGGCAAAGCAGTTCTCACTGATCGGCGGCACCGGACTAAACGATTTATGCCGTCGAATATTTTAAAGGATTTTGGCTGCGGATATTTCGATGAAGTATTCATTTCACGGCACGAACAATAAATTTCCATTCAAGAATTCCCGAATTTATCGTGCGGTATCAAACTTTCTAGACCTCATGTGACTGAGAAGGAAATAGAGGCCTCTCTGCAGAGCGTACTAAAGCACGCAAAAGATAGATCTGATGGAAGGAGCCACCAACACTCCCGTGCAGCTGAGTAATTGTGCTTGATACCCCTTTTCTCAATAGGTGACTCAATTTTTCATCTCTTGTATTTGGTGTTATATCCTGGTTATCTGTGTAGCTGCTATTGTGCGTATAATCTAAATAGCAGGAACTTTATTAACAACATCAAGCCCGCATGTTTCTGTCAAAATTTTAACTGGAAAATCGATGCTTTTTTCTGACAATTTGGAGTCATCAAATTTCAATGTTATTAAGAAAGTTCCTGTTATTTAGATCGTACTACGTCTTTCGATGCCTTTTCTTAGAACATTTTGTAACCTCCATAGAACATTTGTATTTTTCGATCGTTAATTTGTACTTTTGTATCTTCAGTGCTTACAAATACAATTTTTATGTGTGCACATTAAATTTTCATTGAATCGGTGCAGGTGTATTGTAAAATATCGTATTCTGTGTAATTTCGTTTTATCCTACTACTTTTTTTACTACTCCTCATAGCTAGGCTTATTGGTTTTCAGTGGAGCCATACTGATGCACCTGCATCTTAGGGAGATAGCTAGTGTTTTACTAATTAATAGCGCAATGGGAAATTTCAACTGAAGGGTAGGGGCAAATCGGTAGAATCGGCGACCGCAGCTACCTACGGGCGACCGCACCTCATCTGCTAGGCGACCGCTGTTAGACCTCCGGGCGACTGCGCCCCGGCTCTTAAGGCGACCGCCCCAGGCAGTCAGGGCGGTGGACAAATAGGAATCCCCGGCGACGCTTAGGGCGACCTTTAGGCGACTCCGAAGGCGACTGACCATGGCGGTCGCGGCGACCGCTCTGGTTGATAGGGTCAGCTATGCAGTTTGGCAGCAGTTGTTCTGGGATTGGTTGACGATTGATGAAGATTGGAGACTAAAGCCACAAATGGCTACGCAAAAATTTGCAGGTCAGTTGGAGAAGGCGTCGGATAGGCAAGGTCAACTAAAATATTGAATTTGCTCGAAATTGATCATTTTGCGTAATAGTTTCTCAACGTAGGCCTATGTGTAATATTTTTAACGTAGGTGTAACGTTTGTGTAACAGGCCTATGTGTATAAGCTAGATTTTTGCCCAAGTTTGTGCCCTACGTAAACGCTGTAACGTAATTGCTTTGTCAATCCGTGCGGCATAGTCAAAAACTTACTTGGAATTGCTTTGAGGATTACCACACACAAGCATGCCGGCACGGGGTGGGCAGGGTGGGTAAAGCCCATGCTGCCATTTTCACAGGGTGGGCAGGATGAGCAATGCTGCCTTTTTACAGGAGGGGCAAATTGCCTTTTCACGGGATGGGCAAATTTGTTTAATTACCTATATTACGCTCGTATATTGCCCTTTTTTCAAGTACGCTGTAAGTAACTTCAATTAGGATGTTTCCTTTAGACAGGATGGACAAGTTAATGTGTTGCCTTTTGTTTGACAAAGTGGGCAAGTTGATCAACATGGTTGCCGTTTTGTAGGGTGAGCAAATTGATCTATTTTGCCTTTTTACATGGTCGGCGTAAGTTATTAATGTACATATGTTGCCTTTTTTACGAGTGCAAGGTGGGCACGTGTTTCTATGTTGCCTTTTTGCGCGGCGACCAAGTTATTCTACTGTGTCTTGCATTTTGACAGGTGCAATTTGCCATTGTGCAATTTATAGAGGATGGGCAAATAGAAACAATGCTGACTTTTCACAAGGCGTGGGTAAGTCTGCGGTCACATAGCCCTCTTCACTTCGTAATTTGCTCCTAGATTTCACAAGGCAGATAATAAAGATGGTTATTTTTATCATAACAAAATTATGTAATATGAGAGCAGGGTCGCATTTACAAGGGGGATGGGCTAAGTGGGCAGCTTCGGGCCCGGTTCAACTGAAATATCGTAAACAAAAAGATATGCTTGTCGTTTGATATCATTACATAATCATTTGCGGATCATAATCGGATGCACTGTCAATAGACGCTTTAGCACAGAATGAAATTTAGAATGAGAGAAAGGGAAGACAAATGTGATTATCAGGCCTCCACTGATGCCGGGCGGTAACTCGGTAACTCCTCTGATGCTAATGTCAGCATGCGCACTGTGTGATTTGTGTGAGACCAAAATATTCGCTGCGAAGGAGGCTGTAGCCAAGATTGACCTCAGTTGGCGGCGTAGTTAAGACTTCGTCTCATCGCGCATTATTAGCAAACAATAGTCATTGACTTAACAGAGGATGTGAACGCAACCTGGTGATTCATTTATTCAACGTAGGTTGTGCGATCGTGTTTCGCACTCATCTCGACATTTGGAGCTACTGTATATCGTTCGACTTCTACCTCGTTTGAGATCTTCGGTTTTCGTGCAGTGTTCTTCGTTCTTTCGTCGCAGTTTTCTCATCAGTTTTCATCATAGCGAACAGAAGGATCAATTCATGCTGCTCTTAACTACATGGTTTTGATATTACTGTAAGTATTTGATTATTGCAGTAAGCTACAAAGAAGACAGCCGTATACGTGACACTCGAATAGTCGATCTGAATACGCTAGCGTTATAATATACATGCACGTCCGATTTATGACTCATGCAACTTCGCCATATCGCTTATGTTTTGAAGCGAAACGTGTTTACATAATCTTTGTCAAATTATGTTTTCGTGGGCATTTTACAATATTGCTTTCTACGACTCATTTCAATTCCATTTTTGAATTAAGAACATGAAAAGTATATTTTTGTACTTGATAAACAAATGTGATGAGCAATATGTGTTTTCTTAATTTGATATTTCATGTACTTATGGGGAAGGTAACATAATAATCTAATGGTGTTAAATATTTACCAGTGTCGGCATGTAAGAGTTATGTGCTTGAGTAATTTAATGCACCCCTTTAAAAAGGGTCGAAAATAAAATCTTTCTAACTCTTTCCTTTAATGGATACGAATACGATCATAAAATTTTTTAGACCTTGCTTCACCCAAAGAAGGTTAATTTTTTTTTATTAACACTGAACGTTTCATGATCGCAGCTATAAATGGAAAAAATTATTGAGGTTTTATTTTCTACTCTATGATCACCCGGTATATATATATACAGCTTTCTAACAAATTTTAGTAGTAGGGATACTTTTGTGTTTGGCAAATTTCATTTTCTTTTTCAGAATCTAATTTTGGTTTAGGTACGCCGGAGGCTCTGCCCAAATTTTCATTTTTTATTTTAAAAAAGGCAGAAGGATGACTACATACTACAGCATTTGTTTTGTTTATCCATCAATGGTTTAAAACACAAATAGCTGGTTTCTGTACAGAGGAAGGAATCGTATACAGATGTATGTAATATTGAAGCACTGCTTATCTCCAGAAAATTTACCCTGTGTCTTTAAAAGACATCGTCATGAGTGACGAGGCATCGTAAGAAGTCAAGAAAGTGCTTTACCTAGAAGCTCCGATGCCTTTTGAGGAAAACGTCTCACGAATACAGAAAATGAAAAGATAAATGCTTTGGAAAAATCATAACTATGATGGTAATAAGTCATTCTTTTTTTCAGGAAAGTGGAAATGCCTACAAGAAAGAGAAGAAATCAAGAAATTCAGAAGCGTTTGACGGAGACTGGTAATGATTGTTCTCAAACCAAGATTTCCTGTTTCGTCAAAGTTACTAATGAACATTCAAATAAAGGAGGAGAATCTTCTCGTACTGGTCGTATCAAAGCAAATAAAGTGGGCGAGGTTCCAGTTTAATCTTCTGAAATCGACAATCAATGTACCCCTGTTCCTTCAGCTGATTCAGCTGATTCTTATTGGGTTTACTGTGCAAAAGATTTCTCAGGAGATGATGAGAAAAAGAGTGAATTGTCTAAACGGAAGCTTTCGAGGGTTTGGTTAGATAAGTACGAATGGGCGGCTTATCACAGAGGAAGGAATACAATTTTCTGCACAGTTTGTATAAAATGTAGATCACTACAATCCGGGGCCCGCATAAGTCCTTTTGTTTTCAGAGAAGACCATGATTCAGGATTTTCCTCGTGGAAACATGTAGGAGAAAAACTAAGTGAACACAACGATAGTGCATGTCATCAGAACGCTGAGAATCAACAGAAAATACTTATTTCCGAAGAATCTATTAAAACCCGACTGGACCGACAGATAAGCGTGAATGAAGAACTTCGTCGCGAAGATCTTTGTGCGCATTTAGAAACGTTGAAGACATTGCTGAGACAAGGCATTCCGATTATGAACGAAAATGATAATAATTCAAATTTGATTCAGTTCAACAAAGACAAAGCGCGATATTGTCCGGGGCTGGATAAGATAATAAAAGAGAACCGTTTTCTACCACACGATATAATCGAGGAACATGAGACCATGATAGTTCTGAATGCCAGACGTGCTCATGTGGACGACATAAATAGGAAAATGTTTTTTTTTCAATAATTGCAGACGAGGCATCAGAAGCTAAGAAGGAGCAACTGTCAATATCAATTCGCACTTGCGATGAAGATTATACAGTTTCTGAAGATTTTGTTGGCATACGCGAGTGCGATGAAGGCTTAACTGCTGATGGATTATTAAAGAAAATCATCGATACCATGCGCATACTCAATTTACCTTATGAACGGATGGTAGCTATGACTTTTGATGGTGCTTCAACGATGACCTCCTTAGCAGGTAAATTGAAGGAAATTGTTAATTCGCACGCTCTTCATATACACTTCCTGGCTCATTCAAATGACCTAATTGTTAAAGAATCGTATGAATGCTCGGATATAATCAAAAAGGCATTGGATTTCTGTCAAATGATACATAACTTTGCAGGAGCATTTCCTAGACGTGTCAAGATATTTGAAGACATACAAGAAGAGACACGTTCAAATTGTGAAAATGCTACATTTGATCGTCTCGAATCATTATCAGTAACTCGATAGACCACCAGATCAAAGGCAGCATATGTTGTTCTCAATAAGATTCATGAGTTGAAAATCTTGTTGAATTCAATAGCTTCTGACATGCCATACAGTTGGGAGACTCGCGAAAAGTCGAAATGAATAGTGAATCAATTGAGGGACACTTTTTTGATCGCTAGCATTGAGTGCTCATACGACGTGATCTGTATAATGGAGAATATTTCCAGGACTACTCAAAGATCTGATGTTAGTGGTCAAGAAGCGAATTTCGTCTTTCGTCATCAACCTTGCGAAGCAACGATTCAAAGAAATGTGCTGCAATGACGAAGCTAGTAAGATATGGAGTCATGCAGAAAAGCTACAAGCAGAATTAGGGACGAAATGACAGATGGCATCATGGAGAGAAAGGGAAAGAGAAAAAGAAAACTGACAGAAATATTATCCGAAATGACAGACCTGCCTGATATTGATACACCGGCGGATACAACGTTCCAATCTTTTTCCCAGAAATATTTTGATTTGATCGATTTGATCGACGGAGCAATGCAGAGAAGATTCTCCCAAAATGATTTGAAAATATTAGTAGATATTGAAATAGCCCTGATAGACTCTGTAAATGGCAAGCTCCAGAAGGAATCATTTGACAAAATATTTCCAATTGTGTCCAGAGTAATGAAGCTTCAACTATCTCGCAAAGCAGAATTTGAAGAAGAACTAAAGGGTTTGTCAGTCCTCCTCAAAATGAGAAATGAACGGATCAAACCTAGAATAAAGACGGTTACAAAGATATCAACAATTTGTGGTATATTTAGCGCAATGCCAATGACGAAAAAAGCTTGCAAAATTACCCACGACTTGCTGAAATATTATTGCACAGTACCCATGAGCTCAGCGACAGCGGAAAGAAGTTTCAGCGCAATGCGACGCCTGAAAACATGGACCAGAGCCAAGACTGGACCAAACCACCTTAACAATATCATGTTTGCAGTATTGCATAAGGATTACATGGACGATGTTAATATCCACACCGTTGCTGATGAATTCATCAAATTCAATGAAAAGAGACTCTCATACTTTGAACATTTCTGATCTGGCTCTTGTTTTTCTTGTTTATATCATTAGAGTTATCACAGAGGTTTAGATTATATTGTTTGATATTTTGTACATAAATAGATCATAATGATTTGATCAAATATTTTATTTTTGAATATTTTCCGTATCAAAGCTGGATATCGGTGTCGTGAATAATAATAACCTTACAGTTAAGTACACATTAAGAATATCAAGTTTAAGTCACTGCACGTAAGTGTATATAGAACCTACAATAGTAGTAAGTAAATCTACACCACTGGACCGCGCAAGATGGCCGCCGTCGACCGACCTCCCCCCTCCTGTCAAACTAGGGCGCCGGCCCTAGTCCGCCGCCTGGTTGCTTCGCGTCCGACTCCCCCCCTCTGGACCGACGGCGTAGCGAGAGATTGTTCGTGGTGCGCTCTCCAGGTTGGCGTGGTGTGCCGGCCAGTTTGGCGTGGTGTGCCGGCCAGGTTGGAAGGGTGGAATTTCGGTGCGAGACCCCTCCCATCGTGTTTCTCGTCAAAAAATGGGTTAACAAAACTTTTCCACACGCACCCCCCCGGCAGCGATCTTCTAATTTTGGTTCTAGTGGATGGATTTTGTCTTATAGATACTCGTTTGAAAGAGGAGAAAAAACTGCTCAATGACACGTTTGTTGCGAGTCAATCGGATCAGCCGTTCAAAAGTTAGAGCTGTTCCAAGATTTCACGTCGGACCTCACCTGAAAAAATCCTAAGTGTCAGAGTGACTTTGTATGGGAAAAATTTTTTTCCAAAGTGTCGAATTTCAACCTGGGACCCTGACCAAATTTTGTTTCATCAAATTTCACCGACCCCCCCCTCGGCAGCGATCTTCTAATTTTGGTTCTAGTGGATGGATTTTGTCTTATAGATACTCATTTGAAACAGGAGAAAAAACTGCTCAATGACATTTTTGTTGCGAGTCAATCAGATCAGCCGTTCAAAAGTTAGAGCTGTTACAAGATTTTAGGTCAGACCTCAGATTTGACGAAAAAATCCTAAGTGTCAGAGTGACTTTGTATGGACAAAATTTTGAAAATTTTTCCAAAGTGTCGCATTTTGACCTGGGACCTTTACCAAAACAGTTTTCATCAAATTTCACCGACCCCCCCGGCACCGATCTTCCAATTTCGGTTTTAGTGATCGTAGAAAGTCGTGCAATAGCTCGTTTGAAAGCTAAGAGTGAGACAAATTCAGTGAAAGAAACGGCTTCTTCATATCTGTCTTCCTTTAGATGTGAGACGCCATTTCAGATTTGGGAGATTGGCGAAAAACGACAGAGTTAGAATTTCCCAAGAAACAGCTCCAGCGGGCGAACGAAGGCTGGGATTGGTAAACGGTGGCCAGATTTGGAATCAGCTTGATGTTATTGTCCAATGAGGATCATCATCCAATAAGAATCAAGCATTTCTATATAAATAGCGAGCCTTCCACAGTGAGAATCATTCCATCGTTGAATCGCACGAGTGACGGACGCACATTTTCTCTCTCTCTCTAGTTCCCTATTCTATTATCCAACTAAAATGGTAAGTCGCTACTTCCCTCCCTCTCCTCCCTTGAACGTTAACTTCATACAATCTTTTTCATTTTCAGGCATCTACTCCATCTGCTGCACTAGTAGGACAAAATGGCGGTCAAACGTTACAAGGTTCGCTACGATCAGATCATCTACAACTGAGGCCAGTGGAAGAAACAACCAAGGTACATAATCCTCCACCGCTACAGCGTAAATTTAAACAAGTCTTGCGTTATGACGATCATAGCGTAGTACTCCAAACGGGAATGCTCCCTTCCACGGATGTCAAGATAATGCGCAATCAGTATGGGGACTGCATACTGATCCCCGTGAGTCCGTACATTCGCCACCAACTTGATATTATTGAGGAGTACGTGACATTAAATATGGACATTCCTACTCCTCTTGCTCAAGAGTGGAAGGCGAGAGATGACAAGGATACTCCCTATAGAAAGATTTGGGATGGTAATCAAATTTGCCTACCGGTATCACATTGGTGCACTTACTATAAGAAGGAGGGAGATCATTCAACATCCATCACATGCGACGAGCTCGGAGAAGGTACTTGGGATATCCTTTTCAAAGTGAATGGGCTATATTATGGTCGGCACAAGGATAATAAAATAGCCTCTCTCTCCATGCATATGGAATCCATCCTACATATTCCAAAACCACCCAACGTGGATGACATAATTGATCAAATCCTTAACAGCAGTGGTACGAAGCGCAAGTCGGAGAAGAATGCTGCCTCAAAACGCAAATCAAAGAAGGAGAATTACTAGCCCTTTCCTAACTCTACCCTATGACAATTCGCTTATGTGCTTTGAGTGTCGTAGACGTGGTCTTATTAGATACATTTTACTTCTTCGTTGCCATCATATCATTTGTGTATTTTGTCGTGAAAAGCATCGATGTAATTCTTCATTTTGTAATATGTTATAGAACGTTTCCTTAGATGTGTAAATTTCCGTTTTAGGCTTCTATCATCATTTTTATGGATTGTGAGGGTGAACCTGTACAGGAGCTCAGTGCTATTGCTATGAACAATTGGACATATCAGATTGTTAGTGTCTATCATCAACATGCCAACTGCGATCCCAATGTTGATCAATGGGCGAGAAAACACATTCATGGACTTAATCTGAAATATTTGCAAGACTATGGCTTTTCTTGTGAGACTGATCTTCTTATTGACTTTAAACGATGGTTAGCTTCCTTTAAATGTTATATGCATCTTTTGTAGTGATCCTACAAAAGGAGAGGAAAGTATTTCCCAATCTAATCATTGATGATATTTTGCTCCCGCCTTGGGATAGTAGAGTGAATCAACATTATCATGAAGTCACGAAACGTTTTAAGGATTTGTGTGTTCCTATTTTGTCTGTTCGTTGTAGTAGCTACGTTCATAACCAATGCTTCTTTCCTCCTTACCTCAGCACTGCCAAAGTCCTGTATGGTTATCATTGCTCGCTGTATGATAGTTACCAGCTGTATCTATTTTATCTGCTTCAAACCATTGATTTATAATGCATGCTTGTTACAGTTATTCAATAAATGTTATTATGAGAAGAGTTGTTGTTTTCATGCAATGGATGGGTTAGATAAAGGGCGATCATGTCTTTCTCAAACGACTGCGGAACATTACATTTTCATAGGCAAAGTTTAAAAGGAGCTGTTCAAAGTTATGTGATAAATTTTCATAAAGATGAGACCGACATCGAAGCAGTGGTCGAGGATGCTAGCACTCTATTTCTAGAGTTAATGAATACATTCTCTGATAGCATTATCATGGCGCGATTAGTTGCGAAAATTAAGTTAAGTCATTTTGGAAAGTAAGAGGTGGAAAGTCGCTCTTTCCATTTTGCTTCTTATTCAATGGAAGTGTTAGATCACCCCGAAGAATTTTTTAAAAGACATATGATAAAAATTGCTGAACGTCTTAACGCATTTAACCATCATGGCAGCAGTCTAGTGATTGAAGCGATTTCAGATATTCACATTCAACTTTCCATAAAGACAAATTGAAAATGCAGTGGTACTTGATTGTAGCACAACTGGTTTTCGAGTTATGCCTGCTCACTCTGGAAGTATATTCCTTCTGTACATGCGTCTATTATTTAGAAATGGCTAGCAAATTCATATCTTCAAAAAGACTTGCTATAGACATTTTAGATTTGCTATAGACAAGTTGCACCAAGAGGATTAAAAGCCTTAATTGAAATTTTTCAAGCAGCTAATCAATCAATTCTTCAAGTCGTTGTTACTTGCATTTGCTGCGCCAGCTCTCACAATGAAACCCCTAAGCAATGTGAACACGATCGCAAAACCGCTAAAGCTAAATTCTGCAGTTGTTGTAAATGTAGAAAGGCAAGAAAACAAAAAGATGAGAAGAAGGAAAAAGAGTCAGTCGTCATCGACTGAACGTTTGAAGTCAATCTATTATGATGTAAAACATCCGGCAGGATTTGCATCTATCAAGAAATTATCAAAAGCGAGTGGTCTTCCACAATCACAAGTGAAACGATGGTTAAAGGGTCAGGCTACATATACACTCCACAAACAAGTGAAAAAGAAGTACCGCACCCGCCATTATATTGTTCAGGACATCGATGAACAGTGGCAAGCAGATTTGTATGATGTTGCCTCCATTTCAAAACATAACTCGGGCAATAATTTTATTTTAACCGTCATTGATATTTTCTCGCGTTATGCGTGGGCTCAACCTTTAAAAACTAAAGAAGGGAAAGGAGTAGCAAAAAGCATTCCAAACAAGAGAAGGTCGCATTCCAAAAAGAATTCAGAGTGATCAAGGAAAAGAGTTTGAAAATAGGCATGTGAGAAGATTATTTGAGAGGCATGACATTGAGTTGTTTAGTGTAAAGAGTGCTTATAAAGCTGCACTCGTTGAACGTTTTAATCGCACATTAAAAAATCGCTTGTGGCGACATTTTACTGCCAACTTGACACAAAATTGGACAAAGGTTCTACAAGATACACTCCATGCCTACAATCACTCTATCCATCGTTCTATTGGACTCAGACCAGTAGATGTAAATGCTGACAATGTAGATATAGTGCGCGAATCATTCCAACGTAAACGCACTCATGTGAAAAGTGATGTGAAAATTGGTGATAAAGTTCGTATCTCAAAAGTGAAGAGTGTTTTTGCTAAAGGGTACCTTCCGAATTGGACAGAGGAGGTATTTACAGTATCAAGGATTGATCAAAAAGACTCTCCCACCACCTACAAGTTGAAAGATTACGATAATGAAGAAATTGAGGGTAGCTTTTACCGCGATGAGATTGAGGTAGTCACTGAAAGTGAAACATATTTGGTAGAGAAAATCATTCGATGTAAAAAACGACAAGGTGAAGAATGGCGTCTTGTTAAATGGACTGGTTGTCCTTCAAGTATGAACTCTTGGATGCGTCGTGCCGACATCTTTCATCTAAGTGATCGACATTGATTCATGCAAAGTTGTAACTAACAATGTTTAGGGTTTCAGCTATGAATCCAACTGCCTCATTTTATTCACGACCCTCCTATGTAAGTGGTGGAGGACAAATTTACATCGGCGCTCGCCGCCAACATGGAGGTAGCATACTTGGTGCACTGAAATCTGTTGTAGCACCTCTCATATCCAATGTCGGTAGATCTTTAAAACGAAATGTTTTAAGTAATGCCGTTGGCTTTGCTGGTGATGTTGCTAGTGATCTTTCCAGAGGTAGAAGTTTTAAGAGCAGTTTGTTGAATCGTGGGAAGGAACGCGGTTTAAAAACATTGAAGCAGACCATTGCTGGTGTTACTCAAGGAAAGAAATCGCCTAAACGAATGAATAAAGGAAGAAGGAAACATCGCGGAGCTGGTAAGGTGCGATCTTCAGTCAAAAGGCATTCACTCAAACGTCGTAGAGGCTCTAATCATTCATCAGGCGCTAAACGACGACGCTGCTATAACTTCTAATCATGGAGTGTAAAACTTCCGGTTTTTGTTTGTTTGATCAACAAGCCATACAGACAGATATTCTTAGTTCAAGTATTGTAGATTATCATCCTCGAACAACTGAGAATGCTGGCCCCATTGAATTTGTTATTCCTGGTGGTAGTGATGACTACATAGATTTGAGTTATGCGATGGTTGATTTGAGGTTTATAATTCAGCAAGCAGATGGAACTGCTATTGACGATACACATAAAGTTGGACTGAACAATTTACCATTGACTACATTACTTCGCGATGTTTCTCTAACGATTGGAGAGCAGCAGGTGGAAGGTGGTCAAAACGATTATCCCTATAAATCATATTTCAATCATGTATCACAGTTTCATCCAGCAGCACAAAAAAGTCATATGGAAGCCATGGGATGGTACAGAGATGAAGCAGGAAAATTTGATGCTGAAACAAACAGTGGCTTTGTAAAGCGATCTGCTATGATTAAAGATAGTAAAGTATGTCAGCTATATGGTCCGCTGAATTTAGACTTCTTTAGACAGTCAAAGTTTTTACTCTGTAATACCAGCATGCGACTCAAGCTGACATTGAATAAGCCTGAATTTGCGCTGAATGCATTTGCTAAAGTTGACAATTTTAGAATTCATGTGGAAGATATTGCACTTTACATTCGTCGAGTAGTACCGAATCCAAGTGTCATTAGAGGACATGCTGAAGGTCTTAACCGCCAAAATGCCATTTACCCCATTCAGCATACAAAGCTTCTCACCTTTACTATTCTGAAAGTTCAAAAGAGTTTCATGAAAGATGGCCTCTTTCCATCGGAAGCACCGAAGCTCCTCATGGTGGCAATGGTTGAAAATGATGCATTTAATGGTAATATAAAGAAGAATCCTTTCAATTTTAAACACAATCAGTTAAGTGAAATTGCTTTAAGTGTAAATGGTGTGACAGTTATGTAATTTATGCGCAGTTATGTTGACTACATGAATGTCCTTGGTTTTTACAATACGGATGACACCAACGGACTCACTATGGAAGAGTTTAAAAGTGGATATACTATTTATGCATTTGATTTGACTGCTAACAGCGATATTAGTGCACCCTATCGTCAAGCGAACGTGACTCATAATATTCGTTTGGATTTGACGTTCAAGAGAACACCACCTGAGACGATCAATGTATTAATTTATGCAGTCTTCAATTCAAACATTGAAATTACAAAGTATCGCGACGTGATTCTTCAGTATAATCGTTAATGAGTTGGTTGACTGCTGACGATATTAAGACTAAAGTGCAGCGTAATGCAGATGAAGCGACATTGAAAGCTTTCCATAATGTCTATTCGCTCGATACCTTACCACCTGCAGTAAATCACTATCCCATCTTTATTGTGCTAAACCCTCATTCGCAGAATTTAGGCGGTGAGCATTGGAAAGCGATCTTTATTGGAGAAGACCGACGTGGTGAGCTATTTGAGTCTCTTGCTCAACCTCCAAATATACCAACACAGCAGTGGTTGAGAAAACATACGCGTCAATATCAGCGAAATGAACGCATACTACAACATCCACTTTCATCAACGTGTGGTGCTTTTGTACTGTACTTCATCTTAAAACGTTTACATGTATCTCGATTTGTATCTGTTATTCAAAACTTTTCATGTAATCCATCCTCTAATGAAAAAATGATTTGTAAGTTCTATCATGATTTGAAATAAAAACATCATGTTGGAAAAATTGTTTTTTATTTTACAATCCGCTGGGTACGTACATACTCGATGAGATAGTCTAGGATCACATTTGCTTGTACATGAGATTTTAGTCCAGTAATGATCACTTTACTATTATGAAAGATTGCAACATGCACAGGTAACCAACAACTAATGAGAGCTGCAGGAAAAAGTTCGGGTTCATAACACAAATTGTAACTGCTGGTACGAATCTTCAAAAATGATACACTTTCACTCAATTGAGTAGAGATCACCATATTGTCCACAGTCAGATTCGACATCACACACCTCTCCCTCTTCCATATCCGACGTAGTAGTCTCTGTAGCTCTAAGCGCATTGACTGCGCCGATGAATGAGAAAGGCGCCGAGAATCTGTACAGTCCCATTTGGGAAGAGTTGAAGATTCCGTGAATTGTTCATCTTCACCACTAACATTTGAGGTCGGCCCGGGTGATACTTGCTGTTTGGAAGGTGTTGGTGTAAAGTTGTGAGATCGATTTTGGTGTAGAGTCTGAAGCAACGGAGAATGTTGACGATGGTGTAGCGATGGCGCTTCATGATGAAAGAATGAGTAAATTGAGCGATGTACCTTCCTTTTATACTTTTCCCAACTACCTTGATGAAATGGAAGTTAGTATGGAGTTGGGAATGATAGAGTTGAATTCGCCGTTTGTTGACGCGCAACCATATGTGATTTCCAATACGTGAATGTCTTTTCATATAGAAGTATTTCAAATCCTTCATGATATGATGTAGAGATTGAAAATGACGATAAGATAAAGCAAACTCTCTTCTCACATTTCCAGTTGAATCTTTGAAATAGACGTTTCGATCATGATCCGTTTCAATACGTTGTAGAGAATCTAATTTCCAACTCATGGTGCGTGGTAGTCATGTCTGATTAAGATTTGCATAGAAGGGCGATGAACTCACGACGAATAAATGTCATGATGGAGGGATGTATGTATCTTCTATACTTCTCCCAATTGTATTTGCGAAATGAGAAACAGTTTGCGGAATGAGAATGGCAGATTTGAATTTCATTGTTGCAACGTTGAAGCCAAACTTGATCACCCAAGGAGATGAATCTT